>CAJRST010005557.1:10849771-10882009 GCA_907169785.1 Menidia menidia | reverse complement strand
CGCGCGCGCGCGCACCGGGGCGAGCGCCTTCCGAACGCGTCTCCAGAGTGTTTATTATATCCGATACAGTACCTCTTTCTCGCACCACATATTTCTGTGCCGATCGATTCCTCTGACTCCCGACAAGACAATAATCGCGCCGCCCTCCCTCCCTGCTTCTCTCCACCATTATTACCGCCCTCCCCGAGGAGCAGCAGGCAGGGATGGAGGGATGAAAACAGAGGAATAAAGGGTGGGAGGACGAGGGGAAGGAGGAAATGGCCACTGTGCCCGACTTCCTTCCCCAGAACGCCTGCGTTCGGATGTCTGAAACCAAAGCGGAACGCAGACGCTGTGGATTCTGGGGAAAACCGGAGGCAGACAGCCGAGCAGAGTTGGTTTGAAAGAGGGAAAAGAGGGAGGGGAGAGGGACAGAAAACGGCAGGGGCGCCGGGACGGTGGGGAAGAGGGTGAGGAAAAGATCAAGAAACGGCAGGACGAGCGGGCAGCGGAAGGCTGGAATCTGATGGCCGAGGGTGGGAAAATAATGAGGTCCGCAGGAAGGGACGGGAGAAAAATGAGGGCGGATGAGATGGAGAGAAGCTGGACAGAAAGAGGAGAGAAACAGAAAGAAATTAAGCACAACTGAGGGAGAGAAAATCGAATTAAAAAGGAGACACAAAACGAGCGAGAGGCAGCATCCTCACAGGAAATAGCGGCAGGAGAGGATGGTGACAATCGGACTAACAAAGACACACAGCCTCGCCTTGATGGTCTGTGTGTGAGTGATTGCACCAGGAGGGAGGGGGGGGGGGGGGGGGGCTGTGCAACAGAGTAAATGACAGAATGAGCCGACGGGCTGGACAGAGAGAAGCCCGGAGGCTGAGACGCCGTCCAGAAAGAAGCAAACAGAGGGAGAGGTAGAGGCCGCAGCTCAGAGCTGCCCCGTCCGGTCTGAGAGGCCCGAAGCGGATCCCTGTGACCCGGGCAACGGGACCGGGGACCGGGAGGGGGGGGGGGGGCGTTCATGTCCTCTGCCCTCCCACCTGAACAGCATCACAGCAGCAGTTTGGAGCTCAGCATCTGGAAAACAAACCCGGAAGAACCCGGAAGCCCGCACATGTTTGGACACAAGTCTGGAGCTCACTGCCTCCTCCCTGACTCCCTCTCCCCCTGTTCTCCTTCTCCTCCCTCCCCTCCTTCTCCCCCTGTCCTCCCTCTCCTGGCTCCCCTCCTTCTCCCCCTGTCCTCCTTCTCCTGGCTCTCCTCCTTCTCCTCCCTCTCAGCCATCAGACCGCCCGCTTTACAGGTTTATCGATTGGACCGACTTAAATTGGCTCCCAATTAAACAGAGCACTCATTTGACCTCTTTACCCCTTCCTGTCCTCTCCTTTCCCGTCCTGTTAAATACCCCCCCCCCCCCCGCCCCCCTCACCCCTCCCCCCCCCCCCCCCCCGAAAGGGCCCCCACTCCCCACCCCTCTCGCCCTCCCCTTCCCCCCCCCCCCGCTCCATCTAAGCCCCTCTTCCTCATCACACAGCCCAGCTCCGGCTTCCCCTCGCTGTCCTCTTCCCCTCCTCGCCCTGATCTGATCTCTGCTCGGCTCCTCTCTCGCACACTTTCTCTCAAGTCAATCCGTCAATCCCTCCTTAAATAACAACCATGAATTATTAAGAGTATTTATTCAAACGGCATTCATTATAAAACACAAGCGGCTGGTCAGTGCGCTCGGCCGCGGGTGGAGTGGGGGAGGCAGGAAAGGGAGACGGGGGAGGAGGGGGGGGGGGGTGATGGAAAGGTGGAGTGAGTGAGTTGAAACTGAGGAGAGAAAAGAAGAAGAAGAAGGAGGTGAAAAGGGGGGTTAGGAAATTGGTGCGGCTAGCGGAACAGCCCCCCCCCCCTCTCTCTACCTCCTCCCCCTCCCTCCCCTCCCTCCCCCTCCCTCCCTTCCCCGCTCTGCTTTGTATTCTGTGGAGATGACAGGGGGAAAGCTTTATTGCTCTGAGTTGGTATCGATCGGGGCCCCACTGAGGGGGGAGCCAGACCCGTGCACACTGGAGGCCCTTTCCAAAGGCCGCCGACTCCAGCCTGCAGCCCCCCCCAACCCCCCAACCCCCCCTCGCAGCAGCCAAACACACCCTTCCCCTCTCCTCTCTCCTTCTCTCCTAAAATTGCCGGCTCCTTTTTCTTTCTCTCCTCGGTTTGGAGAGGTCAGGAGACAAAGCGCGGCGTCAGCCTCGGACCGGAGCCCAGCGGACAGCCGGAGGTGGACCCACACCAGGAGGTGGACGCCGCCCGGAAACCCACACCAGGCGGGGACCAGGCCGCTGCCGGGCAGGCTCCCTGGGACCGAGCGGGGGGGCGGGTGAGGGGCACGTTTGGCCCCTTGTGCCAGCTTATAGAGCGCCAAAGCGGCGAGCAGAGGGCAGCGCACAGAAAGGAGGGCAAGCGCTGCTTTTGTGCTCTCGGAAACACGGTTACACACATTCACAGCTGGACGCTGCAGCTTCGCTCGGCTTCTGGGGGCTAAATGTTAAAGGGAACACCTGCAACATTCATGGAAAAAAAGCGGCCTGGATCACGTTTCTCCTCATCGTGGCCCAAAAAAAAGGGTCATATCTTTGAAAAAGACGTCATCACCTGGTTAAAATGGGACGAAACCGACAGCTTTGTGTATACAGAGTTATAAAAACAATATGGGAAGAAAAAAGTCAATTCCTCCATAGAAAGGCTGGATTTTCTGTGTCAATAATAAGTCGGAATGAGCTAGAAATGATCGAAAAAAAATGCAACCCCATCCGCATTCAATGCGTTTGTCCTCGATATAAAATCTAAAGCTGACAGTGGGTGCAAACTGACCATTTCTGGACATTTCTTGGAGAGAAAGGACCCGACAAGCCACACTAAGCCCAGTTTGCTTTGCTTTTTACCTGCAGACGCACAGAAGAGGCCACGTTTTCCACATCAAAGAATCACATCTGAGAACTTTGTGCTGCTTTTAACGATTTCAGTGGATGTTTTTTGTTTATTTTTTGCCCGAACTGGCTGAAAAAACGAGGCCGAATCTTAAGAAATAAATCAATGAATCAACAAACACTCCACAGTTTCAGCTGAGTCCAGTCGGGGTGGTTTATTTTTAGAGAGATCGGTCATTATCGGAGGGAGAAACCTCGGGTTTGAGCCTCAAACCCCCCCACAACCACCAGCACCACCGCCTTCCACTTAAACTCCATCTTGTTGGCGGTCTGAGCGGAGCGCCACGGCGGCCACGGCGAGCGAGAGGCGGCCGGCCAGAGGCAGGAAGCAGCGCTCAGGCCCGGCGCTCTGACCCCCCCTGCTCCGGAGTGGCTGTTATCTCTCTATTTTTACACTCCTTCCATCAACAGACCGCCCCAGACCCACTTATGTTCACTCACCAAATGACGCAGACACACACACACCCAGAGACACACAATTACAGACGGTGATGGCGGCGCTGCGAAGCCATCGTGAGTCATCAGGCCGCCGGTTTGATATGCGTGTGCCTCCCGAGTCTGGACGAGCACTCCAGCCTCTTTACAGACCTGCCGGCTGATCAGGAGCCATTTTCTCTGCATTACTGCCGGTTTGGAGACGCTTCTCTGAAATGCGGCGCTTGGTTTTTCTTAAAAGACGTCTCACGTCCGTCATATTGGACCGGCAGCCCAGCGACTCCCTCAGAAAACAAGAAAAACGGGAGGATAAAAGCTGAGGCGCATCAAGGTTGTTCCATTCAGGTGATTTGTGAATAACAGACGCTTCTTGGCCGCCTCATAAACAGAAACATTCTTCTTCTCATGTAAAAAGTTAATAGCGTGCAGCCGGAGCGGTGGGTGTGAGTCCTCTGATGATCGCCTCAACACCTGATAAAACACGGGAGCACACAGAGACAATTACAGGCTCCCAGGGCAGAGATAATTAGAGCGGCTCGGGGAGAAAAGGTGCACGAGTCCATGTCATTGTTTGGACCGCAGCCATAACGACCAGTTTAATGGAAAAGTCTATCTTCCTGTGGGTGGAATGTGTGTGCAGAGCACAACACGGAGGCCAGCGTGGTGCCATTACGCAGCCCAGCATTACAGCGCACGTGGGCCATCATTTGCACTATAATCGCGTTTATTTGCAGCCTGCGAGCGCTGAGGTCTTTATCGGCCGCATGCCGGCCGACCGGCCACCATTTCACACCGCTGACCAGTACAAATTGGATAAGGGTCGGCCCTCTCTGCTCCACGGCCGCGTGCACACGCCTGAAAACGCTCCGCACGCCAGGCTCAAAATGGCCGAGATGCGGCGGCTGGACTGAAGTTACCGAGCCGAGCCCAGATAAGGATTCCCACGCCTCGCCCAAAGCCAAATCCAGACACTTTTCAAGCATTTTTTAGGTGAATTTCAAAGATTCATTGCACTGACAAATGCCATTTACTTTTTACCGGATTTAAAAATCTGCAAATGGGACAAAAAAAAACAGCGCTTTTGGTAAGAAAACTGGCACACAAGCAATTTTCTTCATTAAAATAAAAACAGATCTGCTTTAAGCCTAAAATTCATGTATTTTCTGTATGAAATGTAAAGGTTTTCCATCTTTTTTCCCAACAATAGTAACACCAAATTTAAACGTTCTTCTAATAAAAAAAAGATCCAAATTTCAGTGCTGCGATGTTTGCATCCTTTAACACAAACCGGGTAATTAAAAAACAGGATTTTATTTTAAAAATCCTGTTTTTTAATAAAAAATGTTGGTCACAAAACGCACACAGGAGAAAACAACAAAAAACAGCTGGTCTTCTAAATCTAAATCAGATCCGCAGCAAAAGTTTCAAGCTAAAAATTTCAGGCATTTATGAGGTGCATTTTGGATTTTTTTTAAACACTGATAAATAATGTTTGTTTGACCAAAGAGGTCCAAATCACACAGACTGGAATGTTTCTGAAACATTTGCACATTTGTTCAGACTGAGAGAGGCAAAGAGAATTAGCTGGACTCTGATCTAAATCATATCTGCAACAACATAAGCAGCATTTAAGCATTTTCAAAGCAGAAATCTGTATTCTTAGGACATTTTTTTCTGTTTTCCAGCTAAAATCAGCGTTTGATGGCCTGCAGCCCACTTCCTCCTTTAGATCTTCTTTCCTACAGTTCTTCCGTGTATTCCTGTCTCTCCTGTCGCGTCTCTGATCCGGACTTCGCGCTTTTGAAGGCCTGAATATGTTTGTCTGATCACATTAAAAGAAACTCTTCACTTCATTAAAGGCCCAGCGAGACCTTGAATGTTCCTGCAGTCAGAAAGCCGCTCATCATCCTCATGTTTCCATTCGGCTTTAAAAGCAGAGCAGTACATCCAGCACTCTGCTTCCCCCCCCCCCCCCCCCCCGCCCGGCCTCATATAGAACTGTGTAATTTCAGATCGGCCTTGCCGTGCCCCCCCCCCACGGCGTCTGCCTCCCTACACGCTGTGGACGTTTGCCTTTATGTGCCCGTCTGAGGCTCCAGTGTCCACACAAGCTGCTGAATAGGACAAAAACATGGAAAAAAACAGTTTTTTTCATGTCTGGAGAGAAAAAAAAACAACCATAAGTGATCCCCTGTTTGATCTTTGATTTGTGGTTTCTTTAAAAAAAAAGAAAAATAGGTACAAAAGATCTTTCTATAGCACCCAAAACAGTTGAAACTGTAATTTTTATGCTTTCTTAAAGTTTAAAGGCTTTTGTTGACGCTTTTATATTATTATATATAAAAATGTGTAAATTCTACAAGAAAATAAAAATGAAATTCAGTACAATTAAACAGCACAGCTGATAATAACAAATCCATAAACTGAGAATATTGAGCATTATTATCATATTATTATTATCCTATACGACTGTGGTAGCTTCAGGTTATCAGGGACATTTTTCACCTGCAAATTTGCTCGTAAAAAAACAAGAAAGATTTTGTTCTTCATTTATTCATCATATGGTTGATTTTTTTTTATCAACAGGGTACTTTAAACTTATCTATTCTTGTCATTTAAAGAGTTTGCATGCTTTAATAGAGTAATAAGATTGTCATAAAGGTGCTTAGAAAGAACAAAAGGATGGAAAGTAAAAATGTAGTCCTTTTTGACCAATATTTAATTTTTTAAAGCACAAAAAGGACAGTTTTCGCTTTCATTTTCCACCTGTAGCTCATCACTTCTGCTGAGGCCGTTTAATCAGATTATAACAGCTTCAGTATGTAATTAATCAGCTTTGGTTTGCTCATTTTCAACGCCTAATGTCAAACTGTAAATGCTGAAAACTCTAGAATGACATTCACAGGTTTAAAACAGTGTTTACTCATGTATTTTAAAATGTATCTGAGCGGGGAGAAAAAGGCTGAAGACTTCTAGCTGCCTCTAAGGATTTGGTCATAAAACCAGGATCTTATTAGAGCAGAGCGGCAGGACTTGGTTTCTGAACAAAAAAACACAGAAATATGAGAAAGCAGCTTCAGAGGGAGTCCAGCTGGATTTCCAGCTGCTTTAACAAAAAATGTTAAAAGAGTAAATGTGAATTTTAAAAGCCGGTTTTCTATCTACCAACACAATAGCGAGCCAACATCACTCACTGCGCCTCCTGAGAAGTTAAACCTGCAGTCTGGCTTTTAAATGGACGCTCGGGAAGGACCCAAAGACACAAAAATGTGTTTAAATCACAACACAGTCACACTCACATCACTTTTCTGTGGCCTCTGCTGGAACTACCTGGCAGGTGGTCATAATGTTATGGCTGATTTGTGCACATTTCCATTGGGAATTCAAAATTTTATCTTTAAAGAAACCTGTGCACTGCTGTTGAGTTTATTTTAGGACGTTTTTAGCCTCAAATCAAAAGAAAATGGAGGAATCTTTTTGGATTGTGCAGCAGATATTTGGCAGATGTGACAAGAAACAGGAAACAGTGGTGGTGTGTTTGTAAGTGTGAGCGTGTGCACACAGAGGCCGGCCATGTGGCAGAAGACTGTTTACATTAGCTGACAGGGGCACACCGGGTGATATCTCACGGTAATCAATGAACATGGGAACAAGACGGGGAGGAGGGGGGAGGGAAAAAAATCGGTAAGGAAAGCAGGTTATCTCCTGTCATTAACGCAGGGATTCCCGAGTGGGGAGGGGGGGGGCCGGGGAAAGACCTGGATTCATTGAGAAAAAACACAGCGTGTTTGGCATGAAGAGAAAGCAGACAATTATCTATATTGATTAAAGCCAGCCAGCCAGCACGGGGAAGACAGAAAACTATGGCTGGATCAATAGCAGAGGGGGGAGAGAGGGGGCAGGAAAAAGGGATCGCAGCAGACAGACGGACCGGCGAGGGGCTTCAGGAGAGACGGGACGGCCCAAAAAAGTCTGCGACGATGGAGGGATGAGGAAAGAAGAGCGGGATGAAGGAGGAGTGATCAGAGAGGTGGAGGGGGCGTTGATGGAAACGATGACTAAGCGTGTAATCCACTTAAAGAGGACAGCCCGCAGAGATCGATGAGAACAACTGTTCAAGAAGTGGGTGGGATGTAAGGAGGGGGAGAGCTGGAGATGGAGGGATGGGGATGGAGGAGAGGAAACAACAGAGGCTCCAGAAACCTGGTCCCCTCCACAAACCACAAGTACCCAGCGACGCTTTGCTTTTTTCCGCTTTTTGTGGTTTTGGGTTTCCATTCGGAGCTAAGTTACACTCACTTTTCCGCCCCTTTATAAAGACAGAAAATCGGCGCATCATGGCTCCACAGGTGTGTTTGAAGCACCTTATTCCCTCCAGAAATAAGTGTGTGTGTTGTTTTGTGCCCATTTATCCATCTTGCTGGATCATTCTTTGTTTAACCTTATCATTATTATTATTATTGGCTTCTCTACCCTCGGTCTTTTGACTTGGTTACGTCATTTTATTTTACAAACTAATCTCAGAGTTTAGATTCTGTTGGATAACAGCAGCAGACTGGCTCAAAGCCCAAGTGTCCCAGCTTCTTTATAGCACCTGAACACACCACATGGAGCGACACTGAGCTGGAAGCTGCAAGGAACCTCGTGAGCTAGTCCGTGCACGCCGGGCGAAGTGTGTGCACGTGTTACCGGAAATAAACAGTGAGGTGTGAGGCACAAATCTGTGGAAAATGTTGGTTTTCCACATACGTGGAACTACACAGAGTCCATTTTCTCTCCACATTTTTGTTCCGCCCTTTAAGTTTCTCCTCCTCCGCCCCCCCCCCCCCTCCCCCTCCTTCCTCCTCCACCCTCTGGCCTTCCTCGGGGTCGGCCTGACGGTCACCAAGGTGCTGTAGCGAGCAATAAGCAGGATTGTAGGTCTGGGGCAGAAGGGCCCGTGAATGGCTCTCAAACTCACACGGCTTTATTGATGCTCTGGCCCGCCGCCAGCTCGCCACGTGTCCGTGGGGGGGGGGGGGGGAGGGGGGGGGGGCCCCGGGGGGGGAGGGGGGACAGTCTGAGAGCTGCTCGGCGCAGACGGATTCAGGTGGAAAACACACACCAGCACCAGTTTTCACGCACACTGCTGCTCGTTTTCTCAGAGAAACATCAGAAGAAGAGAAAAACTTTAACAAATCAGGAGTTTTGCGTCTTTAAACTGGGGTCTGACCCAAAAGCTCCGGCTCCCACCGGCGAGCCACAAACTGAACAATGAAGGCGACAGATAAAATCTCCAGCAAAACAAGGACCGACATATTTATTTAGAGTCATCTCAAAATGTCACAAGCAGCCAAATCAATTTTTCATCACGCTCTAATGGCGACAGCGCGCTCGCAGCTGTCCGAGGAAAAATGAGATCTCGTCCAATTATCGAGCCAATCTGAGCTAAATTATTTCAAGTGTTGCAAAAGAAGACGTGCCTGAAACACATTTCCATCACAGGGATTGAATGAATATCACACGGCCGTTAAACAAACAAAAAAAAGCCAGTTTTGAGGAAGAAGCCGAACAAAAACAGCAATTTTGGTTCAGGAATTCTAATATTTAGTATTTTCTTTCTACTCCCCGACCGTTCACACACACAAATACCAAGTCAGAAGCTTTCCAAACAAGAAAAAAGACAAAAACTTCCTGTTTCCATCCATTTCTTATGAGAAACACCTGACAACGAGCCCAGCAGTGCTTCTGTTGAACCGTGTTGAGAAATATGGAAAGAAATGCAGAACAGATGACACATTTCTTACCAAGCTGATGAATTACATCAGTTTCTGTTTAAAAAAAGGAGGCAGAGGGCTTCATACTCGACCCAGAGATGATGTATCTCATCAAAGATCGGAGATATTACACATGTGAGAGGGAAAAACTTAGGTGAGGCATTATTTATAACAGGCAGGATATTTATTGTTTATTAAACAGCATGCAGTGGAGAGGGGAGAAAAAGGGAGAGGAGAGCAGCTTCTTCTGAACCAGGGTCACTGCAGCTACACGTTCAGCATCCTGAAGTCTGAGGCCACTGGAGGCCGCCCACAGGAGGTATCTCAGCATCTGGACGGGTCGGACCAATCAAGCTCAGGAACAACTCAGAGGGAAATGCGGGACTCATTTCTTTACATTTACCCTCCAGACAAACATCCTCTAATGTTTCAAACTGGTCCTGAGAAGTTTTCTGCCTTTTCTGTCATTTTCTCTTCTTGTAGATGAGCGTTTTCAGAGCTGTCCTGAAAACATTTGAGGAAACTGGACCAGTGGAGGACACAAGAACAAGAGTTGGGCCTAAATAACTCTGTAATCCAGCAGATGAAGAGGATCTGAGAGGTAAAGAGGCACAGATCCAGCAGAGAGCTGAACAGGAGCTGAGAGCTGCATCTGGACCTCCAGCTGATCCAGACTCCTCACAGAAAGGACCACAGCTGCTGGCAAAGGGTTCAGAGATGGAGGAGAAAGGAGCTCAGAGAAGAAGCTTTAAGGTGTGTAATTCTGCTTTTAATCTACATTCAGTATTTCTAATTATCTTTGCATTTTTCTAGAAATCACTGCAACTACTCCCCATTTTCCCCAGCAGAACACAAAAAAATAAACATTGTGCGGGAAGATGTTCACCTACAACTTTGGAGAATTAAAAACAAACAAGCTAAAATCTAATAAAAAAGAGTCAAACTCAAGCCTGAGCCGACTCATTTGATGCTGTCCTGCAACATAAGGCAGCGTGCATGCCCCCCCGTGCACACACACACACATACACACACACACACACACACACACACACACACAACACCTTTTCCCACTCTCTGAAACTCCAGGTGTGATCAAAAGTTCAGAAATCCCCGACTCAGAAATCTGAAGTTAATAGTCAAAGCGAGGGCTGTGAGGAGGAGCTCCTCTACAGCTGCTCCCGGTAAACGACATGCAGATGTGCTTTCATCACACGCTCATTCACAAATAGAAAAAATTATGAGATATCTTACAACGCTGCCATGACGGCGCTTTGATATCGCTTCTGACGCGGCTGATGAGCGGCTGGATTCAGTTTAAAAGCATCTGCTCTGTCAGAGTTGATGAAATTTGGGATGCAAACGCATGTTACGGTGTGTTTTCTGCGCGGGGCTGCAGGGCTCCGGCGGCTCCACCGAGCCGGGGGGATCATGCTTATGAAAAATAAATTTCAAAAAGCCAGCATTACCTCTGCTCAGGCCTGAGCTCCAGCCTTTGCATTTCAATGCGAGGTGCAGCCTCCATTATTTATGATGCTTTACACCTCAAAACCACAGCCTGCCTCACTGGCTCCAGCTCATCCCCATAGTAACCACCAGCCCGGGGCCTCCGCCAGCCGGCCGGGTCGGAGCTGGAGCTGGATCAGAACCGGATCAGAACCGGCTGCGGCTCAGCGGTCCAGACTTAACTCCAGGTGACCAGACAAGCCGACACTCTATGCCTTTCCGGCTCCAAATAACTGTGGAGCTGCTTCGTGAGGCCGGCTGCATGTCAAAAGGCTCAGAGGGAAGCCGCGCTGTCGGAGGCAGAACCCAACATCAAACCCAACATCAAACCGGGTCGACGTGCCGCCGACCAGCCACAGAACAGCCGCCGTCACAGGACTCCCCTCAGAGAGGAGACGGTTAGAATCTAATCTAATCTAATCAAACAGATTACATTGGGTTTCTGTGACAGGATGAACTGGATTCTAATCACTTCTTTGAACAGATGTATGTGACATTTGTTGTGATTTAAAACGTGAAATCATTCAAAGGAAATATTAATGAGCTTTGACGCTGCAGTTTTTTGGAGACGCTTTCGTTGTGAGCGCTGAACTCGGAAATGAACTGAAGGTCGTGAGTGAAAAAGAGCAGAAAGCCCAAACTCTGAATCCTTTACTGGTGCTGACGAGCTTCTGAAAGAATCACCAGCATTTAAACTGAGCTTTAAACAGAATCTTATCACCAGCACTACAAACTGGGGGAAACCTGAACGCAGCTGTGTGGAATAAAGCAGTTCATGGATCTCTGTTCTATTTCTTCAGTCTGGTGACCAACAACTAGGTGTTTTTATTCAAAATATGTCTCAAATGTGACTTCAAATCAAACTTTAGTATTGCTTCTGCTGACTGAAACCATTAGACAAATTAAAAACATATATAATATACGTAATTATATGATAATAAATAAAAAATATCATGAATAATATCAAACAAAATATTCATTGTGTCTGATGAGAGGGTAAATATGATATGAAATGTTTTGAGACTACACATTTTCTGTTCAAACTTTAGTAAACTTTTTTTTTTAAATCCTAAAACTGAAAGAAAAAACAAAGTTGAGGTTCTCCTCTTTGTGGGAGTTTTACCAGAAGGAGTCGCATTATTCAGAGGATGAAAAGGAAACTTGGTGCTCGTGCATCTATGTGTGTTTGTGCAAAAACGGCAGCAGGAAACAAGCCCCCACAGTTATTTACTGCTATTTAGGCCTCATAACACTTCTACTGAGTATGTGAACAATCATATGAGATATTCTTACCACGCTACACCACACAATCTAACAAACACTTTTCATTATTTAATATAGCCAAACATAAAGCACCAGAAAAGCAAAGATAAATTTGCCGAAACTGAAACTGAAGCAGTACGAAACAAAAAAATGGAATCCACCAATCAGAATCCAAGCCACGCCCTGTCGCCACTGCAAAGCATTAGGGGTAATGCACACACACAAAGTAAGAAACGCGAATAAAAGTTGTTCCTTGTCTGGAATTTGAGGCCATTTCTAACCCCTGCTGTGACATCTGTGTCCATTATTAGACATTTTTCTTTCTTATACATAGATGTGGCACAATTACTATAATAACTATCATAGAAATAATAATTATGACCATTTTTATATGAATTGTAAATCTCTCCACTGGAACAGTTTACATATCTAATTTTACATTTATAGATCTATTTTTTGCATGTTAACAAAAGCAGAAATAGTAAAAGTGAAGGTTTAAACATATTAATGTTCATAACTTTGTTTTCTGACAGACAGATGTTTCGCAGCATATTTTTGGTGCCTCATCAGCTGGAACATTAACATTATCTTAAAACGGCGGAGTCTGGCGGGTTATTTTTGATAAGAAGCGCCGCCATCGCCACCTTTAAAACCTCCAAGAAATTCAGACACCTGCAGGAAACGATTAGGGCCGAGCAGGTCTGCGTGGAGTTTCTGCTCTCTGGCTTTAGTGCGCACACCTCTATGAGCAGTGTGTAAAAGCAGCACGGCCCCCCCGAGGACCATCTCTGCTGTGTTTGGGTCTCTCCGGAGCAAAGCCGCAACACAGACACCAGCGAAGGTGGAAGGAAACCTAATAAAAGCCTCATTCAGAGGGGAGGATGAACTCGGGGGCGGCGGGCTGCGGTTCAGAAGTGGCCGGAGCGCGCGGCCGGCGCTTTGTGCACGAGGTCGGCGTGGACAGTGCAGCCGGGGCGGCCCAAACTGTAAAAATGAGAGTAATGCAATAACCGCAGAGCCCAGAAAGAGCAGCCTTTTCATGGGGGGGGGGGGGGGGGGGGCAGATTTATGGTTTGGAAGCGCTAAAGAATCTCCATTTCCTGAATTAGAAGAGCAGCGACCACAATAGTTTGTGTGTGGCGTTGGAGCATCTGCCAGGCATTAGTCAGGCCCACCAGCGGCCGGCCTTCTGAGGGGGCTGTAAATCACAATGGGAGTGGGGGGGGGGGGGGGGGGGGCTGGGGGCATCCATCAGTCGGTCCATCTGCGTGGAGTCCAGAGTGCCGGACAAAGGGCCGGCTGCTGCTGTACGCTGACCAAAAGCTCTGCTGGTCAGACTTAATGAAGCCGGCCCCATCCCCCTCCACTCACCACCCATCCCCCCCCCCCTCCTCTCAGCCACTAGCTGTGTCATTTCTAATATTGACGACACCCCCCTGGACGCCCTCCCCGCCAGCTTTGGCCGGCCAGCCGCTGTTGTCCACATCTCACCTCATCCATAGTAGACAGTATTGATTTTCAGCGCTGAAAATAAAAAAGGCCATGAATTTTAATGCCTGGCTGTCTGTCTGTCGGTCGCCCTCCTGCTCTCTCAGTGCTCATCTTTACCTCCTCTGCTTTTATTCAAAGAGCCATCTCTCTCTGCCCCTGATGTTTCTCTCTCTGCCCACTCGCTTTATGCCTTCCTTTCTTTATCCTCTGACCAGTGATCTTCCCCTCTTCTCCCGCTCTGTTTTTCTTCCTTCTCCATCTTTTCCTGGGGGGATAAAGAGCGGGGGAATAAAGGGAGGCAGGCAGGTAATATCTGCGAGTGTGTTCGGGTCATCTGCCTTCTCAAAGCCGATTTACTGCTAATAATCCACCGATTGGGACCAACGGGAGAGCCTCCTTTGCTGTGTTCTCGATAAACTTGTTGAATAACATGAGAAATATATATTTTTTCCAGATGATGAAGCCCGGCAGAGACTCTAAGCCGCTTCACACCGACTTACCTTCCACCAGGACTGAGCACAGCCATATTGAATTTTTCCATTTTTTGAGGGTTATTAAAACAGAAAGTAGCCACTGGTGACCACCGCATTTGACACCAGCTCATGCAGGGGGGGGGGTTAGGGGGGGCACACAATAGAAAAGGAAAACACATCCTCCTTGACTCATAGTATCATTTTTCAACTTAAATACATTTTTCTCCCTCATTTCAAAGAAAATAATACATGTTCTGTGTGCAATTTGATCACAAATTACAGTACCGGAGGGGGAAAACAGACAAGGTGGAGTATAGTGATTTTACCACTCAGAGAGAGAAGAAATTGTCAATTGCCATCAATGACAGGTTGAAAGCATCAGTCTGAGCTGACTGCATATCATCAATGGCAGACAGAAAAGTCTGCTTCTGGGGAAAAAAAAAGAAAGAAAAGAAAAGAAAAAGCTACATTTTCCAGAGTTTTTGTGGAGTTTTTGTAGAATTATCTGTCAATTTTCTTTGTACTTTTCTTATTCTTTACTTTAAATGTGTCTCTAAAGCCAATATAATGCCGCATGTGAAATAAATAATAAAAGGAAGAAGAAAATATGATGTGTGTGTTATTTTTCATTATTTTTCCCTATTAGAATTTATTGAATTTGGAGCCCAAAATTAACAGTCTGCATTTGAGGTTTAATACAAACCAGCAGGTCATGAAATGGCCCCTGAGGCCCCATTTTAAAGAGAGAATCGGTGTGATAGTGACCACCCTTAAAGCAGAAATACTCATTTACAGTCTCAGATCGCTAACGTTAACACTAAGATAGAATCACCCCCTTCAAACCGACTTCATACCTCTAATATTGTTCTGAAATCCAGGCGGTGAAACAACTCTTCCATCTTGTTTATTGTAAAGAACTGATCTCAAAGGAATCATTTCTCATGACATTCATGTGACAAAATGACTGGATTTAGCTTGGCTTTTTCAAAATGTGGAATTTCTTTGAGGTATTTAAACAATTCTCCATCACAGGGAAAAAAACAAAAAAACAAAACTCTGTCCAAGCTTGAATTCTCTCAGCTGAAATCGTTCCAGGAGCCTCAACATTTGTTTAGAATACAGTACGTTTGATTTCCTTTCTAAAGAAAATGTCGTTTCTACAAATCGTTCTCTGGGGAGCAGCTTTCAAACTATTTGATCTGAGAAAAGATGAAGGAATTCAATTTTTTCCTCTACATTTAGGAAAAAAGTCATTTGAAGGTTCTGGGCTGACTTTGATCTTTGATTTCAGAGCTCTGAAGCCTCTCAACACAAATTCAGCTGGTTTTAGCGTGTTTACCAGGAGAGCATTTCTATTTATTTATTTTTTAAAGAAAATCTGAATGATTTCCTGATGTTTTAATTAAATCTTTGTTGAGTCAACAGCTCCTCGAAGCCCTGATTGTCATCCGGGCTGCAAATGGGACAAACCATCCGCAGCGGATCTGTGAAAAGGTGCAGCTTCAAGTAAAATATGCTGCAATTTGAACCTTTAAGAGCTGAAAATATCACAGAATGCCAACACAAAAACAGGTTTAGCAGTGAGTGGTGAAGCTAAAGAGGGGAAATAGTGCTTTATGTGCACAAAGCTGGATTCTTAAGTGAAAACGAGGCCTTTTTTTTCTCCCACAGGCTCATCAGATCTAAATACGGTCCAAACACTGAGAATCAGCTTAAAAAGACTATTCACTCTGAATATTTAACAATGTTCTTTTAAAGCTATTCAGTCAGTTATTCAGCATTAATCATAACGCTAACAGCCGGAACATTTCAGTAATGCTTCATTTTTAACAGACTCAGCTGGTGTTTTCATGCAAAATACAAGAAATATTTTCAGCCAGACTCAGATTATGCAGCTCTCGCTGAGAATCCGGCGTCTCTGAATCACTCCCAAATTAAATCTGCACAGAGGAAAATACTCTGCTTGCTCAGCAGCAGGTTTTAACCCACAAACGTGCACGAAAGTAACAAAAAGTTTCTGTTTCCTCTGACTGCCTCATCAGGAGGTAAAGACCTGAAAACATAAAGCTGATGGAGGAAACTCCACATCTGACAGTCGTCACCTCAACCATCATCTGCAAACTGGTTCTCTGTATTTGTTTAGAGATAAGGTACCCTTTCTTCTTTGGGGGGGGGGGGGGTTAATGTTAATCCATCCATCCAAAAGGACCAATAATCCCAATTAATCCAGTTAAAGGGCTAGCTCCCCCCCAAAAGAAAGGGGCCCCCTTATCCCTTCAAAACGGAGGGGCTGGACCATGAGCAGGAACTGAAAATAGGCACAAAAAAAAGAGCATTTTGTGTCTCTTTGAATCGAAATTCCTCACAAATGTCAGGATTCGAGGCCTTAAAGGATCAAAAATAACAAAAAAATTACCACACAGTGCGGAACTTTTCTTGTGAAATATCACTAACGCACGCCCTTTACAGTTCATCTACCCACTAAAGACGAGTGGTTATTGCTTGTATTCATTCAAATGTGGAGTCTCTTTGAGGTATATATAAAAGAAGTCAATCAAAGGAGATAAAGCATCCGTCAACGCTGGAGTTATCTCTGTGGAAATCGTCACAGAAGGGTTTCTGATGGGTCGAGGCCAAAGCACACGCACACAGACACATTTCTATGTTCAACTGTTGGAGAGCTCCAGTCAGGAGTCCAACCACTAACTGACCCAGACCTTTCCACAGCAAAAACAGTCAGGCCCACCGTTTAGTTGCATTTTCATCCATCTTTTCTGTTATGGTTTAAACAGAAAAGGCGGCAGAGCTTTTTCTTTTTCCTCCCCCATGAAAAAACAATCCTGAAAATACTCATTAGGAGTCAAAGATGAAGGTTGTCGGTGAGTTTAGAGAAACTACGAGGATGCAGAAACACAGGCGGACAGATTTCTTTTGTCTTTTTGTGTCCTGTAAAGGATGATTTGAAAAATAAGAAGCGAGCCGGTGTGTGAGCGGACTGCATACATCTGGGAGCAGCCATTACCGGCAGGCCAGCTTTAGCTCGGAGAGGCCAGATGTCATTCTCCATTTGCTGAATAACCTTCAGGCCAGCTCAATCAACTGTCAATTGGGATGCTTTCAAAACAAACTCCAGCCCATTATCAGCAAGAATGCCACAAACACAAGCAGCGGGTTAAATGCCAGATTCCTGCAGAAATTGTCAGTCCACTTAGCGCATCCTTGGACTTTGTGAGGCGGTTCAGCTCCTCCAGGAATGCCACTTTAAGCTTTTCCATGAAAACCAAGCTAAACAAAAACAGCCCCCCAAAAAATACATATTTGTATGTTTTCTGAGGATAATCTGTGAGGAATGTGTGAGGCGTAAATGCCACGATTTAACAACAACAAAAAAGACATTATTCATCTCAGGCTGTCCGCTGCTGGCAGCCCGAGCTCAGCTGGGAGAAAGGAGGTATTTTTCTGATTAATAAAAGCTCGGCTATTTTCACTGGACGGTTGAATCACTGCATTCATCCACTATTTCATCTACAAACTGAAGGACAATGTGGGTGTGTATGGACGTTTGTATGCTTTCATGTATGTGCTTTCATTGTGTCCCGAGTCCGCCTTCCAGCTCCAACTATGAACTGACCTCTTCAGAAAGAAACATTAAACAATCTGAAGAATATTAACTTTGAGCCCGAGCTGACAAAAGGTTCAATCACGACGCGATGGAAGTCGTTTTCTATTCACACAATTCACGCGAATGGAGGTATTCTGCTCTCCTCAAACTAATACAAACTAAAACATCACTTTCAGGCCTCCTGCACCGACAATACACTTAAACCCAGGAGCCTCCCAATCTTGTTAATCCACTCATCCACTCAATGTCAAGTCCACCGTCTGTGCGTCCGTCTGGAGGGCCGACCCGGGCCCCACCCACCTTGACCCTGACCCTGAAGCCGAGCGCACCAGCCCCCACAGCCGGCCTCTGGAGGAAGGACAAAGGAGCCCCCAGACGAACGGGGAGCCAGGATTGTTACGCGGCTTCAAACAAATCCGAGATTTGCTTTATTTTACAAGAGAAAAAAACATAGTTTGGGTGAAACTATTTAGAAATAAATGCGTATTAAAAAAACGTGCCTAAATATCAGTTTATCTGGACTCAATCTGAAATATTTGTGCTGTATAGCCTCCACAAACACTGGAAAACTACCAGGACATCCTGCAAAACGACAGATGGAGGCCACAGTCACCCGTTTGACCCCAGCTGATGACCCCCAGCCTGGCCAGGCACCCCATTCCCCAAACACAGCCCTCCCCCCCGCCTGCCAGATCTGGCCTGTGGTGGTCCGGCCTGACCCGGCCCAGGACTTGAACTTGAGACTTGCCACAACAAGCCGGCCAGGCGTGGACGGATGAAAGGAGGATGCAAATGGCTGGGGCAGGAGGAGGGGCGGGGTCAGGAGGTTAAGGGTGGAGGTCAACCCCCTGCCTGCCGGGGTCCCGGGCGGGCCGCTCCCTAACTGACGGGCAAACAAAGGGGACCGGGACCCCCAGATAGGGGCTGGGGGGGGGGCAGATGCACTGAGCAAACACCCAGCTCACATGAGCCACGTTCAGGGATAAAAGCGCTAATTTGGGCGCCCACGTGCACTCACGACGCCCTCGTGCACGCCGGATTCACCTCAACACACGCACTCACAAAGGCAGAGGAACAAAGTTCTAATATTTAAATAACGCTGACGGGGGAAAAGCCGCTGGCAGAGTTATGAACTAGCAAAAAAACAACCAGGAAAAAACTCCCTTCCCTAATTTGTCAGCTCATTAGGGAAATCAGCCCCCATTAGGAGCCCCAATTGTGTGCCGCATGCACATGTCCCCTCATAAATATTCAGTCTGATCTGTTAGTCAAACGGCCACATGGGTCTGCACGCTGCACAACAAAGTTGGTCAGAATTAGAGCAGAGCGAAGCCAAAGAGCCGGGGAAATGGAGGCCAACGTTTCAGACCTGCCCCCGTCCCAGAAAGCATCCAGTTTTCAGGAAATCCTCACTGATAACCTGCAGCAGACAGAAATTTGGGGGGGGATTCTTCTCCGAATGAGGCACAAAAAAACTCTTTAAAAGTCTTCGTGGCCATCTTTGTGTGCAGGTTGGCTGCACTACGCCTTCACAGCTGAGCAAAATCTGGATAAAATGAGCTCCTACCATGTGCAAAAGGACAGGGAAGAGTTTTTTTTGCCATAAAAACTAAAAACTAACAGGGTTCAGGAGGCAGACCCCCCCTCAGCCCCCAGCCAGGCCACAGAGATGAGCATCCCACTTCCTGGTTCTTTCTGTTTTTTCTTTCCACAGACGCCTCGTGCACATTCAGGATGGGGATTGTTTAGTGTTCAGAGTCTAATGCATTCTATCTAATTTAATTATAATAGAATGAATTGGATCCTGATTGGCTTGAACTGGACTGTATCTTTAGAAATGACTTTCGTCATAATACAGCATCATTTTAATGAAACTGAACTGAACTGAGTCGAGGGCTCTGACTATTTAAAGGTGTGTCAAATAACCCCACTTAAAAAAAGACAGAAATGGCTTTTCATTTAGAGGAAAAAGTCTATTTTAAAAATGGAGAAGAAGCGCAGACTCAGTGTAAATCATTGAAAAAGGGGACGACTTCACCATCCGTGTCCCTGCAAAGCAAATCAATCCTCACCTCCTCACCATATCGTTTGAACAATGACAAACCTTTCCGACTTAAGAAATCCTTTAAAAATAGACGGTGACAAAAGGCATTTGAGTTGTTCAGCCTCTTCAAACGGTTTAAGTGCTGGTGGTGAGGATGGAGCTGCTGGGCTCCCTCTGCCTCCACACAGATTACATTCATGCCTCCCTCTGGTCCCTTTAATTATATCACACAGAGAGTTGTTAACATCTGTCATGTCATGAATTTATAAAGGGATCAGCCTCTCTAGTGTAAGCCGGGGCAAAACGAAGGAAATGTGCCCATTCAGGTTAGATTGATCTCTCAATGATGCAAATTTTGAGAGACGGAGAAGTGCTTGTGATAAAAAGTGTGAGTGTCTCTGGTTTGTGGGACGAAGGCCAGCGGAGTGGTTTCCCTCCGCTGGTAATGGATGACTGACAGACTCTGAGCCGGCCGCTGTCCGGCCGCGTGCTCTGACCCCGCCGCCGCCGCGGCGTGCAGCAGGACATAACGGCAGTGTTCGTGGGTCTTCGCCGCCTGAGGCGCCCGCTGCTGATGGGGGCTCTGGGCGCCATCGCTACGGCGGCGAGATGGATGGGCGAAATCGTATCGGCCGGGATCCCTTCAAACCCCGAGAGAGCGGGAGGGAGCCGGCGCTGGGCCTAAATGCAGATCCCCTCTGCTTTTCCCCCCCGAGGGAGGCAGGCGGCAGCCCATTTTCCTGGAGAGAATCGGCCGCCAAGCGGACAGCGGATTTACCATATTCATTCCACTCTGTGGAGAGGAGGAGGAGGAGGGAGAGCATCTTCACCGTTTCACTGCCGTCGCACGAGCCGGCACGGCTGCTGAAACCCCGAGGGGGGACCATTAAGGAGGCCCTCGCTCACAAGCCACATTTCTCTCCTTCATCCCCCATTTCTCCCTGCATGCATCTGCCTGCCTGCCTCCCTCACATGAAGCGGGGCCTCTCTTATTCATTCCATATCCCCACTAATAAGCCGGGCCAGTTCAGCCAAGGCCAGAGCTAAAAACCCGGCCGTGTCGGCTGTCTCTGTGCGGAAGTGGCTGGAATGGAGGCAGAGGGGCGGCTGTAGAGGGCCTTTTTCCGGGCGCAGGGCTCCTGAGGAAAGACGCGTTGCCGCGTATAAGCGCAGCCGGCGGATTGCTGGAGCAAGCAGCCCAGATTGGTATCGGCGGCTTTGATGGAAGCGCGGGGAGGAAGCCGCTGGAGGAAGGTTTGTCAGAGATGTCAACACGCATGTGTGAGCGCGCCCGGAGTGGGATTTGTCTAAGATTTGTTTGGATATCAGTGTGGAATGAAGTGCGAGTGCAGCGCGCGCATGCCGGGGCGAGAATAAGTGTGACGGTGTGTTTGTGTACACAGGCTCCTGTGTGTGTGAAAGCCGAGGTGGGGAGTGTTAGAAAGGAGGCCAAGCAGGCTAACAGATTCATATCCAATATGAAGAGGTTAAAGCGACGAGTCCAATCCTCCCCACTGAGCAGAGGGAGAATGAGATTGAGATGTGGGAGGAGGACGAGGAGAAGGAGGGGTGTAGTACAACAGATTAATTTCATTTCTGGACCTCTGCTGAGGGAAAAAAACAGAGGATAATAAAAGAGGATAAAGAAGAAGAAGGGGGGTGATAAGGAGCTGCGTAGCAAGGGGAGAAAACAGGGAAACGAAAGAAGGGGGGAAAAAAGGAGTTTTCGCTTTTATCTGATGTAGTAAATGTGTGTGAGGAGATTGGATCCAAAGCTTGTGGAGACGATTATGTGTTCGAAACTGAGCACAGAGAGAGCCCTGCAGCTTTCCAGCCCGAGCTTTAAATTATGTAATGTAAAAACGAAAAGAAGAAGAAGCTCTGTAGTGCTGCATCTTTTCCCCTTAAAGAAAAAGAGTCGCCCTTAACTGTGCTGTCCTCCCAGAACCCCCTAACCTCTGCACAGCCGGGGATCTGCTCCACTCTCTATTCACAGGCTTTCAAACAGAAGAAATGAATCCTTTCCATTGATGATGGCTATGAATGGAGCAGCGGCAAGAAATAGACAACAGCAGCAGCTATGGTGGACATCAAGAGGTTTTCTCTCATCTTAACCAGAGCCAGTAGTTTGAGTTTCTCATTAACAGCTGCTTAATATGCAAAGCTAATGTTAGAATAAACAAAGTAAGCATTGAAAAGCATTTCAAACATTTAAACTCTGCTTGCTTGGGTCTTTTGTTTCAGCCCATTTCCTTTCTTTGCTTCAAACCCCATAAAGGGCACTAGCCTGATGGGTTCCTCTCGAATCGGCTGACGGAGTCAAGATGCCTTTAAGGGGAAACATTCTGGGTCATTTCGACTGTGAGGAGACCCGAGACTCTCGGGAGGCTTCAAATCTCTCAGGCGTCTGCCTTTTTGAGGGCACGTGCACACAGAGCGATGCAGAAGGAAGCAGCACCGGAGACACAAGCCCCCCAAACTCTGACCACGCATCACTCAGGCTGCAGAGTGGACGTGTGAGCGGGGGTTAAATAGTGGTGCAAAATGGACGGCCTAAAGAGGCTTCTGCCGCTGACGTTTCTGACAGGCCAAACATTTTCTGCTATTAGACTCCGCAGAGCACGCTGGGCCAGTTATCTTTGATGAATAGGAAAATTACGGCTTCTAACAGCAAAATGGACCCCGAAAGGCAGAGCACAGAGAGGAGGGGCCTTTTTTTCTATTTTTATTACAGCAGGATCTCAAAAACATCCAAATACAACTACAACAACTACAAGTCCAGGAGAGGAGGGGGGGGGGTCTGCTTTCAGGTCCTCCAGGAGTGCACATGGAAGGCACTTTAAGGCCCAAATGTAAACAAGGCAAAAGTTCAAAGGGTCAGGAAAAAAAAGAGGCCAAATTTGTGCTAAAACACACAAGTTCAATTTGGAGCAGCATCAGCTGCTCAATCTGGCAAAAACACCATCTAAAAGCCCTTCAGCTGGCGGTCTGGCGACGTTCATGTGGGTGAGAATGAGTCGGGGAGTAGGTGTGTGTGTGTGTGTGTGTGTGTGATGCGGGCCGGCGGTTAGTGGAGTCCAGGAGATTGAAGCTCTAACCAGAGCACTCAGATTTATTAAAAAAGGGCCGGACTGTCCACCAAACCACCACCCCCCAAACAATTCCTTTCACTCGCCATCTCCTATTGTTGTCACTTTACTTCTGTCTCCATGCATACATACACCCCCCCCCCCCTTCCCTCCCCTCTGGATCCCCAGCCCGCACACCACCCTGCTTTATATTACTTGTTCCACTAAAAACCTCTCACAGTAACCACTGGCCCCTCAATAAGAAAGGCTGAATGGAAGGAGGGAGGGGCTGGGGCCCGGAAGGACAGGAAGGACGTGTGGGGGGGGGGGTTGCCCGCCCCTCCCTCTTATCCATCCTCTCCTCTCATCTTAAGCCCCCTTCTCTCTGCCCCAAGTTCATTACCATAACGCCTGTCTGCTAAATTAAATCGGGGTCTAAATCTGCCCCCCTCCCCAAAAAAAACAACAAAAAAAACAGTACTGACCACGAGCCAAGGGGACGGACGGGTGGGGAGAGGAGACAAAAGAGGCGGAATCCAATCTAACTAACCCCACTTTTGTCGTCTGACTTTATTAGCTAAATGTATCCGCGGCGGGAAGAAACGCATTGTTGGCTGCTGGGATTCATTTAGCTGAGGAACACACACACACACACACACACACACACACACAACGGCAAACACAAAGGCCACGCGTCGGCTCGCAGCTCCTCGCTGCGTTACAGAGGCGCGCTTCCGCATGCAAACACCCGGAGAGCTGGCCCCGGCCCGTCCGCCCCCCGTCAGCTTAAACTGCACACTACTCCCACAACTGGGAGGGAGGCATTCGTACCGGGACGTGCAGATTCTGGTCTGCGGCGGCGGGCAGGGACGCGCGTCACACACCTGCTGCACACAGAGCTGTTTGTTCAGCTTTTTTTCCCTCCGTGGCCAAAAGCGTGACGGCTGAAGCCCGACTCCGCTGTCCTGAGGAGAGGCGAGCAGCTCGTCCTCCAGGAAAGCTGGAAAAAGAGCCAGCAGCTGATTCTGAGGGAAGATTTAACTGACAGGCTGTTCAGGTCAAACCGAGCCAGCGCCTGGTTTCATGGTGGATTTACACTCGGCAGCCAACGAGAATCCATTTGTGGGTGCAGGAGGACACAGACTTCCTCTAATTTATTGAAGACTCGTCCTGTGTTCAGCCTGTTTAAGAAGGTCGAATCGTCGGCTTTAAGCCGGGAAAACATCCGAGGAGACGCAGAAACTACGAGAACCAAACAAATCATTGTTATAAAACTGGAAAGAAAAGTCTGCCAGGAAGAAACGTGGTGGGAATGAGAGGAAGAGCGTTTCCACACACAGTGGACTGAACAGCTGAGCAGCCAGAAGAAAACCACAGATCAGTGAGGCCGGCAGCAGCAAAGGATCCCACTCTGACGGGGCCAGATTCACCCTGTTTGGGGGGGGGGTTACCCATCATGCCTTGTGACATCACGCTGATCTGTCAAAGCCTTTGGCCTAAAGGGGAGGTTAGTTTGGTGGCTGCATCTGGAAACAGCCATTAAACGGGTTGCTTTGTGTTGACTTGATGAAAACCTCACCTGTTTTGGGGACGACAGTCGTCTTTTCTTGCATCAGGCTTTAAAGGGTCAAAACTAATGAAAGCAGTGGCGTCGTCTGTGGAAATGAGTCATTAGTTATGAGGAAACGTGACCTTAAAGCCGCTCGGTTTTGATGGAAAATCATCAAAGGCAGGTTTAAATACAGAAAGTTACTCTTCATAACCCTTTCAGATGGTTGTTCTTCACAAAGTTTTCTGCATTTGTATCGATGTGAACGCACTTTAAATAACACAGATGGCCTTACTCCCCCTCACAAAAGGCAGATGTTGGTTACATAAAAGCAAACAGAAGAATGAGCATTTGTTTTCTAAACTGGCAGCCTGATAGACACAAATCTGAGGCTCTAAAAGGCCCAAAAAGGCTCAAAGCTGTGCTGGTGTGGTCAGAAACCGGTGAGAACCTTCGCACCAGGATCTAAAGCCAACATTCGACCCACAAACCCACAATGCAGCTGACTCCATTTTCTCTTACTCCACCAAAAATAAGTGAAATTACACAAATGAGACACATTATCCACCATGTAGAGAAAACCACCCGGGCATTATTCAAAGGCAGTGGAAGACCTTGCTACATGCGACCCTTTCAAATGAAAGATTTTCCTGGTAAGTGGCGGTAAAGTTAATTAATTAGGGGTTTTTGTGCTGGCTGGTTCAACTCGTTGACCACAAGCTGACATTCAGCCTCAGCGGCGCACACGGATGCACGAATCCTGCAAAAGCTCATTATTCTGCTTAATTAGAAAGCGAGCGCGGGCCCTGACCTCGGCTAATGCGCTCAGCAGCCGCCCTTTTACCGCCCCTCTCCCTCTCCTTTCCTCTAGCCGGGCTCAGAGGGGAACGGGAAGAGAGGGCAGCTCGGAGGAAAGGAATGCGAGTAAATGGGGCTCGGTGCTCTTTGTGGTGCTCGTGGGCCGAGGAGGGAGCCAATGGGCAGAGCCCTTGTTGGACAAAGGGGCCCGTGCACGCTGAGTGCCTTCGATTAAGGGTGCACATTGGTGTTAAACCGGGAAAGCTCCCCCGCTGCGGCCACCTTTCATTATTTAGCGGACGTGTAAAATGGACACCGGGTGCACGGACGCACACTCGGGCGGGAGTGGCGAGGCGGGCCATTAGGGAAACGCCAATTTTCACACACAGATAACACAACTACTCAAGAAGTGCGGGCGGCGCTGGTGCTTCGCCGCGCCGGCGTGCTGGGGACGTGCCCGCAAATGGCCGCAGACACACACTGATGCACGGCCACTGATTACATACCCAAAAAGAGCAGGACACATGGGGCTGCCGCGCAGCCTGAGCACAGCCAATTTAGCCCCTAATGGGCTTTGGGACCATTAAGGGCAACCATCAAGTTGACTGTCCAATGTGGCATGCGTGCGCTTTATGTGTGGAGGAGGACGGCGTTTACCTGGATGCTCTCCCCGCTATGTGTGCGGCTAATGGCCTATGGCTGTTTCCACGGTAACAATGGCAGCGCGAGCCAGTCGGACGGACCGGGGGACGGACGGCGGCGGAGAGGGGGGGCAGCCGCTCGCCGGTGGACATGTCTGCTACATATGTGCTCAGCGGGTGTCATCCATGAGGGGAAATGGGGTTTATTACAGGTTTATTACCTGTGACAGAAACAAAAAGGGCCAGGCGGGGGGGCATGTTTGCGCTCGTGTGTCCGACATCTGCACCGAGAACCGGGATGAGGCACGCATCGGTTTCAAGGGTTTTAATGGCCAGCCGTGCAAAAAACTACCCCTTTTCTTTAAAAAAATGGATAAAGTCTCAGGTAAAAGGCCTCAAAAGTTAAAGACAAATAACCAAAGTAACTGGTTTAACTATTCAAACAAGCAGCTTCGAGAGGGACTTCCATCTGAGGAGAACTATCAGTGTCAGAGTCTCAGATTCAAGCTCCTGGATTTGGTTTCTGGGCTCTTTACGTTTGAAGAGCAAAAAGGAAGTCCAGTTGTCCTCCAGTGTTGGATTTAGTGTTCTCATGTTCATAAAGATGATCCATTTCTCAAACTTCTCACTAATTGCTCCTCTCTTTTTCTCTGCTTCCCTCCGAGTAGTACTCTTCTTCTACTTCCCCTCTACCGTTAGTAAAGTACCTTTTGAGTTTTTAAAGCAACAAATGTTGCTGTTCTACCTTCATTTTTAACACCAAATATATGATTTTAGGCCTCCAGTTTAAACCGTTAAGACTCAAGAGTCTGTGAGACTTAAATGTTCTGCTTTGGCATTGGTCCTGTGGTCAGTCTGTTTAAGAGGGTCTAATCATCGGCTTGAAGCAGGAAAACATCTGAGGAGACGCAGAAACCGATGAAACTGGGTCAAAACTCAACAGATCAATGTTAGAAACTGGAAGGAAAAGAGGGGATCTGTCATCTTCCAGGAAGAAACATGGAGGAAAAAAACCCGAATGATCCTGATCGGTGGCAGTAGAACAGGGTCTAGCCTTTGGGCCCACAGAATCAACCCTCTGGGTCTGACTTTGGGTCCATCAGCAGCAAGATCAGAGCGAGAACTGAAACAAATCTGAGCCTCTGCAGAAGCTTTTGGATGCAGACACTCGGAGAAAGTGGCCGGATCGGAGCTGAAGGAGGTCCGGCCGTGAAGGGAACACCTGCAAGCGTCTGGAACTGCAGCTACAGATGGATGCTGAGGCCGAAGGCGAGTGTGTGTGTGTGTTTTCGGAGCCCAGGGTGGGAGTGAGGCAGCTTAATGCAATAAAGCATGTTGTATTGACATCTGTGCTGTGTCTATTGATTCCCCATTATGGAGCTAACAAACCCGCATGGACGCTTTGTCATTCGCAATCAGGTTAACACAACGCCGCCCCTTAAAAGTCGGACCGGCGCGCACGTGGGGGGGGGGGGGGGGCGCGCTCGGCCGCATTCCTGCACACATGCACGCCGACCGGCCGGCGTCCCCGTGCGTAGAGCCGGCCCGAAAACACTGGCTCGTGCACGCTGGCAGCGCGAGTGGTGGAGAGAGAAGTCAATGCAGGCTGATCAATACGGTGGAAGGTTAGAGCCGCGCACACAATGGGCAGCTAGCAGCTGCCTGTGGTTTACCACACACGCCGGAAAGATCCATAACTGACCTCAACGTGCAATTATTGAATCGTCTACCTGTCTGGCAGCTCTCACACACTCACACACACACACACACACACGCAGAAGTTTGTGCTAACGCCAAACTGTAACTTGCATCTTTCCGATTTAAACCCACACACCTGAGTGGATCCCCACTCAAGCCGCTCGCCTTCTTTTTAAAACAAACAAACCAAAAAAAACACAACAACATAAGGGCTGCGCAGACGTGCGCTCACGTGCACGCACACGAACGCCCTGAAAGCCAATTATCCCCAGTCTGGGCCTGCTCGGTCCAGACTGGGGACCCGCCCCCCCCCCGGGCTGGAGGTGGAGACCCAGAGTGTGAGGGAGGCAGTTACACAAGCATGGAGCCCTGAGTGTGTGTGTGTGTGTGTGGGCAGCAGCTCGGTGCTAATAAAGGTTTGTCTGTGAAAGAGGCTCCTGTTTTTCTTTGTCTCAGATTGCTTTTTTCCTCCCGATTCTTTCTGCTGCTGCTGGAATCTCGTCGGGTTCGCGGCGAGCAGATGAGCAGAAGAGGCCCCTTCACACCGGGGAAGCAGACTCTGACCAGATCCCCTCGGCAGAAAACAGGAGGAACTACCTAAGCCTCTAAGTGTGGACCCAGGGCCTGGGCTCCTCCTCTCTTTCCTTTTCCTGGTTTTAGGCCACTAACGTCCTCCCCTCAGCTCCCCTGAGCGCCACAGCCGGGAATCATCTATGAAGAAGAAATGCTCTCTGCAAAGCATCAGTGGGGATATTTAATCCAACCGCAAATCTTCTTAAATCACTAAGTTATGAGATTCTAACAAAAGGTAAGACGGCTTTGATCTGACCATCTTCATAATTCATGAGCTAAAGCCTCTACTTATGGCCACTTAAACACAGCTGATGATAAATTCTTCAAATCAGAACAAAAACTGAACAAAAATCAGAACAAAAACTTTCAAAGAGATCCACCTCCTGACTCGCTGCCTTAATAAAAACCTTCAGCATTAACTGAGGGGCTTTTCACCCATTTTCAGTCCTTTTTGTGACCACTTTCAGAGGAATTGGTGCTTTTTCATTGGTTAAGTCACTAAACACTGACTGTAACAGGCCTAAAAAAAAAGAAACTATCTCCAGCAGATGAGACCTCCAGCTTATCGTCTCCTGGTGGCCTCATCAGAAATGCTATCCAGGAAGGGGGGCTGTTAAGAAGCCCCTCTGAAGGAAGGAAACAGGGAGGAAAGGCTCTGTCGCTCTGCCAGAGGAACCAGAAGTGGACTGAGAACCAGTGGAAAGGACACACAGCTGCTAGCTGGCGTTTTCCTGTTCATAAAATAAAGACTTTGTCATCAGAATCTGAGGAGAACTTTCCCCAGCGGCTTTTTAAAACAGCCGTTGGGTCGGACCCGGTCTGGGGTCCTGGTTTGGGGGATCCTGGTCCAGGCTGCAGTGGCTTGTGGGGGGACCCGGTCCTCCGACCCGGCGCTGCTGGGACCAGACGAACGGGAGCGCTGGCGTTTTCATGTCAGCACTTCACAGAGACGAGGAAGACAAAAGGAAGAGCTGGATTCTGACTTCCTGTCTCTCCGGAGAGCTTCAGAGGAAGAGGAGTGCGGGAGGGATGAGCGCCTGCCCTCTGACGGTTTCCGTCTCTCTGGTGTATCGGCTGCTCATGGAGCCGCTGGGTGGAAGCAAAAAAGCACCTCGGCCCGTTTTGATTCCTCACACAAGCGCTGCCGGCTCGCTTTGCTTCTCCATTTTCCCTCATTTGTCGGGTTTATTTCTGCTTCTTATTTACAAATCCACACATCCAGCCCCCCCCCCCCATCCTTCCCTGGGTCTTTATTTCCCTGCGTTTTCTTTATTTATTTGAACTATTCAATTATTCATCACTTCCCCTCTGTCACTTCTGCTTTGGCTGCTTTTATTCATGCACGCTGCCGTTTCTGTCACCTGTTAATATGCTGATACTTTAACCCTCTCCTTCATCTGCTATTCATTTATGCACTCGGCCATTCTCATTCACTCAATCATTCATCCGCTCCCTCCTCGCCTCTGCTGCTTGTTCCCCCATCAGCCGTTTTGCTTTAATTTCTTAGAGGACCAGCAGTGAAATTGACCCCCCCAAAATAAAATAAAAAGCCCCACAAGCTAGCGGTTATGTGCCGCCTGTCAAAGCGTCCAGAAGCAGCTCTCATTAAAACACCAACCGTTTTTCTCCTCCTGACACCCACTTAGGGCGATAGCCTGCATTAGCACAGCACGGCCCGGCACAGATCAGCACACACACACACAAACACACACACACACACACACACACACGTGCACACCACAACTCTGTGGATGCAGATTCAAATCTGCATTTTTAACTTGAACAAAATATGTTTTAAAATCCCAGGAATCTCAGCTGACGTCTCAAAAGCGACCCTAAAATGTCAAGTCCAACCAGAGAACGCTGTAAATCTAGCAGGTTCTCTTTAGGAGATTTGAGAACACAACGGAGGCGCAAAGAATCCCCAAAAGCATCCTAATTATTGGCCACACCGCAGAGGTCTCAAGCAACGTTTCAGAGAAAAGCTCCTGGTGGTGGTGGTCTGGTTTGGAGGGCCGCGCGTCCTCCAAACTTTCTCCCTCAGCCAGCTCAGAGCCCACATTTCCCAAAGTGGGCCCAGGCAGGGATCAATGCATCCTGATCGATAGACGACCATGAGTATCTCCCCCAGAGCCGACCGGGAGAGGCAGCCGGGATGGAGGAGGATGAGGAGGACAGATGTTCATGTGTTTTACATGTTTTACATGTCAGGTCTGCACGCAGTGATCCGCCCGGGCCGATGGACTGACAGCTTTTTTAAAACTAGATTTAGTTTTTGGAACTTTCAGCCACTTTGCTAAAATCACTTTAGTGTTTTAAAACAGATTAAAATGACAAATGACTCATTTGGGCGTTTTCAAAAAAATGTAAAATCATCTGAATACTTTTTTACTTTTTTTTTTTAACAGACAAATCTTTAAACTACGATTTTAACCGGTGGATTTATTCTGTGCTGGATTAAAATATTTGCATTGAATCAATTTACTCTTGACTGACAGAGGGATTTAAGTGAAGAGGGAAAAAAAACATATTTAGCAGAATTTTTTACTAAATGTAGAGAAAACAGAAGGCATCAGGAGGTGGTTGTGATGGTTCTTTGTGCAGGAGCAGTGTGGGGGACAGGGGCCGGACAGAGGGGGCTTACCGGGGCTGGACCGCGGAGCCAGCGAGGACTTGAGTCTCCAGGCGCTGAAGTCGGACGCTGTTCTCTGAAAGACGAAGGGGACCGGCAGGGGGACAAACATGGTCCTCTGTCGACCTGGTGGTCGTCGCTTTTTTTCTTCTTCTTTATTTTAGTCTCACTTTTCTTCTGCTCTTCTCCCGTCCAGCCGTCGTTCTTTGGCCTGTCTTCGTTTGCTGTCCAGGTTTGTGGGGCAGCTCCTGGCGAGGACGTGGTGCGGGGGTCGGGCCAGGGAAACAAAAAAGGAAATAAAAAAAAAATGAAGGATTTTTTAAAAATGTGTTGTTCCGTGAACGGACCCTGACTCTGAGGCCTCTCACGGGGCGGACATCGGGGGCTGCGCGGCCCCGGTTGGCGGCTGGATGCTGCGTCTGGAGCCCCGGGGCTCGGTTCCACTTTGGGGCAGAAATAAAGCTACCAGCGGCTCTCGGTGCGGGAGAACGGGGGGGCCGGCCGGCGGGGGGGTGTCACCATCGCGTCCACGTGAAGCTGGTGCAGCCGGACCTTGTCTGCCCACACCGCGGACGCAACCGGACTCGCTTTGGATCGTTTTCTTTATTTTACCGGCGGCCCGGCTATGCTTTGGTTTCAGGTTCCGATGAGATGGATTTCTCCTCCTGCTCTCTCATGAAAAGTCTGGAGCGCTGTCCTCCCGTGAATCCTCGGTCCGGAAAAACGGGGGAAACTGTCCGCATAAGACTGGATGGAGTTCTTGTTTTTGGTTGTAAGGATTTGGTTTGTAGCTGGCTGGTCTGTAGAATACGCGCACGTAAAGCGGCTTAATAATAAAAAAACATTATTTGGTAAAAGACAGAATTAATCAAATCATAAAGTAAGGCTACGCAGGTGCCCCCCCACCCCCCCAGACTCTCGCTCCTCCCTCTCCTCCCTCGCCGTTTCTCTCTCCTTTCTCTAGCGGGGGTCACTAATTAAAGCTAAATCGATAGAAAAATAAAGAGAGTCCATTTCTATCCGCGCGCCAGTCCTCCGGTTTCCTCCTCAGCTGAGAGCCACAAAAAGAGGAGCCGCGGTGTGTTTGCTTTGGCTCTGCTCCTCCATCCGCCGCCGTGGATCGTTTTCTGTCCACCTCCCGGTTTCCCCCTGCGTGTGTCCGGCAGCTCGCTTTAATTCTGGGAACCTCGGCGGTTTCGGTCCGTCGCCGCGCAGCCTGAACGCACTCTGGCACGGCGGAGCGCTCTGACCGGGAGACAAGACTGTGAGACACCCCCCCCCCCCCCCCCCCCCCCCTCCCCCCCCCCCCCGCCCGGGCCCCCCCCCCCCCTCCTCCTCCTCTTCCTCCTCCTCGCCCCGGCCCGCTCAAATATACACATACATATACGCAAACGCACAGCTCCATCATCTGGTAAACATTTGGATTCTCGAACACTTTGTACGTGCTCGTGATCCGTCCTGCCGTGGAACTTCTGCTCGCGGGATCAGGGCCGAATCAAACGTTTCAAACTGCTGTTTTTTTTTTCTCCCCTGGTCTTTTTAAGCCTACAACATTTTGAAGTGGTCCTGTTATCACATTTCCGCACTTTTTCCAGCCGACACCATCCCGTCACATTCAGCCGATTGATCTTCTGATTATTTCATTATAATGAAGCCAATAATCACATCATCCCCGGCCTCCGAGAAATCGATTCCCCCTTCACAATGTGCGGACATGAATTCAAAGAGAGAGAGAGAG
>CAJRST010005557.1:10831556-10844576 GCA_907169785.1 Menidia menidia | reverse complement strand
CCAGCTGTTTACAGCCCCAGCCCTCCCTCATCCAGCTGTTTACAGCCTCAGCCCTCCCTCATCCAGCTGTTTACAGCCCTCCCTCATCCAGCTGTTGTCAGCCCCAGCCCTCCCTCATCCAGCTGTTGTCAGCCTCAGCCCTCCCTCATCCAGCTGTTTGCAGCCTCAGCCCTCCCTCATCCAGCTGTTGTCAGCCCCAGCCACAGGCTGACGCTCGGCCTGGGTGGGGCTGGTGGAGGGAAGGCCGACACACGGGTCGGCGAGCGTGCTGTGTGTGGGCAGATTTAGAGGCGGGGATCAATGGGAAATGTAGAAATCAATGCACTTAGCGGTGGGAAATCAATGAGGCCTAATCGGGATGCCAATGGCACAAGTCAAAACAATTAAGAGGGAAGAAAAATGTTTAACAACCCCCTCAGCCCACCCCGATGCTTACTCAGAGGCTGAGGAGAGACGGAGCGCGGGAGGAGAAGACGCCGAGAGAAACCCAGAAGGTTGCAGGTTTGAATCCCGTTCATCGATTCCCGGCCCTTCAGCTCACTTCAGGCTTGTTTTCTTCCATTGATCTCAAACAAAAGACGACAAATCCAAAGATTAAAACACACAACCCCTCAGAAGAAGCTCTTTTTTTCTATTAAAGCCATGGAAACCTCACAGGTTTTTCTTTTGGGAATATATTTCTGGTTTTCTTTTGCGTTTCAATGGAAACGCGTTAGCAAAACAAATAAAACTAAATTGTTTAACACCTTTAAAGAGTGCACAGGTTGCCATCAGGCCTTCGACGTGTCTCTTTGTGGTTATTTTGTAGATTTATATCTATACCGCCGGTATAGAATGAGCTGTTGTTGTAGTTAGGATCAGATTCAACGTTTACCTTTAATGTCCACTTTTTTTTTTTAACAGCTGCATTCTCTTCCTGCGTCGACTTATAGTGTGTAAATATGGTACTTTTTGACTGTTTGATGTCTTTTCTGCTGTGTGCACTTCTAGTTGGAAGTGATCCTCCTGGATCGATGAAAATATTTTGTTTCCAGATTAACGGGACAGGTGGAGGTGGCGTGATGGATAGTGGATAGAAGCTGCTGTAAAGGCAGCGGTGGACAGCAGAAGAGGGGGGAGGGGGACTGGGGGGGGGGGGGGCTGACACAGAGAAGCCACAACATGAAGTGGTGGTCAGCCGGTATGCTGGAGGTTTGCGGCTGCGTTTGGCTTGTGTACCACGTGGAGGCGGGGTGGGGTTGATCCACGGCCAATCAATAGCAGCAGCCTCTCTCTCACGACCCCCCCAACTCACCCCCCCGGCTCGGCTAGCGGGCTAGAAATCAATGGACCGGGCCAATAACTCAGGGTGCTGTGTGGATTAGTGAGCTGTCAACTAATCAGAGGGTTCTTGAATCTGACACCGCAGCTATTAACCTATCGATATGACACCGACACACACATTTACTCGTATTGATGAAGACACACATGTGTTCTCGGGGTTTCGAGGGCCTGTGGGTGACTCATGTGCCGGAGAGTTTGCATACATCTTCCATTTAAACTTTTGTGGTAGCTGTGTGCTCTTTCTGGTTCCTCTGGCAGAGCGACAGAGCCTTTCCTCCCTGTTTCCTTCCTTCAGAGGGGCTTCTTGACAGCCCCCCTTCATGGAGAGCATTTCTGATGAGGCCACCAGGAGACGGTCAGCTGGAGGTCCAGATGCAGCTCTCAGCTCCTGTTCAGCTCTCTGCTGGATCTGTTCCTCTTTACCTTTAGGAGTCACTGCTCGCCAGGCTGATGTCTTCCAAATTTTCAGCCAGCAGCTCTTTCAAAACCGGAGCAGCTGTTTCTGGATCTTCTGCAGCTGGACCACAGCTGGATCAGAGCTCAGTGAGCAATCGTTTCTAAATCTGGTACAGACACTTTTCCTCTGATTCTGAATGTTTCTTTTATAGGAAAAAGCTGCTGATCTTCCTGGTTTAATGTGTGTTAAAGTCCAGTGTTAGCAGGGAACAAGAGGAGCAGCCTAACAGCTCAACTAGAACTGATCTCAGGCCTCTGAAGCCCGCAGCTACAGCTGATTTCAGCCTCCTTTGAAGGCCCGGCGGTCCCTCTGTTTCATGACATGAATTGCATGGGCGCCGCAGCTTTGACCCCTGACCTCCACACAACTAATCTAATCGCAGTCAAGGCTGGTGAACAAGAAATTTCAATGTATTACCGCAGCGAAATCCATTGGAAGTCGCAGCGGCCGTGCAGCGAGCCGGGCTCCGTGCACAGAATAGTCTGAATAAAATCCATGAAAATCTGGCCTCTACGCTTGCAGGTCCACCAACTTACAGCTCGGCTTATAAAGGTGAAAATCTCTGCTTTTATTCATAGTTTCTGTCCAGATTCTTTGGGGCCTTTTTATTATGTAGACTGTGGTCTTTTTATACTCTCTTGTTCTTAGAGTGTGGAACTCCAGGCTCATTCTGTGTCAAGGGTGTTGGTTCATTTTATATTATTCTCTTTTATGCTTCGGCCTCTTTCTACTTACCCCTTTTTTTCGGGGAGGGGAAGCAAAAGGGAGATTATTTTGGGGGGTAATTCCATTGAAAGCGCTCTGAAATAACTTGACTTGGCATGTGCCTATACAAGGCTCCACAAAGGACTGCAGGAATACTATTCAGTGATGGGGCAGAGCAGGAGGAGAATCAGCACAAAAAGCCTGTGTGGGGGAGTGTGCAGCTGGAAGGAGGGAGGAGGAACGCCAGGAGGTCAGACGGCTAGCAGGAGAAAAAAGGGACGACGCGGGGCAGGAAACAGCAAAAAAAATGGAAAACTTTGGCTCGTGCGGGGTTGAATTTGCGCATTCGCACCATATTCAGGCTCAGGTTTAAAGTTTTTGTCCAACTACTTTGACTGGAGTGAATTTCCCAAGAGAACCAGGTGAGAGAGAGAGCAGAAAACAGACCAGGATGCAGGAATGTTTGAAATCAGAGGAGCGGCCAGAGCTGCCGCCTAATAAGAGCTGCAGAGTCCAGGCTGACAGAGGGAGGAATGGAGGCAGGTTACCAAAAGAAAGACCGGGGCGGGGGGCTCCCACACACCTCGGATTAGGAAACATATGCAGTGCAGTAGCCAAGGATTAGAGAGTGAACCAGAGCTGGAAGGAGAGGAAAGCTTTTTGGGAAGAAAGAGGGGGTGGAAACAGGTACTCAGCCAGCCGTGTTTCCCCCCCCCCAGCCACTCACTCACCTTCATCTCTGAATCTCCGGGATGATTTGGGAAGATTGGTGTGGACGAGCAGGAGGGAGGAGGCTGTCGCCAGGACGACCCTCTGAGAAAGGAGAACAAATATTTGAGATTATTTTCGGGATCATCGTTAAGAGCAGCCCACCTCAAATCAATCTCCTCTTAAGGAGAAATAAAGATGAGCTGAGCTTCTACTCGTCTTGTTTTCGTTTTGTTATTTAAATATTTGAATAATAATAATATATGTAAATGTCATAATTAAAATCATAATAAATCAGAAAGGTCAGTAGAAACTCTACAATGTAAAAACTAATGTTGGGTTAAAATGGTTATGTCTCTACAGTGTTTACATGATTAAAGGTGGGGTATGAAACAGGTCACATGGTCACAGTCTGGCTAAACCCAGTAAGTTCTGGTTTAAAATGTTCAGCATGGAGCTGCTCAGAGAAGCCTCCCCAGGTAGGTCTGACGGGTTTTAAAGGAGTGTTTTTATAGGAGATAATTGTAGTTTTTAACTGGTCATAGGACTGAATCCAGGAGGCAGAGCACCTAGGTTTAAACCTGCTCTGTACACATTGAAATTAATCATTTACAACGGGGATCTGTCTGAGGCCCCCCTCTCTTTTTGCTTTACGTATTCCCCTCTTTTTCTCCAAAATCTTCTCTATGCTGACAACACTCTGTCAGAAATGTAACAGAAACTACTTATTGTTGTTGTCCCTGGTTTGGTGAACCTGGAAATGAGGAACTATCGGCCTCATCTTCATGGTTCCAAACCGAACCGATTGACTCCCTTTGAATTATTGTAACGGTCTCTTTGGCCTTTTGTTTTGGTTACCAGTATATTCAGGGTTTCTTTTTTAAATTTAAGCTCCATCTTTCAACCCCCTTTTTCTTTGTGGACGCTGAGGTCATGGGGTCAGAGGTCGCTGCTGGGCACTCACAGCCTGCTCGTCTATCAGGAAGCTTTTTTATGATCATATCAGCAAAACTGGGAAAAGCTAATTGTCAGAGTGAGTTTACTCCAGCCCAGGAGCCTGAAAGCCTGAGTGGGTTCCAGTCAAGGCCGCTGGAAGAAGCAAAGAGGATGAAATGAGGAGGCTGGTTTGTTTTTTCATCTCTTTTTCACGTGTCTCTGCTGATAAAAAAAAAAAGAAGGAAGTGACTTTTAACCCGAGATACAAACTAAAAAACCATGAACATCTTTAAATCCCCTCGGCCACACGGCGCCGCTCCGCTCATCATCCTCTGGATTTCTTTCCCCCTCACACACAAACGCTCCTCCTGATCCGGAGAGGTCAGACTGCAGCCGATGGGGTCAGCCGTCTGGGATGGAGTTGACCTTTGACCTGCAGGCCACGATCGCCTGCCCGCATCCCAACCGGCCGGACAAAAAGCCAGACGCACGCATCTGTGAGTGTTTGCCCACACTGAGGAGTGCGTTACCTTCTCGGCTTCAGGGGGTCGCGCCCCTCGTTATCGCCGCTGAATAACAAAACGCCATCGATCGGGTAGAGGTCAGCCATTGTGGAGTCCCGTCCTTTTGGTCCCGACGGCGTTTCCTCCTCATTACCTGATTAACCGCCATTATCTTTGCAGCAGTCGCCGAGGCAACCGGCGTCCGGAGCGGCCGACAGCTCCCCGCGTCCTGCGGATCAGACGAGCCGTGGTCAGATTATTGGGAATCGATTCCGGGGAGTTAGTGTTTCCCTGACCTCCCCAGCCTCGCTTCCGCTATTTACTGAGGAACGCCGGTCGGACGGCGGCGGCCTTTACACAGACGTCAATATGTGTAATGATGGCAGACAATACGCCCACAGTCTGACGATTGTGGTTAAACATTTTGGGTCTCGTAAATCAGAAAAAAATAAGGAGATAATCGGGCTGATTTCAGCGTTTACCCTTTTTCCATCAAGCAGAAATAGAAACATGCATTGGCCAATACGGTCGGCCGTCTTAACCTTAAAGCTCTGCAGTCCTGTGGGCGTTTTGGGGATGACAGTGAACCGTGGGGGGTAGAGTGGGCCCACATGCGAGCGGCTTCTCCGTCTTATCAGCGGCTGAGCAGTCCTGATCCTTATTTTCCACGCTGCAATGAGGGGAAATGATTTAAAAGCCTGCAGTTGCTGCTCAGCTGCACAACTGCACCACCACAGGACTCAGAGACACCCGGCTCATTATTGCCCGGCCGGGCTCCTCTGGCTTCTTTCAATATTCAAGAGATATTTGTCAGCAGATTCCTTATCTTAATTTTTTTTTTTTTTAAATACTGCATTTTTATCGTTTTAAGTGAACTTTGTTGAATAAAAACCTAATTTTTTCCTGAAGTAAATGAGCTAATGTCTTTGCTCTTAGCATCTAAAATTAATTTTATGATTAAACAGACTTGCACCAAACGAGGTGGAGTTAAAACTAGTTACTGATATCTAAAGTTTTAATTTCTACGCCAATTTACGTGCATTTCATACTGAGGTTCTTCTCAAATAAATGGGTACATGTGATGCTAACAAAGAAATCGTCCAATTTAAATATCGACCCCAGGAAAACTCACCTGTGCGTTGTTACGCAGGGGGTACGTTACAGCAGGCGGAGGGATACTTCCGTCTTAATTAACTACAGGTGCGGTTGCAGGTTTGGGCTTTTCGGAGGAGAAGCAGCCTCCGCGGGGCCTAAATCCCCCCCCCCCTGCTCGGCCTGGCGGCCGCTGCAGCTGATCGCTCGCGCTGACAGCGGATTGGCCGGCTGACCTTTAACCCTGGGGTCACGACGTCTGCGTTTGCCAGATCCTCCGCGACAGACGGGACGCGCCCTGTAAAAAGCAGGAAAGCGAAAAGAAAAGGAAAAAAAATAGTCCCAGGTTAAAACAACGCGCTTTCGTCAGCACGTGATCACAACGCTTGAGAGATATTTAAATACTGCCCAAAACGTCTCGAGCCGTGATTGTGTCCACTTTTTGCTGCACGTGCGTCCAGCTAAACCTCCTTAAAGGGTAACAAGACGCCCAGCTCGGCTGTGTCCCTCAGATAACAGCGCGGGGTGGTCGTGTGGAGGTTTACGGGCTGGGAACAGACGTGAACACCGGGAGCCATGTGGCGCGGCAGATATGAGACGTTCACACTCATCAACTCTCATTTAAGTCGCGGTTTGGCTGGAAAAATCGATCGATGATACATTTTAAAGACTTTCTCTGTAACAACGAGGAGAAACTCCTCCTCCAACGGTCAGATTTGACAGCAAATAATATATCAAAAGGGCTACATGTAAACGACTGTTCTCTTGTTAAAATAATCTATATTTTCTACGAAAGAAAATATACAATTCCTAGAAAAAAAATTGAAAAATTATTTCTGGTAGTCAGGCAAAGGAATATTTCCATGTGATTTTTACTGATCTTTTCATACGTTGGAATTCGTTTGGTTTAACTTTTCTGCTCTTTATAAAATTATATTTTTTATACTAGATAGATTAAATTATTTCTCATTCCTGTGGTGCTCAGAAATAAGCAATCAAAGCAAATTCATGACCAAAATTCCCTAAAAGAAAAGCAGTAAACATGAAAAGATGCTTACCTCGTTTAGAAACAGAATAAGTGAGACCTTCTCTATCTCTGTGGGACTCATCTGAAAATATATTCAAATTCAGGGGATGCATTCAGGCATTTTTCTTTATGTTTTGATGGAAAACTCAAGTTTTTTTTAAAGACGAACATCTAAATTGTAAAAACAGATCCTTATCTAAATATGTAATTTTTCGTGCAAATAACACAGATAAATGTTATTTTATATTTAACCTATCAAATAGATCTAATGGAAATTCTAAACATGAACAGAATGCAGAGTTTTAATAGTAATATTCACACGTAAAACAGATCCATTAAAATCCTGATACTGAACCCTGTTTAGTTGATGATATGTAATTAAATGATTTCTGGAGGATTTTATCAGAATGATTGGTAACTGTTCTGGATGGTTTTGTCCCGGCTGCTTTATTTCTCTGCTGTCAGGGGCGGCACGAGGCCGGGGAGCATTTAAAAAATAACCGAGTGGTCAGGAACGTCAAAATTCTGACTTTTTCTGGGTTTTGGAGGCTGGATTAAAATATTTAAAGGCTGATGAGGCCGTGCGTGGTGGTGACGTGCTTATAGGCCGATCAGATCATTGATCAGGAATTAGGCGGATCAACGGCTCGTGCACAACGAGACTCTGTTTGAGATGTTTTAAAGGGAGAAAACTCGAGCATCTCTCCTCCTCGTCTCTCCGGCCCACGTGCGTTTGCGCCCAAAGCACCCCCCCCCCTCCCTCCCCTCTTTAATTGATTTGTCGTAATTAACTCAGTGCGCTCATCGATCTCTCTGCGACCGCCCCGAGATCAGCCACCTCATTATTTCCGCGTTTAGCAGATTAATCCCGAGTAAATAGAGAGCACGTTCGATAACAATTAGAGGCACGCGGCACTAAATAATCCCGCTTCCGGCGCAGATTTCACCGCAAAGGGGGCCGAGATGTTACGGCTGCGCCAGGAAATCAGACCTCACTTATTAGATTAGAGAACAGGGTCTGGAAATCACCTCCAGCTGATTCACACCTGCTAAGACGGGTTCCCACCCCCCCTAGGCCCCACCCCTCCCCCACCCCCATTAGGCCCCGTTTGATCACGATGGCCCAGCTAAACCCTGTTCCAGGCAGTTCAGCCAATTAAAAGGTGCCTAAAAAGGCAGCGGCCACTTTGGGGCAGGTTGGAAGACATGGGGCTGCAGCATCTTTCTGTCAGGTTCAGCGCTTCACAAGAGGAGAGGAGGGGGTCAAACTAGCCTGCAGGCAGCGGTTCACCCGGCACCGCCTCCACCTCCCCTGTCCTCCACCCTGAGCAGCTTTAAGCGTTCAGGGCCACGCCAGCATCTCACCACCGCCGGACCAAAAGAGGCAGCTTCACCTTTCCTTTTCTTTTCCTTCTGCCCCAATCATTCTTACACTGCAATTCTACAGCTGCCAGACTGAAAACGACAGAAAAATATGTATAAATCCTACCTAAGATAAAGATATACTGTAAAGTTGAGTCTATACCGGCTGGAAAACAACGGAAAAATGTGCACAAAAGCTTAAGGAAAGGAGTGAGCGGGTGTGTAAAAGGCTGAAACATCTTCCAGCGAGAGAAGAAAGGACTCATTTAGCAAATTAACTTTGTATCTACAGCAAAACGGGACTGTTTTTGTGTGGAAATGTAGCTGAGAACACTCGGACAGAAAGTCATTGGGAGAGCGCTGAGCGAACAGGAGGATCGGGTTTAAAGGAGACACGGGCCAGAGCAGAAAGTGAGGCGCCATAATAAAGTGGAGCAGAAGAGAAAAGGGCCGGGAAGACAGAAAGGAGAGAGCGAGCTGGAGGGAGGGAGGAAGGGGAGGGGTGGAGGTGGTTTCTGGGGGTTAAAAAAGGAGGCGTTTAAAGGCTGTGAATTAAACGCTGGGAGGCCCCGTGTCCTCGGCACGTGCACGGAGCCCAGCAGATAAAAGGCGCCGCGGCCCATCTGGCTCTCAGAGGGAGGAGGAGGAGGGGGGGGAGGAGGGGGAGAAGGGGGAGCCGGGAGGAGAAAGGCCTCTGAATCCGACCCACCGGCGGCCGGACCCGCAGCCCTGCGCCAGGGGCTCGCCGGAGGGTGGGGTCCAGGCGGGCGGGGGGGGTGGGGGGGGGGAGATGGAGAAAAGGGACGAGGACGAGGAGCCAAAGATTCCGAGCTCCGAAGGTGACGGATCGTGTTTGTGTGCTGAGAAGCAGTGTCAATGAAACACACTCACATTTAATCTATACGTGTCCTTCAGAGGGTTTTTCTATAACTTCACACCCTCACACACACACACACATCCTGTACCTCCCCTCCACTCAGCATCTTAGCTGTTTCCATGGCGACGGAGTTGAGACTGCAACCTGAAAGGAGGAGTGCGTGTTTGTGTGTGTGTGTGTGCGCGTGAGGGTGGAGGTGTGTGTCTTTGTGAGCCAGCAGGTGATGAGGCTCAGCCAGTGAGCTTCAGCATCTGGGAAAGTGATTTGTCTCCCATCTAATAAAAGTTATATTACAGCCACAGAAGAAGAAGGAGGTGGAGGAGAAGAAGAAACACACATACATCATTAGAGGAGAAAACAAGAGTTCGTCTGGCCGGGAAAGAGAAAAAAAATGACCTGAGTGGTAGCGAAGAGTCAGAGGAGGAGGCCAAAAGAAGAGAGAGCCACATCTGACGCCCCAGTTCCACCGTTTCAACATCTCATTCACCAGAAGTCTCACAAGCAGCTGCTTTAAACCCGATTGATGGGATTTTTCGAGGCCATTTTGAAGAGTTTTTAGCCTTTAGAATTTTTAAAACGACTCCCAATCAGCAGGATAATTTCACCTGAAGGAAATAAGAGATGTTGGCCCCGGCTGAAGAGATGTTTGGGAGTAAAAAATGGAGAAAAGAGAGGAGGGGTGTGCAGCAAAGGGCCACAGCTGGAGCTGCCCCCCCCTCCAGGGACTGCCAGGTCCTCCTGCAGCTGAAAAGGCTTTTTCAGAACTTTACAACACAAATATCCACAGCAGAGTTCAGTCCACACCAACTTATCAAAGGGGCTCAAATCTAATTGAACCGCTTGTGCTTCCCAGCCAAGACGTGTTAGAATGTCAAAAATGGCACAAAGAGAAGAAAAAAAACGTTCCCCTGAAAAATGTGTAGAAAAAAAAACCCCCACCCCAAATACTGTAGTACATTTACCTCCAGTTGGGTCATTTTCCAGGAGATTTTCGAATGATAGAAACTCTTTTATTATCTTTTATTTTAAACGTCTGTTGGAAGAAAAATGAATACATTTAAATGGTTTGGATTTGTGGAAATATTGTAAATATGTCTAATTTTAGGAGGCGGCTCCTTTCAGAGGGATTTCGGACTTGATGTCCGAGGTCTCACCACGGGGCTTGGCTACAGTTCTGTGGGTCGGATTTGGCCTGAAAACGGGCAGTAAAATGGGCAGAAAACAAAGGGCCGGACGAGCGGATGACCGCCCCTTCCCCTACTCAGCAGGGAAATCCAACCCCGGAAAAAAGTTCAACTCTAAACGCCGAAAACTGTCATTTAAGGGGAAATAGAGCCGACTGACGTGTCCATGACAGGTTTAATCTGCAGGTAGACGCGGGTGATGGACCCGCCTGCAAAAAGTTGCTCGGTTTTATAACGTCAGGAGGGGAGGATGAGTTCGGTGAGCGTTTGACGAGAGTCCCGCAGATGAGGAAGTCGTAAATGAGTGATTTGTGCGCGCTGTGGCAGCGTCGTTTGGACCGTCTCCCCGCAGGCGCCTGCTCAGACGGCTGTGGCCAACAGCGGCGCCCGGTGGCCGGACGGGGGAACTGCAACACGCAGAGTTAAACCGGACCGTGCGCTCAGCCTGCTGTCAGGACGCCTTTTCTGCTCATCCTGAGCCTGGAGCCACCAGGTGTGCGTCAGATATGACCCACGAGGCGTTTACGTCTGTGAATGTGACCAATGTGACACTCTCAACTCAGCAATGCCAAAAAGGGCTCCAGAAATATAGCGAAATCTAAATGTGATTTAAAAAAAAGGAAATGAGCAGTTTGAATAAACAGGTTTGAACTGTCTGCAGTCTTTAAATCTGTAAGACTTATCAGAGGTGAATTTTCAACTGGAGGAAAAAATGTAAAGATAAAAAAAAGGGAGTTAGAAAATACTTCTGATTTATCTGTCTGTCACCTGGACTAATTCTGTGTAAAATGTTGGAATTTCCAGACTGAAAACATGCAAATATTATTTATAATTGATGCTGCCTTCCCCCTTTTTCCCAGTTTAATTGAGTCCATTTTCACCATGAGTGAAATTTGAGATAAAAACAATAAGCAAACAGTTGTTTTTTTTTCTACTTTGACTGCACTTTGTACAATAAAAATCAAACGCAAATAGGTTTTTTAAAAGCTGCACAGAGAGTCTGATTATGCCTGTTCATTCACTGTGGGTTTGCTGGTCAAAACATCATCTAACACTTTTCTTCCAGTGGCAGCATTTAAAGGCCGTTTGTGGGATGATGAGAGCAGCCTGGATATTCTTGTTCCCTCTCATCCGTCAGACATTTCTAATTGAAATCCTGTAAGATATGTTCAATTAAAATCAAATCGATTATTTTAAGAAGATGTGCAGAGAAGCCGATTAACCTTGTTAATTGATTGAGTTTGCCGAGCTGAACGCGATCCCCCGAAAGAGGTGGGCCTCTTTCTGGTGTTCCAGTGAGTGAGAGCAGGAGTCGTGTAACGGCGAGCGAACGGCAGGAAATGTGTCTGAGGCGGCTCACATGCGGCTGTCCAAGCTGCACGGGGACAGTTTGATAACCCTGCAGAGGCGGCCGGGAGGGGAAGGGGCCGGGGGGCCGCCGTGCCGGGGGATTGGCTCTGCGCCCGCGCCTTGTGACTTTAAGATCCTATTTGGTCCACTGGCTTAAAATCTAAAAAAAAGAAATCTTGGAACTAAGGTGCTTTAGACCAGATAAGTCCAGCTGGATGTGAATTTGTATTCTGAGCCACAGCTCGCCGACATTATCACTTTCCTCTGTTATATTAAGCAGCACTGGGCTCAGTCGGGCTGCACAGGGACACAAGCGGCTGCCTAATCTGGTCAGACGGCGTAAATTTCACCTCCAAAGTTAGTTCCTCCACGCGCCGACTGAAAAGGCTTTGTAATCCTGCCGGTGGTTTGTGTTTTTCTGCACACATCTGTGGTCGGAGACGAGGAGGCTTGTGTGGCGTTTGTGGGACGGACTCTCACCTGAAGTCTCCTCTGTGTGTCCGGGAGAGGCTCTTTGTGGTCTGGGGGGGAAAAATCTGAGGTCTGCTTCAGCGGCCGGAATTAAAGAGGTCTGAGCAGGAGGGCCGTTCTGCCGCCGGATCAGAGCTGGGGGGGACACAGAAAAGGGCCTTTCATGTAGCGCTGTCCTCCATTTCATGAAGAAAACAGAAGAAGTTTGTGCCCTTTAATAGAGGCAATAAGAGGGATGCTGTTGGTCCAATTTTTAAGCCTCCACCTCCAGTGCTTTGGCTCCTTATGCATTTTGAAGTTCTCCTGGTTATTTAGGGCTCAGGAGGAACTGGTTTGTAGAGAAACCTTCCCATCCGGAAATGACTAAAGCCAGGAAAGGTGAAAGAAAGTTTAATGGTGTGAGCTACTACAGGAAAAAAATCAGGAAAGAAAAATAGATTTAAAAAAAAAATCATGAAAAATGTAGATTTGTGGGGTCAGAGGTCAAATTAGCCTTCACTGCAGCGCGTTTCTTCAGAAATGAGGAGTTTACAGAGCAAACATCAGCAGAAGGCCAGCTGCCCGTGTGGCTCCTTCCGTTTGAACCCATTATTTTTATTGGATTTCCTCAAATCCGGATTTTATTCAAAGGAAAAACCTGGATTTTTTTTCTTCTTCCAGATAAAAGGAGGCGAATGGGAAGCGCGCCGCTGCGACAAACACACAGACGGAGGGAGGGGAGGAGAGACAGCGACCACATCCAACACCATCCATTATTAACACACCCAATATAGCTGGACTGGACCCCCCCCCCCTCCCCACACACACACACACTCTACCTATTAACACAAACTCACACATATGGGCAGAGAACGCGAGCCCTCCAGGACCCTCCCCCTGACCCCGCGACCTCGACGCCATGGCAACCCTCTGACCCATCCTGCTGTTGCTGTGGTAACAACCTTGGAGCATGTCTGACCACTACAACCACCCCCCCATACACACACACACACACACACACACACACACACACACACACACACACA
>CAJRST010005557.1:10774739-10831546 GCA_907169785.1 Menidia menidia | reverse complement strand
CACACACACACACACACACACACACACACACACACACACACACACACTCTTCCCCCTATAGCCCTGCAGCCGCCCCCTCCTCCTGCTCCACGCCGAGCCGAGGCAAACCGATCGATATTCTATCACACAGAACAGTGGAGCGAGAGAGAGGAGGCCACGGGCCAGCCAGATTACTGGGAGGAGGAGGGGGAGTCTGAGGGAGGAGGTGGGGGGGGGGGTTAGGGGGTGACAAAAAGACTTTGTGTGTGTGTGTGTGTGCGCGTGTGTGTGTGAGTCAGAGGAAGCGAAAAAGGTTTTAGGGGAAGGTAAGGATGTGTGTGCAAAAAGGGGTTTTAGCGTGCGGGTGTAATCGGGTAGGAGATTGAGAGGTGTGTGTGTGAGTGTGTGTGGAGGGAGGGAGTGTGGGGGTTGAGTGGGTAGAAGATTGAGCGTGTGTGTGGTTGTTATGGAGGATAAGAAAGGGATGTGTGTGTGTCATAATGAGTGGAGTGGAGCTGCAGTGCTATGAGGCATCTCCTCTCCTTTCTATTCTCACAGATGTTTTTTCTGTGGATCCCCGGCTCTGTGTGCCGGTGAATAGATGCTTTCATTTACCCGAGGGTGCCCGGCTCCAGCGGGCTCCTCGCACATTACCCACACCTGCAGAGGAGGAGACAAAAGAGCCGACGGGGCTCGGGCCCAGAGGCAGAGCCCCCCCCCTCTACTCCCCCAGTCCACCGAGAGCCGAGCCCCAGCCGCCCGAGACGTGCTTTTAAGGGCTTTTCATCCACAGTCGGTGGAACTGATCTCAGGAGCCACAGGAAGGGTGGAGAAGACACGCCGAGATGGGATCTACATTTATCTGCCCGCGGAGCGCGGTGTCGGAAAGGCATTTTCAGCAGAAGCTTAAGTCAGAGATGGCTATCGGAGGGAAGTCCACGTCTCACCGGTGACCTTCTGTCCCCCTCTGGATGCTGAATGTGCTTAATAGGACATCCACCCGTCCACTATCTGCTCTCCCTCATCCTTCAGAGGGGGCCCGGCCGACTCGGGGCCACGGGGAAGGCAGCCAGTGCAATTTACACCCCGAAAAACGCTGCTTTAAAACACAAACCAGACGACGGGCCAAAGTCAGATGTACAACAGAAGCTGCTTCGACTTTTCCGACTCATCAAGAGTCTGGTGGTCGCAGCATGTTGGAAAAGTGAGAGGAATTAAAAAAAGAGGAACAAGCTGCAGCGAGTTTGGTCAGTTGGCACCATTTTAAATATAATTTAGCATAGAAAGAGCACCCAACAGAGGAAGAATATCTGCAAAAAAACATGTTCCTCCAAATTGTGGAGCAGCTTTATAATGAAGCAGATGGGATTTGGGTACCTCATCATCTATAGAGCATATAGAGTTTGCTGTTTTACCTAAACAGTAAACTCCTGTACTCTTAATGCTCAAAGTTTTTTTTGTTTTTGGTTCCTACTTATAATTATATCAGTTTGTAAGACAGTTCAGGTTGGATCAACTTATTCAAGGTGCTTTCTGCTTACAAAAAAACAAGAAATTCTGATTTTTTCTGTTCTTAATATCTTAGGAGGAAGCAACTGTGGCTGCATCATAATCAGGGCCGTTCAAACAAATAATGAAACTTGGAGCTCTTATTGACAGGTGGGGGGCAATGAGACAATCATATGTTGTTCAGTTAATCTAAAAGGAGTTTTCTCTGCACAAAACCCTAAATGAGGTGTAGGTTTCAGGGTTGCAGATGAGTTTCTAACAGATTGTCTGAATGTGTGTGTGCAGGAAGCAGAGGCCTGAAAGTGTCGAGCAGCAGGATGAACAAAACTCCAGAGAGAAATCACAAAAACCGGGCAAACCACCAAAAGAGGTGACCTATATCCCTAGGTTACAAGGGTGTGTGTCAAGTGGGCAGCGGCCCTCATTTGCTCTGTGAGCCCTGTAATAGTATTCATGAAACATGAACACCAGTGCACTCAGTCAGTGTGAGCGTGCGCAAATAAAAAACTCATCCCCTCACACGCACTTGAGCAGCATGAAGCCGAGTCCCACGCTGAGGTTTCTCTCAGCTTCTCTGAATAAAAACCAGGCAGGACATGCACACATTCCTGGATTTCAATTTGATTTAAGTGGAAACGATGATAAATTTGCTTATATTAGAATTTGAACTAGTCTAACATTGGTAAAGGATCATAAACCTTTAGGCTGATGATGCATGTAGGCAGTAAATCACAGCTTTATGATTTATTGTAGAACAACTGGGGCTCAATGCTGCTAAATATTGTTGATTTTATCATTATTTTGACAGTAAGGTGTTTGGTAAGGATAATTTTAAATCTTTAACTTTACACCGTTTTCGTTCAAAGAGTCAAAATGAAGCTGGTGTGAATTAGAATTTAGGAGCCAAAGAAAGGTTTGCTAGTGTTTTACCCCCCTCTCAACCACATTCCGTTCATAGACCCGCAGCATAAGGAAATCTCAGAGGTTAGGTTAACTGGGACTGTATCCGTACATCTAAACACAGATTAGCTGCAGCATGAAAAACCACCGAGAGGTGAAGCATCGCTGCTCATCATGCAGGTGAAGACGGCCCAAAACAGGCTCGGACATTTGCATCTTCTGGAAAATGGCCCCCTCAGTCTGAAAACCCGTTCCTCACATTAAGCGACCTCCTGCGGTTGGACGGGCTGGTCGGAGGCTTCGACACCATGGCCTGCTCAGTATTAGGTTTGTGGTCAGGATGTCATTGATAGCTTGTCTCATCTTCTTTAACCTGAGCTAAATTCAATCCATCCATCATCTCTACAGGTTTAACCCCGACTCAAGGTCGGGGGGGTGGGGCTGCTACTGGCCGGGGGGCTCTGATGGGTCACCAGGCCGTCTCAGGGCCCCCGAAGACACCAACGCCCGGCTGCTGATGTTTAAATCAGAGTGGATCTTTGTTTCTGTGGTGTTTTATGGTTGTGGACATATGTATATCCAGCTCAGGGTTCATTTAAAATCAGATTATCTACAACTGGGGATAAAAATGAACCCTGTTTTACTCTCAGAGAAAAGTTCTGAAGCTTAAACAAACATTACTAAAAGTTTGAACAAACTCAAAGCTTTTAAACCTTCAGAACATTTAGAATAAAGATGCTAATTCTCCTTCTGTTAGCGGCTCATACTTTCATGCAGTTGCTGGATGGACGGAGAGATTAGTCTGATTACCGATCTACATTTCTTCTTCTGAATGTTTGATTAGATAAATGAGATCGGCTCCTCCTGGTGCCTCGCTGCCTGAAGCTGAAGGACTTCCACAAGCTGAGGCTGTGAAAACTGGCCCCACTGGGGTCAGGACGGTTGATTTTCTGATAAGAGTCCACACAAAAACAAACTGGAGACCAACTGAAAAAGAGAGATCCTTTTGTTTTTTTTCCCTTTCTGCTTTTTTTTTTTTTTTTTTAAACGCCGCCGTTTCACTCGTAGAGGCGTCGCGCCTTTTCCACATTTTGACAGATTTTAATAATGAAACCGGAGAGAAATCTCTTTTTCCTAGGACACAGAAAGGTTGATTTTTTTTCCCAACGGGGGTAAGATGGGGTGAGGGAGATCGGGGAGGGACGGGGGAAAGCGGGTGGAGGTTTTACAGGGAGGAGGGTTAGCACGGTGCTCACTAACAGACAAACAGTGACAGATAAACAGGCTGGGGTGGGGGGGGGGGTCGGGGGTGCGGAGGAGGAGGAAAGCGGGGGGGGGTGAAGGAAGAGAAACAGTGTGCTTTGTCGTATCTGAATGAAAACAAGTTGCTCTTAGACCCACAAACTTAAAACCTCTTTTGCTGTTTAAAAACCACCTTTTTCCCCTGTTGAGGGTTCAGGTGAGTCGGCCTTGAGACTGATTTTCACAGACAGGAGGAGGAGGAAAGGGGGGCAGCAGGCAGAGTTTGGCAGTGAGTAGTAGAGGGAAGGGAGAGGGGGGAGAGGGGGAGTCATGGCAGTGATCACTGGGTCCAGAAATGAGGCCACCCGGCGGGAGCTGCCATGTTGTGGCTCTGTGGCGAGTCGGGTTTGACCCCTCTGGTGGGACTCACGAGGCCGACGGCACAAACAGTTACTGGCAGATTACAGCTGGAAGGAGTTTAGAAAAAGAGGACGGAGGACGAGAGGGCATGAGCCTCTCCTCCCCCGTCGCTGGTCCCGTCGACGACTTGGCTTTTGTTTGTTTATTTTTTAGGAGGAGGGATGAGGAGGTTCTCTTGTACATTGTTGAAAATGATGGGAGAGGAAGTAATGGAGGGGGGGGGGGGGGGGGGAGTGGGAGATAGAGAAGAAGGGAAGGATGGGGCTAAGAAGAAAATGGTGCTCTGATCATTTAATAATACGTCTCTTTTTCCACCCAGCCTGGAGAGAGAGAAGAGAAGGAGGGAAAAAAGGAGGAGAGAAGAGTTACCCATAGAAGTGTGCCAGAGGTTTTTAGATTTTAGGTTTCAGAAGTTTTCAAATCTGCCTTTCTGAGCCCCGATCAGACAAGTTTGAAGGACTCCTTTGAGGTGGGGGGGTTCTTACCTCCAGGGTTTCGACGGAGGATGAGTTTTCGGATCTCATCGTAGACAAAGATGAGGAAACTGTAGGGGAACGCACAGAACCACCAGCTGGGCCTAAGAGAGGGCGACAGAAGTGGGTCACAGAGAGAACCTTCCTGTTGTTCAGATGCTGGATCATAATGTAGAGCCCTGATTAGCACCAGTCTCTGCTCTCATTTAGTCCCAAAGGGAAGCCTGGTGCTGCATGGAGGCCTTCCTAAAGTTTGCGGACTTACTTGAGTGGGTACATCCTGAGAGCCACGTCCATCCCAGGGCAGTAGGACAGGAAGGCAGCGAGGGCCGTTTCCTCAAACAGACCAAAGATTAAAATCTTATTCCTGCAAGAAAAGAAGTGCAAAAAAGAAAAAGTGAGAGAACATCACATTAATGTCTGTGAAGCTGGAGGTCAATCGCTGGTCTTTAGTGACACCTGGTGGACACAGCTGGTAACTACACCCAAACCGCCCCTGGCAGCATGAACAGGTCGTTTACGGGGGGGCGTTGGCCGCAGTTTGAGCTGGGCTGCTCACATCTGGACACGGCTGTGTACTCACTTCATGCCCTGCTGGAACACAGAGTTGCGTCTGGTCTTGCAGATGATGACGTCTGCCCACTGCACCACCACGATGCTCACAAAGAAGGCCGTGTGGCATGTGAACTCCACAATCTTGCGCTGCTCGTAGGTCTGAGTGGAGACAGGCAAGCAGAACAAGGCGCTCAGTGGTTATTCTTCCCACTTCAACCCCCCCCCCCCCCCCTCGTTCCTACTCGACACTCTCTGCTACAATTACAGCTCCTGGTACTCGTCCTATTGCTATCATTGCTGTTTTCATTATCATTAACATCACTATGAATATTTACCTTTTTTCATCCAGTCTATAGCAACACCACCTTCCCCTGCTCTTAGGTCCTTCTCTCTCTCTCACCCTCAACTGGTCGAGGCACATGGCCGCCCACCCTGAGCCATGGTTCTGCTGGAGGTTTCTGCCTCCGAAAGGCAGTTTTTACTTCCCTGTTTCTCCTATTGCTGCTTTTGGTGGGAACTGTTGGTTCCCTGTAAATAACTCAGAGTAGGTCTGACGTGCTCTGTTGGGGAAGCTGTGAGATACCTGCTGTTGGCATTTGGTGCTACGGAAATAAAATTGAATTGAATTACCCATTGCTGCCCATAGCTGTCCTCCAGGTCGTTGTTGGAGCGGTCGTCCCAGTTCAGCCGGATGCCGACAAGCACGGACGGCAAGAAACCGTTTTCAGCCATGATGACGAAATAAGCAAAGAAGCCGCCCAGCGCTTGGATCATACCTGCAGAGTTGGAGTGGAACAGAGTTGGCCCTAAAAACCAAAACATTGATGCTCCGAGCCGGCGTCAGTCTGAAGGGGTCCCTATGCATCGGGCCCCTTTCAACGCCAAACGCCGGCCGGCTCTGAGACAGAAGCAGTCAGGGCTCTTACCGATCTGCCCATAGGCGATGCTGATGAGCCTCTCGTTGACCAGTTTGTCCCTCAGCGGGTTCCTGGGCTGGCGCTTCATAATGTCGCTCTCTGCAGCTTCGTAAGCCAGAGAGATGGCTGGAACCTGTCAGAGAGGGAACAGGAGAAACTATTTTTCCTGTCCTCTCATTTTTCCTGGCTGTGGTCATTCTGAAAATAGCCATCAGTACTGAAAACAGTCTTCTCATGTAGGAGATCTGATGATCTTCGATCTTGTTGGACTCATTTGCTGTCGTGACCTCATAAAGATCCTCAAGTTCATAGCTTTAAAGCCAATTTCTGGTTTCTGTACCTCCTAATATGCTAAGCCCACTTAAGATATAATAAAACCACATCAGGTATTGTAACATACTCTTCTGCACCCACAAACTGAGAACTAATCGACTCACGCACATGGATCAAAAAGGAGCTTGTCATCCACTTTTTCTGTCATCTACTCATTTCAGTGCTTCATCTAAACAGTTAAGGAAACAAGTAAGGAATCAAAGAGGGATTCAATTTAAGATGTAGTCCTGTGCTGCCACCTAGTGTTCTTCCTACTTCAACCCCTTATAATGCTATCCTGCTATCTTAATCCACAAGAAGTGGAGTTGTTGTAAAATGTGTGTGTAGAATCTGCATGTCTGATGGACAGTTCTGAAGTTTCAACGTGGACTTTGTTTCTTTATGCTGCTGTGTGACATCAGTTCTCTCAAATATGTGTTTTTAGATGAATGTGAAGAGGCAGGCGGGGCTTCCTCACCATGTCAGTTCCCAGGTCGATGCAGAGAATAGTGATGGTGCCTAGAGGCAGTGGGATGTTGACCAGGATGAAAAACAGGAAGGGGGTGATCTCTGGGATGTTGCTGGTCAGCGTGTAAGCGATGGACTTCTTCAGGTTGTCAAAGATCAGACGACCTGGAGGGACGGATACATTAATGTAAGGGAGGGGCTTAAACACAGAGCAGCTCTCTCTCCCTCCATCAGTCGGTTTCTGCATCGCTCACCTTCTTCGACTCCAGTGACGATGGAGGCAAAGTTGTCATCCAGCAGGATCATGTCGGCAGCTTGTTTGGACACATCCGAGCCAGAGATCCCCATGGCGACGCCGATGTCAGCTTTCTTCAAGGCAGGGGAGTCGTTCACCCCATCCCCGGTCACGGCCACGATGGCACCCTGATGAAGCAGGAAAACGGGCCCTCATTAGATCCTGAAGAAAAAGGAAAAGCACCACCGGAGCTGCCGGTGAGACCTGCCTGTCTCTGGCAGCCCTCCACAATGATGAGCTTCTGCTGCGGGGAGGTTCTTGCAAAGACGATTTCTGTGTGGTTCCTCAGAATATCGTCCATCTGGTCCTGAGACAGGTCTTTCAGGTCGGTGCCGTGGATCACGCAGGCTTTAGCATCCCTGCAAACGCACAAACCAAAGGACAGATTGATACAAACATGCCTCGGAGTTTCAATAACTGGGACGAGCCTGTGTTAGCTTCATGTCTCACCGGGGGTTGACTTGGCTGACGGGAATGTTCAGGCGTGCAGCGATGTCCTCCACCGTCTCGTTGCCTTCAGAGATGATGCCCACTCCTTTAGCAATGGCCTTGGCTGTGATTGGGTGGTCGCCGGTCACCATAATGACCTACAGGGCAGCAGGAAGCGGGGAAATAACCATTAACCAGAGAGGAAAAAAAGGGATTTGAGCAGATGCTAAGATGCTGGGGTGGATACGTGGGTTGGCTAAAGGTCAGAGGTCGGAGGCACCCACCTTGATGCCGGCGGAGCGGCACTTGCCCACGGCGTCGGGGACGGCCGCCCGGGGGGGGTCGATCATGGACATGAGGCCCACAAAGCAAAGGTTGTCTGTTTGGAAGTTGACGTCGTCCGTGTCGAAGGCGAAACCTTTTGGATATTTGTCCTCTGGCATGAACACATGGCAGAACCCTGCAGGAAGAAAGATGGCCGTCTTCAATTCGATACATAAATAGATAAACCAACAACAAAATGGCTGCCCCTTCAGCCTACCCAGAACGCGCTCTCCCAGTCCCCCCAGCTCCAGGTAGGCGTTCTGGAAAGCCTCCTTCATCTCGTCGTCCATGGGCTGCTCTTTGCCCTGCACCATGATGGTGGAGCAGCGGTCCAGGATCCTCTCTGGGGCGCCCTTCATCACCAGCAGGTAGCGGTTGTCGTTCTCCTCCTCCGTTTCATGGATTGAGAGCTTTGTGGGAACAAATTCAGCCATCAGGTTGCTGTGTGCTCAGGCTTTCACACCTCCTGATTGTAAGGTTCCTTCTTCTTTTCCCACCTGGTACTTGTTGGTGGAGTTGAATGGGATCTCTGCCACCTTCTTATTCTTCTCCCGCATGGCTTTGACTGTGCCGCAGGACAGCTCGATGCACTTCAGCAGGGCCGACTCGGAGGCGTCTCCGGCCACATCCCGCTTCAGGATGGGCAAAGCATCCTGCCCAGCTTTGAACACGGCGCGGTTGCAGAGGGCAGCGACGCGGGCCAATGACACCCATGTTGTTGAGCTCTTGTCGAAGGAGGAGCCTGAAGAGATGGAAAAGGACAAATCTGAGCCTCCCGTGCTTTCCATCTCAGCCGGCATCTGCCCGCTACCGAGGTTGAACTTAATTTTATTGGCTGAGGTCTGTCTGTTGTGCTTTTGGGCTGATCTGAGGTTCACTTTGATGAAATGACCGTTTACAAAAATAACAATAACAAAAAAAACACTGGCCAGAAATCAGAGGAGAGCAGAGGGGATTCTCACCCGACTGGTCCTCTGTGGTGTCAGCTTCATGGATCTGATTGTCGAACCACATGTGAGCCACAGTCATCCGGTTCTGGGTCAGGGTGCCAGTCTTGTCAGAGCAGATGGTGGAGGTGGAGCCCAGGGTCTCCACAGCCTCCAGGTTCTTCACCAGGCAGTTCTTGCGAGCCATGCGCTTGGCTGTCAGCGTCAGGCACACCTGGAAGAAGAGTGTTTGACAGATGAAAGCAGAGAAGGGAGCAGGAGAGACAAGGGGAGGGCGTCACAGCAGGGAGAGGATACAGGGGACACGCGATTCACAGAGGGAGGGACAGAAAAAGAATCAGTGTCTTATACGGTTCAGTACCAGCACAGATGAGCTTCTGCAGGCATTCAACTAATCGAATGAACATTCAGCCCCACCTGGAGACACCCCGAATGCCTGCAGATGCTCATCCTGACACATCCTCCCCCAAAAGCCCCTCAGTATCAAAATGCACTAAACCCCAAACTCTTCTTAGAGCTCAAACACAGCCCACAAGCAGTGCAGAGAGGACACAAGGCATGACGGAGTGAGGGGAGGGAGCAGAGCAGCGGTGCAGTTTATCATCATGCCAAGTACGGCAAGCCCGACGGGCCAAACAGAAGTAGCCACGGCCAAGCACAGAAGGCCAGATTCTGCTCACTGAGCTAAATAGGAAGTGGCCTGGTGTCATTACATTAGCTAGCCGTTGTCATTTCAGCGAGCACCGCCACTGGCCTGGAAAAGAGAGGAGAGAAACATACAAAGAGGCAGATGGAGAAAGACACACAAACACCAGAAGGGCCGTTTTAGGAGAGAAGGAGGTGGAAATCACAACAACAACAACACACCGGCATCACCACAGAAACACAAACTTACACAGAGTTTATCAGAATATCAAAGCTCCAAAACACAGAGATACTCACAACGATGAACAGAAACGTAGAAGAAAGCACAACACACACAGAGGAAAAGAGCACACGACACGCTGTACACCGCAAGACGCACAACTACCACCACCACACAAAGACATGGGTGAAACTCAACTCTGACGATAACGTCTGATTATCAGAATGGTTTAAGCCAGAACGTTCTGAGTTTTCTATCCATCTGCGTAGAAATTAAACCTTTCTCTGAGTTTGTGAGGCTGTTTGGCAGCTTAACCCAAGTCTGTGCACATCACAGAAAACCAGAGAGAAAACACACACAAAGAGGGCAGACAAACAGAAAGGCCAGATTGAGACAGAAAAAACAAAAACAGACAAATGAACACATCCCAAAAACAAACAAGAGTAGAAAATGTATGACTGATTAAATAAAGGGATCCGACCAAAAACAGGGACCCTGCTAACTCACAGTGACTGTGGCCAGTAGCCCTTCAGGCACATTAGCCACAATGATACCGATGAGGAAGATGACGGCCTCCAGCCAGGAGTAGCCCAGGACGATGGAGAGGATGAAGAAGGACACCCCGAGGAAGACCGCCACCCCGGTGATGATTTGGATGAAGTGCTCAATCTCCTTGGCGATGGGTGTCTGGGAAACAACAGGTTGGATGATTAAAGGTCGACTTCTTCCAGCCAAAATGTGCTGCTCTGCTCGAGTAAAGGACATTCATTCAAACTAAATTACTCTGGAAGAGGAAAAGGGATTCTCTGTTCTGGTTCTGTTCTGGTTCCATTTGCAGAGTTTCTTATTTACCTTGCCGGTTTCCAGACCGGAGGTGAGGGTAGCAATGCGGCCCATCACTGTGCGGTCACCAGTGCACACAACGATACCACGAGCAGTTCCTGGAAAAGCACAAGTTACATATTTGTTTTACGGATGAATAAATAAATAGAGTAAAAAGCACAAAATGCGGCAGCGATGAAGCCACGCTGATCCACTCATTCTGGATCTGGTCTCAATATTCTGCCAGGAAGTTTTTCAAGCTTTCTGATTTCTAAGCTGCACAACATGTAAACAACCTTTTTTTTTATTTTCTGGAAAATTAAATAAAAAATATTGTTGAAAAAAAGAGTAAAGAGGCAAGTCACACAGAGAAGCAGAGTGCAGGACTTTATCAGGCCAAAAGATGGCGCCACACATTCAGTTCAAACCCATCCAGAGCCAGTTAAACTCTGGATCTCAATGTTTCTTCTGATCCCAGGATAAAACGGACATTAGAGGGCAAGCCATCAGCAATTTTATAATCAGGCTTAAAAGTATTTGACTAAATCACATTAGTGCATTCACACTGTTGAACAGTGTGCACTTGTTAAGGCGGAAATGCGGAAACACGAGCTGTGTTTATGATTTTTGGATGAAAAATTTTTCTGAAAGACTGCCGATTTAAAAAAACAAACTAATCACCTCACCTTTGTGGGAAAAAGCGCACTTCTCTTTTATAATGAAGGTTTATAAATGTGAAGTGAAATTTTATGAGACATCTGATGCTTAAAGGATGAGGTGTTGATGAGTAGAAACGCTTTACTGCCTCTCTGTGCCAAAGCCCAAAACAGGCAGAGCCATCTGAGCCAGTGATGAACTTGCCTTCAACACAGTTGGTGGAGAAGAAGGCGATGTTGCGGGTCTCCAGGGGGTTATCGTGGGTACAGTCAGGTGACCTGGTCTGAGGCTCGGACTCCCCGGTCAGGGATGAGTTGTCCACCTGGACACAGGAACATGAAACCGCTTTAGGACAAGATGAGAGTGTAAAGGATGGAAAGCTGAAAGCAGAGGCAGTTTCAAAAGCTCTGCGTGTTAAACACGGACAGAAGCGCGGCCCTTTCACTCAGTGAGGTCACAGGATGCGGCGAGTGGCAGCAGCTCACCTTGCAGCCGTGGGAGGAGATGATGCGCAGGTCGGCGGGGATCCGGTCTCCTCCCTTCACCTCAACCAGGTCTCCGGCTACAACCTGCTCGGCGTTGATCTGCATCTTCTCTCCCTCTCGGATCACCAAGGCTTGCTGGAACAAGACGAGGCGAGAAGGCAGCTCTGCTTCATAGTCATTCTCCGAATTGCAGAGCTTTCCAGGAGTCATTTTTCAATCCGTTTCTTCAAATAAGTTCAGTCTAGTTATTACAGCATTAAATATTACAGCACAAACCACATTTCAGCGTGGGACGGTCCCTGAAACACAAACAGTGAGGAGGGACGATTCTTCAACCTCCTCAAATGATTCCTCTACTTCTCCCCTCTAACGAGGCACTTTCTGCTTTATGTAAAACCAGTAAAAAAGCTGATCCTTTAAATAAACCCCCTGCACAGCGTAGTAGATACCTGGGGGACCATGTTTTTGAAGGATTCCATGATCTTGGAGCTCTTAGCTTCCTGGAAGTAGGAGAAGCAGCCGGTGATGATGACGACAGCTGACAGCACGATGCCCAGATACAACTACAGAGACAGGAGGGGGGGGCAAGAATTAAGAAAGAAAGGTATGAATGATAAAGAAATATTCCAGCAGAGATAATAAGACAAATCGGGTCAGGGGCTGTGTGCTCTCATTTGAATGGATGGTCATTTAAAGGGACAAGCCTCTGCATCCTGCACCACTGGGACTGTAGCAGGTTATCGGGGTGTGAGGTCCATTCAGACTGACTCAGAGCCGCCCTGTGGTCATTTACTCGTATCATCACCAGTCACTGAGTCTACACTGTGCTCTGACCCAGCAGGATGCAGCGCTGACCCCGTGTTCACCCCTCTCTGGCTCACTGTCAGCCTACAGCATCCCCACAGTGGGTGCCAGCAGGATGCTGTGTGCCGCTGGAGGAATGATCTGTGTGGCACGATTCACAAAAACAGCTGACAGGAAACTTCTCCCCTACAGCCTGGGCCTCCCTGTTTGAATCCCCGTTAAGTGGTTTGGTTTTTGCATGCAGTTAATTCCATGAATCCATGTGGTTGCTAACCTACACTGTTTTCTGAAATGAATAATATAAAAATAATCTAAAAGGATCTTTCTTTACGGGCATTGCATGAATTCCTGCGGGGGGCATCGACCCTCCCGGCTCTCCACTTACATTGTCCCCGGCGGGTTCGTCCTCCGTGGCAGCCTGGATGGCGTAGGCCAGGAAGCAGAGGATGGCGCCGATCCACAGCAGAATGGAGAAGCCCCCAAACAGCTGACGGCAGAACTTGACCCACTCTGGGGTGGTGGGGGGTGGGGTCAGAGCGTTGGGGCCGTCCCTGGCCAGGTACTCTTCTGCCTTGGCGTTGGTCAAACCCTGTTGTGGAAACGAGGCAGAGGAAAGGTGGATTATCAAAGAAGGGGTGGGTGATGAGGCTGTGAAGGAGGGAAGAAGCTATCTGGATGGAGGCATAATAGAAGGAGCAGACTGGAAAAGCTCCTCTCTGAAAGAGGAGCTCTATATGCTGTAAGACAACACCATCAAATCAAATCAAGGCACATGCAGCAATTTAGAGTCAAAAAGTGTATTTTTTTATATATGACGTGAAGAACTCACCTGCACGATGTCAGTGTTGTATTTCCTGCAAACCTCCTCGACAGACATTTTGTGTTCTGTCTACAAAGAGTTAAGATTGAGACTGTTATCAACCCTGGTATCAACTCTGTTATGACAAGTAATTCAAACATTTGTTGGTCGTTTGTGTCATCAGTGTGTTGTGTGGGTGTGTCCATCTCCATGCTTCTTCCAGGTGTTCTGTCCAGCTGTGGAGGACCGGGCCACCCTTTAACAGCAGGACTGCCTGTGGCCGACTACTGTATTTTGTCAATGGGGAGAACGCATGCGAAAAGCTCAACTCTGAGTGAAAAGAGGGTGATTGTTGCCATTTTTGTTTGTTTCTCTTCTTTATGGTGGATATACTGATTTTCTGCTGCAGGTTCTGTTTGGATTGTGTGTTCTTTATTTGTTTTGTTTTCAGAATTGACAATTTTTTTTGCCAGGTATTCAATACTTTTTCCACCTTCCCAATCATTTTTAAAATTATTTCCTCACCCTGGGAGACTTTATCATTATCCCATAACACTACATAAAAACTTGTTACAGAAAATAAAATAAAAAAAGGTTCTTACGAATAGAGTAAATATTTTATACAAAATGCTCTAAATCAAATCCAGTGGTTTTGGCCTGCAGCCACATACAGACGCACATCCCCCCACAAAGGGATTTAATAGCTCTGCTACATTACCGCAGACCACACTGTGCCATCAACCTGCAGCGGCCGCCGCACAACGCGAGACCTCCCTTTAGTCACTCAGATCAGGATACAGCAGGACTCTGCCTCTCCAAAAGCTAGCGAATGGCCAGGAGGCTCTGTCTGGCTTTTTAAACGGACGGTTTGGTTTGGTACAGGAAGGAGGAAGCGGTGCACGTACTATGGGAACCTCCTTCTTCAGGTCGTCCATGTCCTTGCCTCCCTTCTTCTTGGGCGACTCCTTCTCGTCGTTGTCCTGCGTGGTGGCCACGCGGTAGCTGTCTGACCGTCCATACTGCAACACAGAACCACAAAGCTCAGTCCCAGTACCTCCCCTCGTTTAAGTGGCTCCACAACATTAACACGTTTTTAATATTTGACAGAAAGTGGGATTAAACCCCAACCAACAACTATGTTTTAGCAATGGCAAACAGTCTGGACAGATGTTGGCGAGAATTGTGCTTTTGGCTGCACGTGTTTCTGCATACTGAGCAAACTCAGCCTGAGCAACAAAAACCAGTCTAAAACGCACAACAATGCAATTAAACGATGCCAGATGCTTCACAAATGACATCAAGCAAATTCAATCTAAACACTGTGGATTAGACTTTTTTTTTGCCAGCAAATTTCAGAAAAAAAAAAAGTTTGAGTGAAATGGAGAGACGGTGGCATCTGACATCTGCCTGCCTGGTCGGCATTTCCCTTTTCAAGTTGGAAGGAAAAAAGCAGCCTGAAGTGCTTCAGAAGTTTGAATTTATATCCTGGAGCCATAATTTGACGGTCAGTTTAATTTGAAACGCTCACTTGAAGTCATGATCAGTGACAAACAGCCCAAATAACAAGGCTGGGAAGATAAATGGCTGAAAGAAATGTGTGTAAATAAGTGAATGAACGCTTTAAACCCGTTCTCATTTTGGATACTTGTGTGTGGATGAGTAAATGTACCCGCTGTGTATTCTCTGGTGTTTGTGGCCAGCTGTGGGGGAAGTGTTCCCTGGGCAATCGGCCTCACTGACCATCAGATTACAGCTGTTTACTACAGTGGCAGATTAACCCACTGAACTATAATAATCCCTCTCAATCCCTCCTGGCTTCTTTGTCTCTGCCATCATTTCAAACTCATTCTTTCGTTCTCTCTCACTCGTGTGTACACACTGAAAATAAAAACTACAAAACTTAAAAAAGAAACGTTTTAAAGCTCTTTAATCTCGGGGTTTGGTTAGCCAAACAAGAGAACTGATAATCTGAATGCTCTCCACACAGTCTGACCAAACATGGATGGTTTGTGCATAAAATGGCAAAAAAACTCCCAAAAAATGTATGATTCTTATCCATAACAAACACTACATCAAGCTTTCAGTGTGCCTATAAAACACAAATCAGTGCTCTGACTGCATATGAGAGCTGCACCTACAAACTGAGGGGTTTAGTTCAAAGTTCATTCAGCCTGACAGCAGAAGCAGGAGTTACGGTTCCTCGCTGCACTCTCACTGTGCAGAAAAGATCCATTAAGGATGGAGGAAGAGGAGAAGCAGCCATTTACTCACACAATTAGACCCATCCTCCAGTCGGGTCTCAGTCCCTGTAAGACTGAGACTAATTCTGTTACATCACCTTCACTCTGAGTCGTGTTTCAACATAAAAGACACTTAAAATATGCACAAAGAATTCCTGCTCTGATACCGAATGGCGATCGACTGCCAGAGGGAACACGTTACACCTCAATAAAACACTTCACGACTAAAAAAAATCAGTGAAAACTGAGGTGAGATGAACAGACACATCAATGTTCTGAGCAGAGTAACTCAGGTTTTTTCTGAATCATTTCCTCTTCTTGGCTCCACTAACTATGGCCCTTTCTGCCTCTACTTACACCTGATCAGGGCCGTTTCTTTGAATAAAGGGTCCAAGGTCTGGCCTGGGACGCCCTGTGCGTAAAGCCAGAGGGCTCTCTCGCATCATTGTTCCCAGAAAATACTGGTTTGATTGATAGGATATTTAGAAATGAAGCATTTATTCCTTAGTTAGTTTAGGATAAAGAGGCATTCTGTAGAAATACTTCAATTCAAAGAAAGCAACCCTTCAGAGAAAGTAGTGATACTGAAAGCGTCTGTCTGCCAATCACTACACAAACAGTGCAAACAGATGCTCCTGATTCACTGTATCTAATCAGGGACAATTTCCAGCTAAAACTGATGATGTTCCAGAGAGTACAAAGCCCCCCCTTAGCTCTAACAGCTGAATGGATACGACTACTGCCCTGACTCTAGTGCAGCGTAGTAGCTCCGGTTGTGCCCCGGCGAGTAGATCATGGAACCACACACATGATGAAATGGATAAACACGCAGATCAGCGGACTGGCCGACCCAGAAAATGCTAATGGACGGCCTGCCAACCACTCACACACATCTACACACACACACACACACACACACACACAGAGGGAGAGGGGTCACCCTCATCCTCCCACTTTGTTCACATTCTTTTCCCGCCAGGCTGCCCATCTGTTTCTGTCCTCTCCTTGTCTGTTCTGAAGCTTAATCAAGAGGAAACAAGCTGGACCGAAAACTGGACGCAGGCCAAGAGAACGATATCTTAACTGGTGAAAAAAGATTAGAGTCGCCCGTGCAGTATGATCATTTAGTAAAAGCATTTATCAGCGTCAGGAGTTTCAGTTTTGTTGAGGGGCCAGAACATCAGCTTCCAATGTGCAGTGTCCTAGCAACCCCAAACCCATCCTAACTGCACTAAACCATGATGCAAGGGGGGGGGGGGGGGGGGTTTTTTCCTGGGGGGGGTTAATTATGGCTACGCCGACCACAGAGCAGAGTAAGTAACTCTGGAAAAGCCTGAGTGGATCCACAGCAGATCGATGCAGCTTCCCACACAGCCGTGCTCGGATGGAAAGGAGACGGCGAGCCAGGGCGGGAATTAATGAAAAATCGACCAGCGGAGACAATTACAAAGCAAACGCCAATGTAAGACTGCAAAAACATACAAAGTGGACGAGATAAACACAAGATCGGCGCATCATTTTTCAGGATCTGTGTGTGTGGTGAATCTGTTACAAAACATTGATTTTTTTAATGCAATGTAAGGAAGCTGCTTTCATTTGAGACCCAAACTAAGCGATCCCCCAGCGGAGGCTCTCCCCTGATCCACCTTTCTGGGTCACACAGACTCACTGCTGGTCTGGGTGGAGGACTCATGCGTGATGTCTTTGTCAGGTCATTCGGTAGTAATGTGGTCTAGCTCCATCTCTGACTGGATCCATCTCTGAAGCTAACCCAGGCTAGATTACAAACAACCAGGGAGAACACACCACAGTAATGGACACAAATCACATTCCTCCTCAGCCCTCTGGATTAAATGTGTCCCACTAATGTGAAGTGTTAAGCATTTCTCTGCCAACATCCACTCACATTATAGCTACAGCAGCTCAAGCTGTCTGATAAATAAATGGCTCAACAGTTTAATTAAAAATATGAAAGGTGTTTCATGCTGCTTACTTCCCACTTTCAGCTCCAACAGTTATCCCACAATTCCTTTCTACAATTACATAATTTTCTCTCCCAGTTTTTTTCAGACACGCATAAAATGTGGACATTAGTTCCAGTCCGATTTGATATTGTGACGCAGAGAAACGTCATATCTATATGAAAGTCAACTCAGAAAGTTTAGCTCTTAAATTTCAATAAAATGTTGATTCAAAATGAGGTTTTATTCACAACAACAGCCTCTTTGAGATAAGCTGTTTTGTCTAATGAAGGTAAAATCTAAAATATCTGCGCCATGCTGAACGTTAAACTTCTACTTCTGCAGTTTTTTTCATACTAAACAGTTTCTTATTGATAATAGGACTAATACTGATGAAACCAAGTAAAGCTGCCCCTCACATAGCAGTTATAGAAATCAAAGGTTGAACACATACCCTTTAAATTAAATAGCACAGAACTGTTGGTATTGTGACTTTTCTGCTTTGCTCACAGTGGTTTTAATAGATTAAATAAATAAATCCAGATGCCATAAGGCATATATTGATCCTGTTTCTGAGGTTATAAGGAAGGTAAATGTCTTTTTTTATTCTTCGACCCGAGTTGCATCTTATTCATATTACATATCATGGTAAAATTACAGTGGTGCTAAAAACCGCTAAAGATGTGTTCAAGCACAATTGTGACCACAAGGTTTAGCACAGATATTTGCTGAACTTTATCTTTCATACTTCTATAAAAAGCTGCTCATGAGGGATTCTGCATACAGCCCATTATATATACATTATCAAATATACATTATAACAGCTTATAACATCTGCATGACCTGAACGATGAATTGCTTTAATATAATCATCAGGCGTATTAATTAGACTGATCATAACTAGCAGAATGTGTTAATCTGTCCTGTGACTGGAACAGAAAGATAAGTGTTGCGCTGTAAAGAAGATTGTATCCAGTGATTTTAAAATAACCCCAAAGCTGTTTTCATCCTCCATTCTGACCGATTCGGTTTTATCATCGTTTATTTTCTGGTTTGTGAAAGTGGAGCAGCGTATCTGTACACAGCTGGAGCCCTGGCTCTGCTCTCTGTGGGCACAGTGGGCTTCCACAGTTACAGAACCTGGACGATAAGTTACACGCTTTGGCCGACTTACTCGCTTTAGCAGGTTTGACGATGACGAAAAACCAAATCCACACGTGCACAAAATCTTTACAAGCTGCTCCAATCAATATGAAACTACATGTGAATGAGAAGCTAGGCTGAAGGGGTCAGTCAGTGAGACCAGACACTGACCACCAGGCACACAGTCTGAACACGACTCAAAGAGGTGAGGGGATCCTGCACAGACATCTGTCCCCGTAATGAGGACCTCATGCCAACTGTTAAAAAAAAGATACAGAAATGAGTAGTTAGGTCGCCTTTTAGATCTATTATAGAAATTACTTTGGTTTGTTTTTAATGTTCGAGTGTACCTGAAAACTATTTTAAAAAGATGCATCCGATATCTTCTGTTATCCATTTAATTCTCAGATTAATTTTTTACATTTCCTAATAATTCCATAATACTGACATTTCCTTCTTGGGAAACACAAATGTTCAGTTCATTCTCTCAGACTGTTTCACAATCAGCTGTGGAGACAGACTGATCTGTTCTAGTAATCATCATTAGATTGAAGGCCTTTTGTTCTGGTGTGTGGAGCTCTGATCAGAGGGAGAGGGGCTGGGTGGGGGCTCATCATGTATGGATGACATGTCGTCGATGAGAGAGGCTTTAGCTGGAAAAGACAGGCCACCACCCATCCCCCTCAGCGATTGGCTCTCCACTGGAAGCTTCCGCACCAAGTGCATTGTGGGATGGACTGGATTAATTCATCCAAGCACAACACTTTTTCTTCTCACTGTCCGAATGCGTCTCCGTTTTTCTCCTAAGGCTCCAACATCTTTCCATCCTTAGTCGTATCACAGGGAGCCCCCCCAGTGGCTCCCGCTTTCCTCCCGCTCTCCTCCAGCTCTCCCAGTGTTCACCCTTCTCAAGGTGACCCATCCAAAGCTGTCTGTGGAGCCCCCTCCCCCTTCACCCCCAGACTCCTCTCAGTATCTCTGTCCGACGTTGTGCAGGACCTCAGGAGGAGGCCCTGACCAGCTGAGCTGCCTTCATCCTCTCACCTTTCAGCCTGACCACTGGCTCCAGCAGCTGTTCTGATCAATTGATTGACCTGGATCAAATGGCTCTCGTTGCCTTGTAAACAGAACCTCCCTCCGGTTTCCCATCACGGCCCATTTCCCCTATACTCCCCCCTCTCATCCCACCCCTCCAGTGATGAATCACAGCTGGAAATGGGAGTCTCCATCATCAAACTCACTCTCTTTCAGAGTTTGTGGTGTCCCCCTCGGGCCATGTAGTGGGTGGATCGACAGGCCGTGACTAAGTGGCACGGTGTCCCAACTCGGCCTCGGTGCACTCTCATCTCACCCCCCCCCTCACCCCCCCACAGCTGAGGAAAAACCACAGCCCACCACACTTCACTGCTAAGGCTGGACTCTGACTCCTGGAGCTCCACTGAAACAAAGCCGGATTCCTACACCCTTTGGCTTGATTCTATCTGAACTCCCCCCGTCGTGCACATGTCAGCTACCGTGGTCACAAACACCATCCAATGGAAAAACAGACACACAGTGAAATAAAACAGAAACGCAACTGTGGTGTCCCAGAGGGAATGGCCTCACAAAGTCTAGTTCTAGTGGCTGGAACAGGATGTCCTTCAGGGGCAGACGGCCCAGCCAGGTGTCCTGGTGGGGAGTAAGCCGAAGGTGTTAGCGCGTCTGTTAGCTGTGTTGTGAGCAGCCCCTTCCTTTTACGACCCATCAGTAATTAATTGAAGGCAGAGCTGAGAAGTGAGGTGGAACCATTTTGACGCCCTCGTCAGTACCCACCTGGTACCCAGAGCTCAGCCGCCTCCCTATCTTCACCATGCCAGCATCCTCAGTGGCAGCAGCAGCGTGGCATTATGTAATGCCTGGCTAAGAAGCACCAAAGGGAGGGTGTGAAAACCACTGAATAAATCCCTGCCTGGGTCCCAGCCACCACCCTGTGGCACGATCCAAAAGGCGTTTTGGATCCACACCCTCCTTTTCAGGAATAGCTGGAGAGATGTGCAGCTGTGTGCTGATGAGCAACTGTTCCTGCAACCAGGTTCAGATAAATGAGGGGAAATCCGCAGTCCAGGCTGAGTTTTTCTTGTATTACCACCAGAAGCTTCAGTATGCCGGGTCGTAATTGCGCATTTCAGTCATATTACTCCCTTATTATTTCTCGTTTTTCCCCCCTGACTCATTCATATAATTATTTGACCTAAATACATTTGTATTTATATCTAAGCAGCCCTGGATATGCAGGATAAGGAGAGCGTGAGGTAGCACATCTGCCCGACTCTTTGTGAAAACACGAGTGGTTCGTGGCCACAGGCCTGCTCTCGTTAGCGTTCCGGGGCTCCGGGAGAGCCTCCGGCCGCTGTCCGCAGGCGGAAGCGGCCATTTGATGGAGATGGGGAGGCTGGAGGGATGCTGAGGTGGGTGACGTTACCCCACCGGCCGGAGCCTGGACTCGCAAAATGTGGCGCACGTATATCCTGCAAAGCGGGCACAGCCCGGGCACCGTGCACGCGCCATCACCTCAGCCTCCATCATCAGACCAACCGACCCCCCGTTAGACGTGGAAAACGGGCAATGTGGCGGCTTTCCCGAGCGGCCGGCGGGGAGGGGGCAACCGTGCGGCTGAACCGGTTTTCCTGCATAACGTTACAGCTCAATGTCATCCCGACATCACGCCTGTGCCTCCACCCGCCTCAACCCACCCCTAAATGGCTTAGCCCTTACGGTGCTAACCGCAAAGATTTAAAAAATGTTTAAAAAAAAAAAAAAAAAAAAAGGAGCTTACCCCCATTTTGGCGCCGTCAGTTGGGTCTCCTCTGAAGACGAAACGCTTTTGGACGTGGCTTAACCAGAGTGGGTGCGTTTAAGGCGAAGAGAAGGGGGTATGTGGGTGGGTGGGGGGCAGAAAACAGTTTATCGTCCGATAAATGAGAAGAAAATGTCCTCCGTCTGTTGTACCGTCAGCTATCGCTGCAATGACATAAAAAAACAGTCAATTGGCTAAGAAACTATACCAACATAGAAATGTACGAGGGATGGGGATAAGGTGTGGTGGCAGGGCGGCGTTTTATGGAGCACCTTGGCAAAGCTGGGCCCCGTTCAGCTGATTTGAGGGGCTTTGCTCCGGTGTGAAACGGCAACGCTGAACGAAGCCGTTGGTGCCACTTTACCAGCTCTGTGAGGAGTAAATGATGCCGGCGCACAAAGTAGGGCCGTCCAGCAACCGTCTCCTTCGGATGCCGTCTCCCTCCGCCACGGTGCGCAGGCTGCCGTGGCGCACGCCAGTCCCAGAATCGTTATCCCTCCGCGAATGACGCCTGAAATTAGTCCCAACGAGAAAAAAAGGCTGAAACAAAAAGAAACAAAATAATCAGAAAGTCTCAAAGAAACAGGGCAGACTAACTGTTTTGGATTTGTTTAAATACTTAGCCCCGGTATTTTAATCTTTTCATTGAACTTAACTGACTCCTACTTGATCCGATCAAGCATTTTTTCCACTCTCCCCTCCAGCGTTTTATTTTCCTAAATACTGGCAGCTTTTACTCGTTACCTTCAAAAGATCATTACTGTGGTCTCTGTGTTTGAAAGGGATGCTCGTGTTCAAGTGGTTAAGGGAAAAACGATGGGGGATGTGGGATTCATTTTATTTTAGACTTTTTCTGTTTCCAATCTACTTAAGACACTTTGTGTTGCAATTTCTTTGCGTGAACAGATTTATTCAAATGAATGGAAAACATTGGTCTTCACAAAGATTTGAATTATGATTGAAATAGTAAAAAGTTATAACACGAACATAACTTGCTACCCAGCATCCATATATAACTATTCGTTATTTAAAAAATACCTTATTCTTAAGTGTGAATGCACCACTTCAGCTTTAATACAGCAGACCTCATTCTGAAAAAACACTCCTACTGAACATGAACGGAGCATTAAGAGGAGGAAAATAAAACAATTAGACCTCTGATAAACTGCAACAATTAATATCCCCATGACAAATAGGCCCTTACTTTGATGGTGCTTCAAATTCAAGATTTCTTTCCATTTTTCTTTCGTTCAGTGGACTTGTCAGTCAGATAAAGGCTCAAATCAATTAACAAAATACAGATGTAAACATACGTCTAAAGCTACTGCATATATATACTGCCAAAGTTTACATGATAACAGGCTTTAAATCTACCTCAAAATATTAAATATGCACCTGAAAAAAACACAAATTTGAGTTGTCAGGTTCATAAAATAATAAACTGTCGGTCCACAGAAGGGTTATATGGAAACGCTACAGCTCTGAAAGGCTAAATCACAGAAGCCTTTTGGAGCTCTTCAAAGGCTGGATGTGATGCGGCACAATGCACCTGCTTCCCGCATTTCCAGCTAGCTGGCAGCAGCTGCTCCCAGAGCAGCCTCTCTGTTGCAAGCCTGAGCAAAAGCTGTTTGGATCGAGCGCACATCTGCAGCCTCAAAGGCATCCAGGGAGAGGCCTGCAAGCCCAGAGTGTCCTCCCGCCCTAGATCAACCCCTGAGACGGCTTTACAGAGATCATGTACAAGTACAAAGGTTGGCTAGAATAAAGATAACAATAAAGTGTTGTTCGAAGTCTAACGGAGCAAAGCAGCTTTTTTCCTGTGTTTGCCACCTGCTCTGGAAGATTCGTCAGTTTCTCTGCTGCTTATCGAGCCTTGAAAAGGAGTATTTTTTAGGCAGTGAGCAAAAGTTACAACAAACAAACCTCTCTAGAACCCAACAATCAGGTGTGAAATCTCAGGGTAACACTGGTCTCAGAGCTCAACTTTAACACAAATCAAACCAATAAGATCAGCAGCTTTTTGCCATTAAAAAACAACTCACTGGGCTCTAATCCAGCTGTGATCCAGCTGCAGATCAGCCAGAAACTGCTGCTCTGCTTAATTCTTGGGTCTGGGACTGTAATTTTGAATTTACAGAAAACACTAAGTGCGCATTGCACTTTAAAAAAAAAAAAATTGGCTCATCTGACAGACTGAAAACAGCTTTAAGGAACCTGCCGACTCATGATATTTTTAAGTGTATATGATTTTTTTCCAAGACACTTATCTGAAACCATAACAACAAAGTTTTCATTCATTTAAACTACTTTAAACCATTGTTTTTTTTTTGTTCTGGGCATCTTGCAGGAAACTGGGGAAGAAATGAAGAAGGAGCGCAATAAAAAAACAACATGACTAACAACCCAAAACACTCTTGCACATCTTCTCATAAAGGTTAAAGAACAAAGAGTGTATTTTGGGACTGGAGAAGAAAGCACATACTTGGGCGAGAGAAAGAACAGAAACATTTCAGAGACCCCGTCACCATAGCAACAACCATCAGGTCACCATGGTGCCCCGATCACCAAAATAACAATAAAGGAAACTGGAAACGGGATGAGGAGGCGGGAGAGGAACGCATGGAATCAGTTACTGAAACCCCGTTGGGTTTTTCTGCTAATGAGCACAACACAGCTCCAGCACACCCGATTCAAATGAATGGGTCTGCAGCCGTCTCCAGGGCTGGAACAGCTGAGGAGCTGTCGCATTTGTTTGGGAAATGTTGGGGAAACAAACCTGCAGGGCGCCTTGTTCAAATGACATATGAGAAAATTGCTAGAAACTCCTATAACTGACATGCAAAGATTCAAAATCATCTAAATTGTCAACATTTTGGTAGTTTAGAGCTGAGGGGGGTGCTCAGCTCAAAGCAAAAGAGGGGTGGGGTTACAGTCTGAGCCCCCTGACCAATGAGAGTCATTCTCACCTGCAGATCGTCGAACTACCTTAAAGGTGAGTTGTGTTCACAGGGTCCCAGCTGTGAATGTCTGAAACCTCCTGGAGGGGCTGTAAACTATACCTTGTGCATGTAGCTAGCTGGAACTGTGGAATCAAACGCATAATTGTCCTCTTTGTTCTGTAACGTGTGAACAGGAGGAAGCCCAACGTAAACACACCAGTTGCAGCATTCAGCTACGGGCGCCCAGCGCGTCTGCTGCCTTGCTCAGGGGAGCCCTGTAATTCATGAAGGCAGTGGAGTGAGTAACTCGCTCGTTTCCCTTTACCCTGACACGCTGTAGGCTTTAGCTCAGATATTCCACCACAGATGGTTGTAGATCATTAAATCAAAGTCCTAAACAAGAAAAAATAAAAAAACTTTGACATTTACTTTTGGCAATACATGAATTACAAAAACACCAAAAATAGGGCATCCTACTTATTTCTAACCACAGCCAAGCACAGCGTGGAGTCCATGTGTTTGTGGGTTTGCAGCATCTGGAGGCGGGCGGCATGCCCAGTGTGGTCTGATGAGCTTCAGCTCTGCATGGCCAGACACACACATGACCTGCAGACACAGAAAGGAAAACACACATCCCGGAGGTAAACACACACAGCAGGTGTTCCCAGCGGAGAAATGATCGCACAGCTCAAGACATGCAGCCACCGGCGGAGGCCGATGAATCACGTTGCAGCAGGAAATATGCTTCTGTTGGCCATCATAATGCATTTATCTTTTTATATAAATATATACACTCATTATTTGGTAAGTAAAGAGAAGCAATGCAATATACTTTTCTTTGCACCAGACAAATGACAGAAATCAACCACGAAAGATGCATAAAATTATCAGGAATAAACAACAAAAAACAAAATATTTATATTTCAACACAAAAAAGGCTCGGACAATGGCAAACGACAACTAAAAAAGAGGAATAGAACATATAAGCTATATGTTTGAGTAAAAGCAACGGTCTCAGCTTGTTTATGGGACTTTATTTAGCATAAAAACCTCATCAAATACAGACGTCTGAACGTCTGCCAGATGGAATTCCTCTGTTCAGTTTTAAGGAAACTCTGGGTTTTTATTCCTTCTCTCAGTAACAGGTGGTTTGAGAGGAAACAGATTTCCCTGTAAAGGCGTTAGTTGTCACATCAGCTCTGCCTTAAAACCCAAACGTTAACGTTTTAAACTTCCAGCTGACAGGGTTTGAAGGGACAGTTTTACCAGCTCTGGGCTGGTAATCGTCAGTGACCACTGAGGGGACGCCGCTCTGCAAATCATCCTCTTCTGGAGCTGTGAGCACATCACAACCGGGGCGCTGCCCCCGACTCCACCTGCCGCTTGCACTCCTCTGAATAAATATTTCAGGATAGTGCAACGGAGATTTGGGGGCTTCCAGCACAGAGTGGCCTCCTCCAGCTGGAAAGATGGCAGATGTGGAGGCCAACATAAAGAAAAATGAGAAAACCCCATAACGGCGCTGTCTCTTTAAGAGCCTGTTCCACTGTGTCGGCCAATCACGGCCCAGAGAACGTGGATGCACCGTCCTTGTCAGCGACCTTGATGGAGCGGGGTGTGTGAGAGAGGACGGCAGTGATGGACGGCAGGAAAATGAAGGGAAACGCCGGCGTGTCAGGAGCTCTCGGTCTCCTTTTCCTCCTCCATCCATCTTCGGATGGAAAGTGAACTCCCCTCAGCCCCCTCTCCATCACCATCCCTGCAGGGTGTTGCATAATCCTCAGCGTGGTGGTGGTGGTGGGGGGGGGGCAGGGAGTGACTCACCAGCCAGCATGTACCACCACACCACTCTGAAACCCACAAACAGCCCAGAACTTCCCTCCGTTGTTAACCTCTCACAAAGTCGCTCATGGACACCAGATGGATGACTCCATGAGTCTGAAGAAAGCAACCTAATAATGGAAAATGTGTTTACAGATTTTGATTTAATTAAAAGTGACCAAAGGTCCCAGCTTTACTCTTTTCGGATCACATACATGGATATACGTGTACATGGGGTTCTGTTGAACTTCCTTTCAGAGGACTAATCCCAGTGTGGCCATTTTTTGGTGCTCTTAGCTGATAAAAAGTGGAGCTGTGGATCTAAAAGCTTCCGACTGAGTGGAACACACCCCGGACTCGCTATAAGCCGCCCACTTTAAAACAGCCTTCGCTGGCACATGAGCGGCTCTTCTCCTCAGAGACTGAACTCCCACACACCGCAGGCGCTTTCAGAGCTACATTAGCTGATCAGAGTTAATCTTCAGGGGGGGGGGGGGGGGGGAGTAGACAATCAACTCCACAATTGTTGCCCTTTTCCATGCTCTCGTATATAATCGATTAGCCGGTTTGATCTTTGCTTTTTGTTCGTTTTTAACAGTGGAAACCCAGAGCTGACCAATGACAGACCACCTCCTGGTCCACAAAGCCAGGCCGCCTCGGCTTTCCTGGGAATGGCTCACTGGGACGTGTGGAGGCGTCCTGCTGAGGCCGTTCATCATGTCGCGGCTCCACTGGAGCGGCCCGCACATGATTAGATAAGACCTTGAGATGGTATCGGCCCTGGAGAACACCACCGACCTTGAGGCACTGATAGCACGCTAAGCATTTCACTCCGAGCACGAGATTCTGTGTCAGTGCATCTCAGATTGGACGTTTGCAGCCCGGAGGGCAGCGGAAAACTCTTCCGTTCACAGCGGGCCAAAGCGGAAAGTCATTCCAGGTGCATCGCACAGGGGCTGGGAATCGCTTCGTCTTCTATGGGATCAAAAACGGGAGACAAAACATCAGAGGCCCAAAAACCGGCAGACAGGGTCAGAACCACATCGAGTCTGCTGGGAGGAGGCACAGAGAACAAAACGTTGCTCTCCAGTTTTCCCTTTGAGTTTGTTGGAGGATGCAGATCTTGGTAGAAGTTAAAAAACAAACGACCTTCTGTTTCCCGGCTCACTCCAGTCTACGTGAGGCCCATTTCTTCTCGCGTCCACGTGCTTTATTAATTCATATCTTCTGCTGACTGTACACTCACAGCTTGCTCTGAGCTCCGGCCGAGTGGAGCTCAGCTGTGCTGGGTAGAGCCGATAGAACCCGAACCAGCCAAAAGCAGCTTTAAACAGTTAAGTTACAATTTGAACCAGTAAACTGAAACTTAAAGATTAATCGGGGCACCAGAGTGCCAAATGATTTCAGCGGCGGCCATTTTCTCAGCGACTTCAGACAGAAGAACAAATGATGGACAGATTGAACTTCTCCTGTAGTAGCTAAAGGCATCATGCAACATGCCAGGCTCAGTTCAACATCAGTGGAACACACAGCTGAAGGGTTAGCTTTGGTCAACAGGTCTGCCCTCCAACCTCTCCGCCTCTGCCTCCTGTGCTCCCGTCATGCTGTCGTCCTGCAGACTCCAGCCATCCTTTTGTGGAGGCAGCGATGACAGGAGCCTAATGGAAAACATAAGATGATTGAGTGGTTTGGGTTTTTTTTGTTTCCTAGTAAACTTTGTTGATGGGCAGCGGCACTTATAATGCATTCATGTTCATAATTACATGTTTTGTGTGGAGCCGATGATGGATAAGACTTCTGTAAAGTGAGTCATCTTCATCGATCGGATGATCCTCCTCATACATCCTCATCAGCTTATCTCGCTCTTCTCCTGGCTCCATCTATTAATGAACCCGGCTGAGAAAAATGGAGTGAGCGGGGGAGAAGAAGAAAAGAGAGAGCAAGACAAAGCCAGAGAGTTGGAGAGGAGGGGAAAGGGTGGGTTTAATTTTAGAAACCAGGCGTAATTCCTCTTTTTCCACAGCTTCTATAAATAAACTCTGCTCCCGGCCACGTTCACCCACGCAATCATTGTTTGATGGACTTCATCAGAGGGTGGGGGTGTTGCCTAGCAACCCTGTCCTGACCTGGCATGTCATGTGATCGGGGGGGGGAGCTGCCACCGAGCATTGCAGACACACACTCAGAGCCAGCCAGCAGGGAAAGTGGCACACGGCGAACGGGTTGTCAATCCATGGGAAAATTTGCTCAGTTAAGGTCCGAATGTTTAAGGAGGCCTCGTTTACCATCATCTAATCTTTGGGTCGCTGGGGAAGAAGTGGGGCTACAATCGAGAGAAAATAAATGCACAACTCAAATGTATTTTACTTAAAGAAGAGACTCGCTGCAAAAATGTCTCCAGTTTTCAGAGTTTTCACCAGATGCATGATGGGAAATGAGCTCAGGAAAAATCCACTTGTGGTTTTAATATGAAGTATAATCTTTACTCTGTGGCTGTAAACATAGAACGTCAGTTTTGTTTTAAAGAGTTGTGCATTTATTTGCTGATTTTTCATTTATTTTAATAATTTGGTAATTTATTTTTCATCTAAATGTTTTGTTTGGCAGTATTTTTTAATTTTTGCTGATATTCGATGTCCGCAGCTGTTTAATTTCCCTCCTTAAATCTTCTGCTCGTGACATTTTCATGACACTGACATGTGATCACCCATCCTCTGGCTTAGAGATGGAGATGTGGTCTGTTCAGCCTTCTGATCAGGAGTTTTTCCAAAAATAATAATAAAATAAACAACAAATTGTGTAAATAATTATCTTTGAACTTCTGCTCCAGAAATCTTTTCAGATTTCAGATAACTGAATTTAAAAAAGGTTATTTAAATGGCAGCACTTGAAATACAAAAGAAATAAAATGCAGTAAACAAAAATAAAAAGCAAAAAATGACAATAGAATAAAATCACAGAAATTTGATCAAAAACCATGAAATGAAAAAAATTAATAGATTAAAAAATGATTAATTAATGAGACCCCAGGAGGGGATCATTCCTGTTGGTTTCTCTAAGAAATCCGCCTCCTCCCTGCCTCCCTCTGATGCTCCCATTCCTAGCCCAACCAGGAAGTGGTCGCTGGTGATCACGCCTCCCTCAGCATTCACCTTGACAGGCCCACACACCCCCTGTAAGCCCCCCTCCCCTGCCTCTCGCATTGGATGGGAGACTGAGGCAGAGCCCGCTCCCATTGGTTACTGGGGCCAAGCCTGTTGCTGGGCTGTTTCCATGGAGATCACTATCACCTCTTTTTGCTGCTCTTCATCCAAATACGGACGCTGAGGAGGGAAAGTGAAGGATATCCACTGATAACAAACACAAAGAGGCTTTAAACGAGGATGCAAGATCTGAGAAAAGTCTTATTGAGCCTGTGGGGGGGGGGGAGGGGGGGGTGGGGGTTGGAAAAAGGGCCATTGAGGGTTTAAATGTCGAGGAAATCTGGGAACACTGAAGCAGATATTCAGGCGATGTCTAACTTTGCATCATAACTTTCCTTTTACAGAGTTAACATCGACAAGCCGGATTCATGAATAAAACGCCCCAGAAATCCCAGTTTGACTCCATAACACCACTGCAGACCATTGTTAGTGTTCAAAGAGCCAAACAGTCATTATAATATTAATATGGCAGAGCAGCCAGACCTATCATAAAAATGGGCAAATATGAGAAATGCTAAAAAAATAAATAAATCCTTTTATGTAATTAGACATCATGATTTGCTATAATTCACCAAATTCCCACGTCTGAGCATTTTGACACATCAACTAAACAAGCTGTCGTTTAGGAAAGGGAAGAGTCAATTTATGTGAATATTTAGCTCCCCATCGGCTGCTCTGGGAAATGTGGAGGCTGAAGAAAAAAGGGGGGGGGGGGATATAGGGAGACAAAGATGAGTGAATGACAGGAGGGGGGAGGGGAGGGTAATGCTGCTCCACAGAAAGGTGAGAGGAAGCCAGAGGCTGCCGTTACGACAAAGAGGGAACTTTCCTCATTAATAGCAACAGGATGAAAGCAGAGCTGCGATTGTTTGTGAGGGAAACGCTTTACCAGCTGGAAACATGTAATAAATCCACCCTGCAAACAACTTCCACCAAATGAAAGAGCACATTATTTCCCCACAGAACAGGAAATCTGTGTGATGGTCTGGAAGGCAGCGGATAAAGGATCCATCAGGTCTGAGGCTTCGTGGGTTGATTAAACCGCCAGCTCAGTGCTCCCGGGCGCCTTATTGGTGTTTGCTTCATGAGGAAAACGCATTACGCTCCTCCGTTCTTGACCCGGACGCTTTCCAGTCTGGAGATTTGTTACATGAGCTAAATTAAAGCTGCACAGCAACACTTGGACTGCAAAGGGAAACAAACTCACTGCACAGCAAAACCTCCGCTGTTCGGTGAGGATAAACCAACAGCCAGGATCAGATTTAAGGCCTCAGCACGGTTTACACCTGGAAGCATGCATCTTAATTCAGAAGATCAGGCATTTGTTCCTCTGGTGTTATTCGCTCGGTCTGTGGGGTCAGACGCAGCCCCGCTTACTGGAGACATGAGTCTACTGCCGTTTCCAGATTATTACAAAGGTCAGCGCACCTCCGGTCAGCTGGATCTATGAAGGAACGGCTGCTGCTCAGACAGCCGCGGCTTTAAATTCTCAGATTAAAGCTCTTAGCAATTAGAGGGCGTCTTTCATGCTCTAGCTGAGAGGCGCTAAAATCGACTGGTGCTAAGAACATCCACGCCCATATGAGCTTTACAACACAAGTGGTAGTCAGGCCACAGGAAGGTGCTTGATTTTAGGCTTTTATTACTGCGTAATACTTCAGACTTTAGATTAATGCCGCCTGTAGGTCTTTTAAAAGAGGAGTATTTCCTGTATTGACTGTGACCTTCAGCTGTAGCTGAGGAGACTTTTCGTGCAGTGTGGTGCCACAGGAAAGTGTTCTGACCTTTCCCTTCCCCACTTCCAGATGCTTCCTCTGCATCTCCATCCCCGTCGACAGCAGAGTTCGCCCTCTGCTGGAGGGCTGGGGTAACAACACATTTAACCTGAGGACGAGAAACCAGTCGCCCAAAACGCAACGAAACATCCTGTTTTTGTGTTTTTTAGAGAGGTTACTGGATTAATAAAAGGAGGCCATTTTAGCATACAAAATACCAGTCTGATAAATGAGGAGGGTCAAGGCTTATGGGGTTGAACAGGGATATGTGAGGCAATTTGACCATCGCAGTCACAGGTAAAATGCAAACCAAACTAATTTATTTACCATTTTCACATAGCTGTTAAAAACCCCAATAGATGTCCCTTTTCTAATCGTGGTCTGACAGAACTGGTAAAAACATTTTTACATCACATCGTGCATGTCTGCATGGACTGAACATACAGGGGGAGAAGGAAATCTGCATCTCAAATTTAGCAAAGTCTCTCTAACTCTGCACACAAATGTGATGAACAACCTCCCCACCACCTCAACGAGCTGTACAACTCACGAAATAAATAAAAAACCTGAACACTTAGTTGAAATCTCGTTATTTAACCATTATCGTTCAATTCAAGTTTATGAATAAAAGGTCACTTCAATCGCCTCCAAAACATCCAAGTCATTAACAGTTATGGTTTCAGGCATAAAAACTAATTATTGTAACACCGTAATATCTCTGCTGGTTGATTGGTCTGCAGGCGGGTAACAGCTCCAACAGGCAGAGAGGATGAAGAGCGAAGGGAGATGTGTTAATAACTCAAACTTTAAGCAGTAAACAAGAAGCGAAGAGAGCGATTAACCGAGTGCTGTTAGCACCAACGGGCTGCGGCTGCTCTTAGAAGGGAAGAGAAAGCATTAGCAAACTCACTGCCTGATCTCAGATGGATGATCTACTCACCAGCCAGAAATGCAATTTACGGGGGAAATAACAGCCTCGCGACAGGAGATTGTTATGTAATTAGAAGCCGGCTTATTTTACACAATTATGGCAAATTTCGGGAAACATTTGTGCAATTTGAGAAAAATGGATGGAGAGTACATAGAGCACATCTTGGCTTCATGCTGCACATTCAGGGGAAAAGCTGACATCTGGGCCGTTTTAACATGAAGGAAAGCAGTCAAACAGTTCCTAAACATGTTTTATGGTGTGCAAAGCTTCTGTATTATTCACAGTTTAATATCAGCCATCTTTTTAAGGAGGAAAAAAAAAGTATTTTCTCTGTGCTTGCATGCCTATCAGCTCGTTTCTGGGGTTTTAATAATTTACAGTTGGCTTTCTGTCCTGTTGCACAGGAGGCTGCACGGGCGTCTCTGTGGACGTACCTGTGCAAACCTAATGTTTGCAGTCTGCCTGCCTGGAGTGAGCGCAACCCCCCCAGAAACCAACAAACCACAGACAAAGCATAATAAACAGGTCTGTAACCTGCAGAGTTTACAGAATTTGTGATTGCTGTGTCAATAGAAACCTGGAAAATGTGACGAGCTGCGTCTCCTGTGAAAAACCACAGAGGGCTCCTACACCTTTATGTGTACCTGGTTTCTCTTACACTAGGTTTAGGTGTGTAGGTTTGTAATTAAAGCACAAAAATCATGATCATGAGTGTGCTGAAATACCCAATACTTCAGTTTAGGCCTAAAAAACTGATTTCACACATTTTGGAAACAACAAACTGGCCTTTAATCTAAAATCAGGAGATGCAGGAGACGGGGTTAAAAAGGCAGTAAGTGACCTCTAAGAACCTGAAGTCCATGCATGATAGGGCCTGGTAAAGGTCTACGACTTCAAAAGGACAGTCGGCGTCGTATAGAAGAGGACCGTCTTTTACAAAAGAGAGATTGTTTCAAGACAAAAAAAAGACTCATCCTTTGCTTCAGATAACTGGGTTCTTATATTCAAATCTGTTAGTACATAAACACAGAAAAGCTATTAAACTAAAGTTCCCAAAAGACCAGCCATGGAATAGGACCCCTGTTCAGGGCTTAAAACAACGACGTGCTCATGTAATAAAACAAAACAAGTGAAACGCTGGAGAATCTCATCTTTGATTGTTGGGCTGTACAATAGAAATAAAGACTGATATGCGAGTGAAAAGGCCCTTATCTCATTACATTGCTGCAGTAGCAGGAGGGTCTCAGATCACTGCAGGAAAGCAAAGCCAGCGGTTTTAAATCATGAGGTGGCTGCAGAAACAAGCCTAATACTTGCTTTCAGACAAGACATCAGGCAGAGCGAGAGAGAGAGAGAGCCTCTGATACCCAACGACACCGTTTCTACATGATGTCACGCCACATATATTCAACTTTACAGTCTACAACAAATCACATCCTAGTAATTACAGCAGCCATCCCCAGGACTCCTTTCCAGATTAATAAAGTGTCATTGAACTGAACTTTATTCATTTAAAGAAGGTTCACAGTCTGAATAGGGCCCACAGTTGAAAGTGACACTTGAATGTCTTTCAAAGCAGCCACTCTGATTCAAGTCTTAAGAAAAAAAAAAATTCCACTATTTAACGGCTCTGAAGCCTTGAAGATAAAGCAGCACTTTCCATGTCGTGACACGCATAACATCTATAAAGAAACATTTATGAAAAACAAAGCGTAACCGTCTCCTCCAAAGAGCTCCTCTGACCATCTTTTCTTAACTTCACAACATTTTTAATCCAGTAATGGATTAAAAAAAATGTTTTTTTAACAACGTCTCAACAACAAAGACAAGCAGGACTTGGCCGTCATGCTGATGTTTACTGATCATAACTGGTGACAAACCGGTGGAGCTGAATAACTGGCATCACATGGGCTTCCTCTCTAATAGTTCACGCTGCAGTTTGAGAGAGTTCAATCAGGCCTTCGGGTTTTAATTGCAAACGATGCGACATGACAATCCTTTCTAACTCCTCAATCAGATGGGGGACGTTCAGTCTGAGGGGAAGGCAATGCGACAGACCACCAAACAGGCTGACATCCACTCATCCTCACCCTACTAATGTCTTTGAAAGGTGTACAGTTTTTATTATTCTGAACTCTGCTGGAGAAAGAAAACTGATTTTATGCACCGGACGCACGTCCCAGCTGGAGGATTGATGACATTTCTCCCCGTTTGCTTGAAACCTTTCAGGACTTTAACAGACCATCTACATTCTGACAGATAATTCTAATTTATAGACCTGCTGGTGTGTAATCACAGAGGCAAAATTGTTCTTTCTAGCCAGTAAAGCCTGAGCCCAATTAACTCACAGCAGTCCAGATGAAAACCCACCGCGTTAAAAGTGTTCTAAGGCTAATCAGATGCTTCAGGAGACTGAAAACGGGGTCAAAACTCTTTGGAAGATTGGATCCAGAAATACAGGCTGAAGGGGACACAGACAAAGGAGAGCAGGAGGAAGAGGAGAAAGGCCAGAACCATTATATACCCTCTGGATTTGTTGTGTTGGCTGGCCTTCACCTTTGACCTCTGCACACAGTCCCAACATTCATCACCACCCACAACGACACGCATCTTTAACCAGGAGCTTGAAGTGATAAAGTGGGAATTGTTTTAAGAAAATATACTGGAGTATATAAAGAAGGTCAGCTGGCTTCGTTCTACCTGCAGTGTTTCTGAACCTGGAACTGACCAACACAAAGACCGATAATTTCTTCATTCAGAAAACATAAGTGGATAAGTTGAAGCGGCCATTTGTTTTTCCAGTTGCGACATTCTGTAACAAAACACTGAACCTAAAGCAAAGAAAGTTGCTTTTTACAGTGAAAAACCCTAAACATGTTTAATTTCTATATATCGGAATACAAACTAAAATATTAAACAACAAAACAATCCATAAAGTCACTTATAATTATTATGTTGGGTATCTAAAATCCACCATCAGTTCCACAACTTTCTCCTCTTCCATAGCAACCAAATGCACCTCATTGCTGTGATTTTTCTGATTGGTCAACGTGGTGCATTTTTCCACCAATAGAGAATGGGGCATCACGCTTCCTTGAATTTCATTTGGATCAGCTCCTAAAGTTACAAAGTCATTTGTGGAAAAGCAGGGAGAATTTATACCTTAAAAGTTCCTTTTTTTTTTTTTTACACAGTCAATGGGATTTAAGGTCTCAGTGGTTTGAAGTCTATTTCCATGCAACCTTAAACGGGTCATGTGACCGGGAGACCTGTGCTGCCGTGTTATTGAGCAGCTAAATAACTTTCCTAGGACCCGAAATGTGTTTGACAAGGAACAACTTTTCTGACGGAAGCCTCTAATTCCATTCGCTTAATTAAGCCCCCAAAGAGCATATACAATGACCATTTACCTCGGCCCGTTCTGTAGCACTGTTCTGCTGTCAGAGCTCATGTGAGTGGAGGGAGAGTGAAATGATGCTAATTTCTACATCACTTCACCTGAGTTTTCATCCAAGGTTAAAGCCTGAGTATATAATCACGTATAAGCGCTTATCTTGTCGATATCTGAAGGCAAATTTATACTTTAAAAAAATATTTTAAGCAGACTGCAAAGCGTTGAGAGCTAATCTCAAGTTGGAGGTTTGGAGCAGCATTTTCCTTTAATAAAATTCAACGGGTTTGGGGCACTGAAGTTACAGGTTAATGAAATTAATACAAATTTTAAAAAAAAACACCAAAAAAGTCAGATTACAACACAGCTGAAAAGGGGAATACAACAACAGGAAGCAACATGTTACTGAGCCCACTTGACAAATTTAAACTTTCACCTAAAAATAAATAACTAAAATGTCAGATTTATATTTGTATTATTTCAAAGTTAATGCAGTTGGAATTTAAGGGTTAGAAAAAAATGTTTTATGTGCAGTTTGACTGACACAAATGGCAACATCGATTTAATCTACTGAAAACAAAACCACACTCACTAAAAATTGTGTTTTAGCTGTGTCTGTTCCAGCTGTTTGAAAAAAAAAAAGCAGCTTGGGTGTGACTGTTTTCTGGTCTTGGATCAGAGAGTGAACTTAGCCCCATTTAGACGTCTGTCTCGCTTGATTTAAATCCCATTTGTCATCTTAAATTTAAGCATTTCGAACTTCATGGCTGCTGATGGCTTTGATCCCGTTTTCATTCCACCATCTCACTTTTTATTATCGCGACTGTCCCTTATGAGGCCTGAGGGCAATATCAAGTATAAGCAAATCTGCTTGGACAGCTTAATGGGATGTGAGGCGCCTCGGGGTGGGGACGGCGTGCACGGCAATTCCTTAGCTCCGTCACAGGGGGGCAGTGTTACTGCGGGTGGCCCTTTCTCCAGCAGTCACACACAGATGTGAGCACACACACAGAGGCAACAACATCCACTGTGTGCGGGTCCGTAATGGCAGCCGACTGCCCGTCACTCTTGAACTTGTAGTAAAAGCTACACGAAAGCTGCAGTTTTGGGATATGTACACAGCTGGGTGCGTACAGTTTGAGATGCATAGTTTCCAAATTGTGAGTAATTGTGTTTTATTACGGTTAAGTGAGTGCTGATGTGTGTGTAGTGCACTTATCCAGGACGAAGTGTGTAACTAAGCCAGAGCAGGGGTGGCAGGAGGGTTCTGTGGTGGATTTTACGAGGAAGAAAATAATAAAAAGTCACTATGGTGTTTTTTTTTGTTGAGTGTGTGCGTGCTTTATGGCATCTGGGAGTTTACTGCTCAAATTTCCTGTGTTGTCCCTGCTGAGACAGGCGGAATTAATCAACCTGGATTTGCCAGAAAGAAGAAAAACAGCAGCCTCCCAGTTTGTGATTATCACATGCACGCACGTGCAGGCACAATGGGAAACCTTGGCACCCGCTGAATAAAATTATACTTTACAAAAAGGATTAGAATGCTTAGAATACACACACACGCATCCTCTTTGTCTGGGTTTACTTAATTCAGTGAGCAACTCTTTGATAATTTATACACGAGTAGAAAAATACAGGCTAACAAAAAGCAGGCGGTAGTTCAGAACAAGACTACTTTGATTCAGAGGCGCTCAAACAAAGAGGAGGACGCGCTCCTGAGAGGGAAAAGGATGTCAGCACATATCGGAGGCGACGCTCGCTGCGCTCTGAAATAAAGCGTCGTGACACAAACCACTGGGGCAGACTTATATTCCTCCTGCAAATCCACAAATCGCAGAAAGGTCTACAATCTGTCGTATACTGGACCAGTTAAATTACGGCAGGAAGGCTCAGGATAAAACAGGAATTAGAAAAACAGCGGCTGCTCATGGCGACGGCCCCGATGCAGCCGGCGGCGATAGCGTCACCGAGAAGCTGTTGTTCCCACTGTGGCATTTTCTATCTCATTCACCTCTTCAGTGTCAAGAGGGACTGGCAGCCAGCGAGAGGGAATGTCACAGCTGATAGCCTTTCTAATTGGACGCCAGGTCAGGGAGGGCAAAACTTGGCAATAAAAATATCATTTCCCATCAGTTTCATTAAGGGACGATTATTCCACATGTTTAAAAGTCACATTTGTGTAAACTGGAACAGGCACCTCAGATACCTGCTCATAATCCGACCCCCATTTGTGGATTCGAGGAGTTTATGTTGGAATCTTCTAAGCCATTAGTGCTTTAATGGCACCGGCATCAGAGTAGTTTTCCTGTTAAAATGTTCTGTCCTGCTGAGACAAAGGTTCCACTGAGGTTTTACAGAAATACGCATGAAGAAATCAACTATACTTTCAACACCTCCGTTTAACCTTAAAGTCGTTTTGCTAGCATTTATAGCAGGACACCACATGTTTGACACCCATTCTGACCTATAGGTTACACAAATGCAACTTTTTGCACAGTTGCATTTTTACGATCATATTTGCATTCAACTTTACAGTCTCAAAATTATGGGTTAAAACTCAAATAGGTGTCACAAATATACTTTTTCTCAGGTGGCAACTAGAACCAACCAAAGGTTTCGGATAAAAAATTCCTTAAAAAACCTTTTGGAAAGGGGCACATTCACCTTTTCACCTCTGGGTTATGAGTCAGTCCACTCTGATGAAAGCTGGTGAACCTGAACCACCACTAGATGCTTTTCCATTTGAATTCCTGATCCACCTCAGAGGGACGTGGACACGGCCTCGGCTCCGTAAACTGGAAACACGACTCTCCTTCAGCCGGTCAGACTTAGGTGATGTTCATGACCGTGCAAAGCACAGAAGGATAAGTTTACAGGCCATAAGATGGCAGGGTTTTAGCGAGCAATCGCTTTGGGTTCTAAGAGAAGGTTTTAACAAATGTTTGTGCATCTTTAAAGTACTGAACTGTACAAAAGATTAGATTCCAACCACATAGCAGGGCTAGAAAGAAACAATGACTGACAAATGGGTCATAAGTGGATATTTTAGACTTGAAACCTTCATATATTTATCAGGAAAAGTCATAATGCATAGGTCAGAAGTCTGTTACTTTATCCTCCTACTTTGTCTGAAAAACACATCCAATAACACAATCAATAAACTCGTTACAACATGAAATATACAAGTGGAAAAGAAATAGGCCAAGTTCACGTTTAGTAAGAGGATGAAATCTCTTGCACAGGGTAATGGAGATAGCAGTGCTAGCTAATCAAAGCTAAACTCACCCAGAGGCTTCAAAAGCGGTGGACTCTCGCCTTGAAGCATCTGGAATCACGTCGTTGTCTCGTTTCGTTGCATGAATGTGTGATTCAGAGCAAATAAACCAAAATAAAAGCCTTGAGTACCTTTTTCTCCCCCAGGCCATCTGGTTTGTAATTTACAATTGCCTTACTTCCGGTGTAAATATGGGGCGGGACTTATTCTGTTCAACCAATAAGAAGCTTTTTTTCAACCAATTACGCCACAGTCATCAAGTCCTGGTATTAGCAGTCTCATCTACAAAAACAAATGCATAATTGTTTAATATCTTGAAAATATAATTGGTGAATGGTTAAAAGTATTGTTTTAATTAATTTAATTACAATCAAAGCAGATTTTATGATGGCAATATTTAAACAAATACTGTGTCTTAAAAAAACTTGGAAAACTTGTTAATGTCTCCCAAAGGCTTATTGTTAGAAATCCAAATGAAACACATCACCAGCCACCAAACAAAGTAATGCAATATGATCAGCCCCACATTTATTAAAGATAATCAAATAGACTGAGCAAAGGTCTGTGTTTATTTAATCTACTCGTGTTAGAACAGGATGGCCATGTCACATCACTGGCCTGATTGCTGTTTGATTTCAAGGAAAGGAGGAGAACAGCAAAGGTATCAGGGCCAAATTAACACATCTATCCCCGATAGTGTTTGCTCTATGGGCAAATTGGAGCACAAGTGCACTGTGAGGTGAACTCAAGTTGATTTGAGGGAATAACAGTATGTGCTTTCGTTTTTATTGAAATATAGTTTAATGACAGCCTCTCACACTCTTCGGTTCATGCTGCACAAGCCTCTAAAATATCATCAAGTGCCAACCTTTTCATCTTCTGCAGAGCCAAACAGCCATTCTGCTGCTTGTTGTTCAATAATGACAAGCCCCAATTATATAGAGAGCAGAAACAGGGTTTCTGGCCACCTCGTGTCATGAATATATGGAAGACATGACACGAAGTGAACTTAAATGTTCTGTTGTGTTATTTTCCACAGTGCAAGGACAGTTGTATTGTAATCACATCAAACATCGTGTTTGCTTCGTCCATTGCCACTGCAGCTTTGTAAATAAAATGCCTTCTGTTTTCACTGTTGTGGAGACTTGGATGCTGCTTGTTTGGAAAAGTCAGAGAAATTGCTTTATTTTTCCTCGGCTACACTGTAAAGACATAAACCACTTCTGAGAAAGACTGTCCGGGGTTATGATGAGGACTTCACACTTTGTAAATTTGCCGATGTCAAGCAGAAAAAGCACAGTACGCCCTTGATTAAAGCCAATTGTGGAGCTGGGGAATGACTCCCCATGAATACTCACAAAACTAACACCAGGGAGGTTTGCAGCTCACAAAAGATTTCACATATTTCCAGACAAAGGTATCTGGGCTGCTCCAGTTTCAGCAGCTTGCAGAGCGAAGGCGTTCTTCAACAAAATGTTAGCCCCCGAGGGCCTTCTGCACTCAAGAATTTGGATGATTTGTTAACTTTGACAGAGTCGAAATGGATTATTGGGAACTGGATAGCAACAGCAATCTTTAGCTGCCATTTGACAATTCTCTGCCCTCTCTGTTGATCATTAACAGTATCGGCTCAAAAATCAAAATTTCTGAGTTTCTGCACCTCATGTTTGATGTGTATTTTCTAAAAATACCAACTATTTTGACTGAAAAAACAAACATTGTTTACAAGTCGATTTACTGGCGGTCGTTTTATTGTAACCACCACCAGAATTCATCTATTTACTCTAATAAAACCATTTGGAAGTCACACTTCCCAACTCCATGCACGAGGAGTAAACTTAAGCAAACTCGGCAAAAGAAGGATGATTGCCAAGATGAATAGAGATGAAGAAAAGGGTTTGTAATTTAGGGACGTGAGAAAGGAAAAGAAATGAAATGGCAAGACAGAGGAATTAGTATAGGCAGGTAGAGAGGTAGACGCAGAGATTAAGACAGTCAGACAGGCAGAGGGGGAGTGAATCAATGAGCTAGTCGATAGTGAGTGGGAGAGATGTGATGAGAAGGAAAAATGGCTTCGAGTAGCGGGAGGGAGAAAACGCCCGCTGTTGTGTTGGAGCCCCGCTGAGAAAAATTGCCCCCCGAGAAAATGAGAACCTGCAGCACTCCACAAGTGATTGATGAAGTCTGTTTTATTATGTCTTATCAAGGGAAACAGGTACATATCCAAGATAGTGCGCTGACAGTCGTTCTCTCAGAGATCCAGGGGGGGAAATAATAAGGAGACGCTTCATGTTTGCGCAAATCACACAAATCTCCCTTGAAAAAAATCCTTAAGGCCATTGGAAGATGGATTGTTCTAAGCTTTCCATGTGGGATGGACAGATAGGTGGTGGGCTCTGGGAAGAGAGCAACAAAAAGTGGAGAAACAGGTGGAGCAGAGGGCTTCATCTCGGCACAGTTGGTATATTACTGGAAATGCAGCGCTAGTTTCTTATTCCCATAAAGAAACATTTCAATCAGCAAAACACCGAAAACTCCAGTTTTAACCTTAGTACCGTTGACATCCAAATAACAACAATTTGAGCACAAAGAACAAATATCTAGCTCTAGTTGAGCTTTAGAATATGCCAGTTTAGTAGATTTATTCCCAGAGGAATGCACTGTTTAAAAAAGGTGGTTCCCTGAATACTCAATAGCCTTAGAAAGCCTCCGTCATTCATCAATTGTGCCTGATTGAAGAAAAAAAAAAGATGAACTTGTTGACATGTTGCTGTTGTTCATCATAACTCACAGATTCTCTGTTAATGAGCTCCTGCTCTTTAGAAAGTTCCTGTCTTGGTCTTGGGTTTGACACTTTGCTTTAAATAGTGTGTTGCCAGAATTTGCAGGATTCCTCTCCCCGTGTGGCTCTGTCAACCGACAGAATTGTATGAACTAAAGCAGCCCTGATGTCAGAGCCTCTCCCGACTCACTTTACATCTGTGTCAAAGACAGAGGCCCAGCAGGGACCAACTTAACGCTGCGGTTAATTATCCACAAAAGTGAACAAATGCTCGCTGACAATGAGCGTGTCTCCCATCATCTGATCTGACAGGGCTCAACATGAGCGACTCTGGGGGCTCCAAACCAAACGCAGACCCCGTTCCACCCATTAAAGGCAAGGGACTGAAAACTCCATAAAAAACTCACAGTTTTTTCTGTCAAATTTCACGCTGCTGGTTGTTTTAAATGCCCAATGTCAGCTGGGATAGGCTCCACCCCCCGCGGCTCTACTCAGAGCAAGCGTTATAGACAGCAGATGGATGGGTGGATGGTTGATGTAAAGTGATGAAGAGTTAGCTTGACAGCCAGGGGACAGTTTAGGGAAATATTTCTGGAAAGTTTCTTTGTGTTTCAAATCGCAAATGAGCAACTTTACAACAGAGAACAAGATATGCGTGGAAGCAAAGTCTTAATCCTGAAAATCCACTTAGCATCCCACTTTCTTTGAGGCAGAAAGAGCAAATGTTCTCGCAGAAGTGAAATAGCAGCAAATAGACTCAGAACATATTGATCCATCTTGTCCCAGTCCATGGTGACTGGTTGAGGCAAAGCTTTTTCACTGGTTTGGGTTTTTTCTTTCACAGAGAATGCTCATTAACTGGGCTGGATGAAGTTTTTCCATCACTTACTGTATTAGCATCATTGCTTATTCTCAACCTTTGCTCGGCAAGCAGAGGGAAACAAAGATAGAAGCAGCTGAAAATGAAAACATGATCCGCCTGTAATTAAACCTCATTGCTGAGCAGCTGGTGGGAGCAAAGTCACACATGTCTGGCAGAAGATGCTGAAGAAGAGAAGTGACATTTAGCCAAAAGCATGACCTTTTCTAACCTTAACAAAAGAGCCTTTGTCGCCCCAGTGGAGACACACGGTTTGCATTCATTCATAAGTCTCCCTTCTGTTCTGATTTCCAATAAAAACACCTGCATCTTAAGGAGAAGCGTTTGTTTTTCCTCACTAGCTGAAAAAGACGCTAAGAGCAGTGAGCCAAAAAGGCCTTGAACTCACCTCAGACCAGCTCAATGGGCTGAACTGTGTGGTGTTCAGTGTCTTATCACCCACTCTGCAGAACCCCTTTCCAGAGACAAAGTTTTCTGAGTTTCACTGCTTCCTCAAAGTTTTCCGCTCCCGCTCATCCTCCCTCAGACTGAGACAGAAGGACTACCTCTGTACTCATGTGATGGGGTGGGGGGTCCATTCTCCCCCGCCAAATTCTGTTAATAATCAAGGTCAGTCTCACGTTAAAGATCTCATGTTTCAATATTTACCAACAGAAACTTCATCCTCACTCAGAAAATCCAAAGACCCCTTGTGGTTTCTCCATTTACTAACTGGGAACATAAGTTCAGGGCCTCTGAAGGGACAAATATGTGTCTTTGGGTCCAGTTATTGTTGATAAGGCTCATATTAAGTCACAAAAGTAGACATTGATGTGCTCCTTTTTATGAGTGTGTAAATTAGGGGCATGTGTCATATCAATAACTATATCATGTCATGATATTTGGGGAGATTAGTTTTTTTCACCTCATATAAACTTTGGATTTTAGCCAAACAGAGGCAAAGACCACACCGTTGTGTTTTTTTGGTCGATATTTTATTTGACAAGACAGTGAGTTGTAAAACATGTACAATAGAATTCCCATAAAGCATACAAAATGATAATTGATCTGTGAAACGGAAAATAAATCAAAGAAAATCAGGCAAACAAAAACACAGTCACATATCCAGTGTGTTTTCTTTTAAAGCATTCCCATTGTCGGTGTCAAATACATCCCGTGTTGGTGTATTTCTCCCTTTCATCACCCGTTCTGCTGTCACAGAAGAAATGTGAGATTTGAAAAGCCAAAAATAACAAAAGAAGGCACGTCTGGCTCTGTGATGAGAAGCTGCGGTGACAATCAGCGAACGAGGGAGCAAAAAAACCTTTAAAAAATGGGGGAAATGAGGGAGTGGATTGAGACACAACACGCTTCTGGCTCACGTTTCTGACTTTAACAAATGGTGACTCTCAGAGAAGGGCCAAACTCAGAGCCCTCACCCAGAAACATGGGCATCCACACCCTGCTCACCCAGCCTGATCTCTTTCCCTGGAGATGTTAAAGCTCTAAATGATGCGACTTTGCAGGGTAAAACAGAACGACGCTCCCCCAAATGAGGCCAAAACCCATAAGAGGGAGCTTGGTGGAGTCGTTGGTATCCGACACGACGCGTCCTGATGATTGTCATTTTCCCTCTTCCTGGATCTAATCTAATGCACTTGTTCATTCCATTCAGATTAAGTCCGCACCGCGTTGAGTTTGTCTTAATGGCAGAATTTGTCATGAGGTGGGACTGTAACGTGCATCATGTGTGATTGTCTGACTGGAAACCGGACGGCTGATGTGGCCCCATGCAGCATGCAGACGTTTAATGACGGAAAACAGCCTCACCGACTCTCCCTTCTTATCCCGCATTCCTTTTAAATTTACCCCGCAGATCAACTGTTTACTTTGTTAGGAGACAAAAAGAAAAATCTTGGCTGACTTTGTTTCTTTGCTTTTGTCTTAAGAGATTAAAAATTTAACAGTGTGCTGCAAGAAATAAGCAACTTGGTGAGAAAATTACAGAAAAACTGCAGCATTCTTCCTGATCTCTTACTTAAGGATGGCCAATAAGACACCAACCAAGTCTCACAACAAAAAAATCCCCCTTTTTTTAATGCTTTATTTATTAATCTATTTATCACTTTCATTATTCCAATTATTTTTGTTATGTTACTTTGGGTTATTGTGGATATCGTAAAGGTTTTTATTTACTTATTGTTCTATTATCACTGGTCATATATTTGTCATAAACATAAGTTAAAATCCTCCTTTTTAATGGTTTGATTTCATTCTGTTAAATGTGAAAAAAGCTTAATGGAGGAACAAAGACTGGCAGAATTTCATGAAACAAATGCAAAGCAACTGACGATTTTCTAACTGATGCGGTCAAACTGTTTCACTTTTACTTGCCGTTTCATCATTAATTTTGGTTGTGGTTAGGCGTTAAATACTAAATAGTGAGTACTTTAGATGTTAAAACAGCACAGTTTTGGCAAGCAAAATAAAGCAATCCCATAAAACATTTCCCTAAACTATAGTTTTCCTTCTTTATTTGCTTCTCTGGATAAAAAAAACAAAAAATTAAGGAACAAATGAGCCATGTGAATACTTCTATTTAACGTTTTACTAAGAAGAAAGAAGAGGACAAATCAATCTTTGTAATATTTATATATGCCCTTTTATGGCAATAATTATGTTTTTTAATGGCTTATTGAGACACTCTGTGGTAAGAGTGTCATTTTAAAAAAGACAAATGTCGTAACTTGAAATTATCCTTCAAATTTCACCACTAAACCAAGTTTTAGAGATGGTTTGGAAAGGCTGAGGGGCCCTAATCAAAGGTCACGAAAGGTTAAAGTTACAGAAAAAACAGACATGAGGGAAAACACAGATGTAGTGATTCTGTTGTAAAACCTTTTTTTTTTTTTTTTTAAACAGAATAAGACATCAAGGTTTTGAATTGACAATGAAATACACCCGTTTCATGGCCGGCACGGGGGTTTGCAGCATCAGCAGTTTTGCACGGTCAGCCAGCCGTCGCCACGACTCGAGATGATGCAGTTTGTGTAGTTTAAGGTCTCGAGTAAGAGCTCCAAATAAAGCGTGGCGAGGGGAGAGATTGCGTTTCTGCGTGTGTTGGACTCGAGAGGGATGACAATTTCATGCTGACTGCGTTTTTGGATTAGCGCTAAAGACAAACACTGGCGGCCCGAGGAGCTGTCACACATGAAGAAATGAAGGAAAAAGCTCCCAACTTAAATTAGACTTGAGCTCTCGCCATGCGCGATTGTGACAGATGCACCGAGACAGGGGTTTTAAAACAGAAGAAGCAGAGAAACGCCTCTCTGTTACATTGCCGGGGAAATGGTTTCACAAATGAAGATTTCTCAGCAAACAGCCTTTGGGGAAGTGTTTCAACAAGCCACTGATCATGCCATGCAGAGCAAGATGAACGAGGAGTAAAATCCACAGCAAAACATTTTAGTATTTAGCGACAACTTTGATGTACTCAAGAAAGCAAAATAGTCATTTACACTTTGTTTTTTTTTTTAGATGCTCCTAGGACACTGAACAAACTTCCATCCCCTGCACAGAGGCACTGAAAACACCTACACTTGTTTATTGAATGTTTTTATGTTTACACGTTTCACCAACAATATATCATTGCTCAAAGTTATCGATACTATTTACAATGTTTATCATTTTGTACCATTTGACATCCAATTTCCTGCCTCGGCCAGTGGTCACAGCGGGTCGGGATGCTCGTATTTTTTTGTTTCTTTCCTCCCAAGCAGATATTTTACAAGTGCAAAATGTTCTGTATATATTGGAGAGGCTGTGATGGCAGTGATCCTCTAATATATGCGGAACGTTTCCACACTGCCATAAACAGTTCATTCTCCACGTCTCCCCTTGATTTGCAATGAGACTCACCGTCAGAGTGAGTGCATGTGTATTTTTGCCTCTACCTCTGAGATACAAAGACTCACCAGCTCTTGCAAATAAAGAAAAACAGCCAATATGAATCCCAGAACCTCGGGGATGGGTTGATGCCAGGCTGCAAAGTGTTGCAACCTGTCATCTCTCCTTCGTTACAGCTAAGAAGCCTCCTGTCAGGAGGCTCTGGAGCAGATCCTCTGACGGATTAAAAAGAAAATCTACTGTATCTTGTGCATGAATTTAAAAGGTGTTACTGCAAGAGCTGATAAGGGAAATATCCCCAAAGGGCGCTGATGGATTGATTAAAGCTACCTGGAGCCATTCACGAGGAGAATTCAGCTTTAAAAAGAGGCAAAGGAGAAGTTTTAAAAGATTTCAAAGACATGTTTCACGCTCCGCTTTGGGAAAATTTGTTCAAATTTCACACAGATCACAAATACTAAGTTCATCTGAAGATGCTGAATGTTTGCGACACAAAGCGTTGCATATTTTTCATACTGAAACCCTCTGAAAAGCTGTTGTCGTGCTGTTTTGGTCTGTGCTCACACCTTTGCAACACCTGTGGACGTCACAGTTCACGCACCGTTACAGCCTGCCTCATCTTATGCCACACACATATGATTTCAATGGCACAGGGCTGCACGAATGCGTTTGATTTCTTTTTAGATCCGTGGAACTCGCAGTGTTTTTTACAAAAAGAACGGGGAACTTTACATCCGTCACTGTCATTAACCAACCCCTACCCCAGAAACCAAAAGCAAAAGCCCACAACCATCACATAACACCCACTAAATGAGCCAGGGGGGAGGAAACGTTAAAGGGAGAGTACAGGGTGGGAACAGGTGCGCTCGTCTCTGCTTTTCATGCTAATTTCGGTGACCCAGAACCTGCTCGCCAGTCGCGGCGTGGCGCTTTGGCTGCTGTGGCTACACGTACATGGCGGGGGACACAAAGCTCTCGCCACGAGAGATGCTGGCAGCCGGTGGCTCGTGGTTGGACGGATCCAAGTCGTTGGCATGGTGACCACCCGCGGCCCCGCTGTCCAGGCCTGGTGGGGCTCCCCCGTTCAGGGCTCCAGAGCTCTCATCATCCAGGCTCTGCACAGTTTAACACAGACAGGGTTGTTACTGTGGAAAACAGGCAAAAGCAACTCTAAGGTCACACAGGTCCCTGTCTGTACAAAATGTAATTAACCAGTGTTTTAAAATCAATATGAATCAATATTGTCTGCACATTTTTTTTATCAACAAAGAGGAAAAAAAAGAGGACATTTTCTATATTCCACTCATTTCTTCCCAGCTAATCTTTGACCATATGAAGGCACGACAGGTCAGAAATTTGTCGTTCAAACATGAGGCACAGCAGCAATGTGTGCAGACAGTGAATACTGAAAATAATCTACACCAATGCACACACCAAGTTAATAAAGAGCAGAGTCTAATTATGAGGCTGAATCCTTTATACAGCTTGATATCAATTACTTTTAAATGATGTCTCTAAAGCTGCTTCCTGCTGTCCAAACAACAGGCAGCCCACTGTGGGGAAATATATCTCCTGAGTAAGGGAGGAAAACCACTTTTGCTGCCTGTGTGCGCCTTTGTGTGCGTGTTTGTGTGTGTGCTGTACTCACTGTGACGGGCTCTCCCCCCGTGGGCTCGTAGTAGACCTCTCCCGGGCTCAGAGGCGCTGTCTCTGTGACCGTGGGTGGCTCCGATGGCTTGTTCAGCTGCGCGCACACACACAGAAAAACACCACAATGACACACAGTCGAGGGGAGGAGACACAAACACATTTTGTGTAAGACTCAGAAGAGAGGAGAGGGTTTTCTGGGGCCACTTAACCCACCGGCTCTCCAGCTCTGAAACAGCAACACATTCAGATTTTGATGAATTCATCATGCACTCTTACTCTCTATAAGTTACACTTTCAGAGGGATTTGGATCCAAATTGCTCTGATGATTGGATTCTTTGACAGACACCTTCAGCTCCTCTCACTCAGTGCTCATTTGGAGCATCGGCATGCATAGAAAAGTAGAAAAAGAGGGAAAACTCTGCTATTCAGCCTCTGCAGAACCCTGTTTTCATTTCATTTTACTGCACAGATGCTGCAACCCCCCCAAGAGAAAGCCTTCTTCAGAGCTCACTGTGGGAATTTTCATTATGAGCCTCTTTTCTCTTCTTTTCTGTTTGTTTCTCTCTGAGAAGTTGTGGATGAGGATGTCTGATCAGACCGGGGTGTCAGCTCGTATCCGTCCCTCCTAAAAATCCAGTTTTATTCTAATCACATCACTCAAAGGATGAGTGAATCTGATTTTTTCTAATTTTGGCTACTTTTGACCATGGGACATGCTCAGTAATTAACTCACAATTTTCTAACTGAATCTCCTCAGAAATGTCTCCTCACTTTCGTCTTTTGACAGACTCACATTGATCAGAGATTGGTTTTGTTCCTCAGCTTCACACTTTAGGTGACAGAACTTCCATTTGTCAAATGGAGGGTTACAAAGTGTTTATTCCATCCCTTCCAGGGTAAAACAAACCATAAAGCACACAACAGGCTCTTTATCTTCTTTATATCTTCTTTATGGCTATGATTTGTTTTTCCTTTACAAAATATCACGGTTGACTTTTTATTGCTACAATGAACAGATCAGGAAAAGCTCTTAAGGAAAAGTGAGACAAATGGTCCTTTCAGGAAACGAATTGCAGGAGTTCAAGATGACAAATTGGCTTCTAAACGTCCTTATTTTTATACAATGTGGAGATGGAACAGTGTCTGGACTCTGGAGAATGCTCGTAACTTACTGCACACTTTAAACAACACTGACAATTTCACAAAATACGGAATTTTCTGGGTGTCTGTGCTCAAAATTTTATGCGCTGCAACGATGTCTGCTCTGTGTTGCAATCAGATGAAATGTCTGACTTCTTTATGGATGGTTCTTTTGCATGTGATACTTTGGCTGGCTTTATCCGAATCGCTGTGGTGTGTCACAGAGAACACGGGGAAGCAGGAGGCAAACCCACAAGGGGCTGCCAGGCCAGATTGTCCAGAAACTTAATTAAAAGAAGCAAAAGCACTGGAAAGGAAACGAAAACAAAAGAGCCAGGTGTCACAAAAGGCCAAACCCCACAAACCCCGCAAACTCAAATAAAAAGAGTTTAAAAAACAAGCTCAATACAGGATACCTGGATAACCGAATGGCCGTCTCTGCTTCCTCAGAGCAAGACGAGAAGAACCGACTCCCATATCGAATAAATGACCAACTACACCTCAATAGGTGGCAAAAGGTTCCCTGTTTGTTAGCATCAGTTTGTTCTGGTTGACCTGTTCTGTCCCAGAACAATCGAGTGAGAAACTGTGTGAGACTCAAATGGCTTCACATCTCCTTAAATGTTGTTTACTCTCTGGTTTTTACATGAGAAATTACATGAACCCTTTTGGCTGCTCTCTGCTGTTACTTTCAGGTCATAGACCACCATGGAAACAGCCCAGTTTGGACACACATGGAGGCAAAGTTTCCATCATCTACCTGGATTATCAAGCTGAGCTGGTCCACTTCTAAAAAACTCTTTGTGATTTTGTTTTTCGGCGAGCTGAATTTCCGATGTTTTGTAAACAGAGAGATGCCAGACGTATTGGAAATATCCCCCGTCTCATCTACTTAGCAAAGATAATCAGCTTAAACTGCACAGTCGCTATCAGCCACATCTGGATTTGGTCTCTAATGCGTCCCTTCTGTAACGAGCTGACATTAACAGGCAGGTTGGCCGACAGTCTTGGCTCCTCTCTGCCTTCATTCCTGTTTAATTTTATTTGATTCCTGCCAAGCGATGACTCTTGGCAGCTTATCCTGTCATGATCCACTTACACTGTAGTGCTTGCAGCTCAGGAAAAGGTCCACAGTCCCACCTTAAAGGAGATTTGTCTTTATAACAACCATTTGGGTGATGTTAAGGCTTTGGAAATTGGTTTTATTGATTATGACAACACTGTGCCGGCCAAGCTTTTGCAGCGATAGCATTGCTGAGGAGAGACATTTAGTCTTTAAAACAGCTGCACCTGACGGCTCAGAAACTTAAACCAACTGTATTTTTCTGCCTTTTAACAAGTTTGGAGCCAAACTACCAGGTTTGAACTTTTAATGTCACCGTTCTCCTGCTTAAAAAAAAGATGAGTATCAAAATTACAAGCCAAATTAAGCATTTTTAAGCCTTCTCCAGTCCGGAAACGACTCACTGTCTGTGTTTCCCACCCCACCTGAAAGCCTCTGAGCCTCCAGCTTTAAAGATTTCCATTCCACACATCTGGTGAGCACAGAGTTATCTCAGCTGATAGAAATGCTGCTGGAAGCCAGAGAAACATGAAAAAACTGTGGTGGACCAGGATTTCCTCTGATGAGATATCACAGACGTAGACTGGGAACTCAACACGCGGCACATTTGCATTTGCGTGGACGTGTAGCCTGAAATTTCAATTATGAAGAGGCGGCGCTGGAGGCGCGCTGTCTCATTGTGTTAAAAATCACAGACAACAACTTTAAGAGTGTTGAAATCTGCCTGGGGACCTGTGACTTGACCTGGACTTCCCCTCTAAGACCTACGGCTGGATTTAAGCAAATAAAGAGAGCTGCAGAGGTAAAGCTGCCTTTTGAACTGATGGAAGGACTGAGCATGTGCAAAGTAACATGTGATGGAATGATGGAGCAAAGTGACATGTGATGGAAAGAGGGAGCATGAGCAGCAGACGTGGGGAGGAAGGGAGGGCTCTGGTGCAGCTCTTTGCAAATCAAGCTAATTATCTTGGCACACATAAGCCAACAGAGAGCTCAGATCAATAGACATTAGCCTCATTATGAGTACCCAAATGGACTGAGTGTGTTTGTGTGTGTGACTGTAATATAATCGTGGTGACAATAAGGATTGATCAGGAGTCCCAGCGTTTCACTCACCATCTCCGTCGAGCTGCCTGCCTTCACAGGGGGAGGGGGCTTGTGCTTTGGTGGGCCCCTGATTGGACAAAAGACAAAGATAATTCATTATTGATATTTGGTCTTTTTTTCTTTTTACTTAGAGGATAAACAACCAGGGTCGCTGAGAGAGAAAAGACACAAAAAGTCTTCAAATATTGAGCTGGGGCGATGCCCCATTGTGTCGTAATGCAATCGAGGTTCTATTCATACAAAATTCAGAAAAAGGGTTTGAGCAAAATAAACACTCTCTGCAGCTTAAAGAGTTTTACACCGGATGACACCAGCGGAGATGTTATCTAGTGAGAAAAATGAGAATAAAACTGCTTTGCTTCCGTTTGCTGAGGAGTATTAAGGTTTATTCAGCCCCCACCATCTTTTCAGAGTTCTGTTTTGGCAGCGTTGGTGAACCTGGCAACAAAAGTCAGCACAATGCTTTTGTTTTGCAATTTTTTAACTCCCTACCAGGAGTTGGAAAACACTCTGCATTGAATCTGTCATTCTTCATTGAGCACATTATGTGGGCTGTTGAGTTAATTGTCAAACAAACAACCAGTCTGTTAATCCACTTCACAGGACACATCGATAGAATCGATCTAAGGATTTAATCACAAGATTTTAAGGTATTTGAAAAATATGAGACACGTTTTTATTTATCAAGTACTTATTTAAATTAGCATATTTTCTGGACTAAACATGTGTGAAATTTTAAATTCAAATGAATTCATCCTGTCTGGACCAGGGAGTGAATATTAATGTCTACAGCACCGACAGGGCACCCCAGGTTTATGACAACTATATGCTGCTCCTCTAATAAAAAAAAATTGAACTGAAAGCTTGTCTTAAAGATAAATAAGTTGTGCTATAAAGTATTTGAACAACGGGTCTTTCCAGGTCAAATTTCACAAGTCGCAATCATGAAAAGAAAATGTGATAAGAACATTAAGCTGAGCTCTACAGTTCAGTCTTCCTGCCGCTTGTTTCTAAATTAAGTTTGAGTGTTGTCTCTGTTTTTTAAAGCGAGCTGAGTTCATGGCCTCCCTGCGTGGAAGTTAAAGCCTCTCGCTGGTTTACTGCTCTCATCCCTCCTTGATCCAAATATTTGTCTGCAAACAGCTATGGCTTTATCTCAGGCTGATGTTTGCCTTCCTGCCAGCTGAGGGGGAGAGGCCAGTCTTTATTCTGTCAGACATCTTAAAAAAGATTCTCCTGCTGCTTAAGTGTAATATCGTTTAAAAGTCTGACAGCTTCGCAGCGCTCAGCTAACAGATGTCTCATGTCGTTTCTTAGCTGTGGACATTTGAGCCCTTCATTATCAGATCACGAGGCGGAAAATCGCTGTTTTTCAGATTCACCGTTTCCTGATGAAAATGCCCGGATCAGATCTCATTCCTCACCCTTTCTGAGAACTCTGCAGAAGCCTGGATGTGAACCTCGTCGACAGGCCATTCGGGGGATTCGATCACGGCTTGAGACAGTAAACAACTAGTTTCTCCCACAATCCCAGTTCAGAAGGAAGGACAGAGGTTGGCCCAGTTCACAAATCCTCTAATGTTTCCAACCACCATTTTTGAAGGCTTTGCCAACACCTTTTAATATTAGTACAACCCCTAAAACAAGTCAAGATGTATGAAACTGAACTTTTGATAGACTATAACAGCTGTGAATAATTTTTATGCAACATTTAGTTAAAATAACATCCAAGTATCAAATGCTGACATCTTGCTGAAATTAATACTTTTGTTGCAGGGGCTTCTGCTCTGTCACGTAATGCTGAGTCAGCTTAAATTTACTCATATTTCCATTTTTTTTATAATGCTTTTTTGTTGTTTTTGTGTTTAAATTTTGATGGAAATTTTATTCCATGTGTTGCTATGTGGTTTGTGCTGGTTTAGTCTTTCATACGCTGTGTGGGTCTTTGGGTGAAAAGTCGTTTTCCTGACACCAGCAGCCGGTGGCATCACACTCTCATAGTCAAACCCACATGTGTGCGCCTGGACTGAAAAATTATGGAGAAGGGGGTTGAAATACTGAACTTGAATTGTTTAATTCAATCCATACTCTCTTTACAGAGAAAAAAATGGGTGTAAAATATTTGTTCAAAGAGTAAAATAGCTTTGCTTTCATTTGCTGAAAGCCACAGAGGTGGAAGTTAGTGGACTTCTTAGCACTTTTTCCTGAAACTAAACAAACCTTTGATTTATTTTTGCCATAATGTGCATTCGGACTGTGGACTGTTAATTATTGGAATCCCCCCCCCCCCCCAGATACACTTCCACACCAAAATGGCAACAACAAAAGGAAAGAAGTGTCTTTTCAGAGACAGAAAATTGAATTTGCTTCATTTGCTCGGCTCCAAAACAGATTTACAGCTCATTCAAAAGCTGCTGAATGCAGAAAACGCACAGAAAAACTCTGAAAGTTCAAAGCGAACAATCTCAGATGACTGCCAAAACATCATGAAAACTGAAGCTACGCCGGTGCACACCTACAATGTGGAGGGATGAGTCACTATTTGCATCAGCAGATTCCTCCAGCCACATCACAGCAGCCCCAAAAAATAAGTATTTAATGTAAAAATCTCATGTTGGGACCAAAAATCTGGTAAAACACTGAGTTTGTCTCTCATAGAGACATTTTCACTGCACTGTGGGACCCCAATGGGTCTAAAACTGTGTGTAATCATGGTAACCGCACATTTCTCTCAATAATGAGTTCTTTATCATTAGTTCCTTTTCTTAGCAGGTCAATTTGTGATCTGTTAGTAAAATAAACACGTGGATTGTTGATGACCTGGGCCCAAGTGCTCAAACAACCTTTTGCTGTGTTTGCTATGAGCTTATTCCCATTGAAGGTGGGCTAAGCAAGACATTGCTTCTGGTTGGAGTGAACTGACAGAGCTCAGAACAGCAACATTTATCGCGCAAAACTTGTGCGCTAAGCTTGTTTTGCAAGTTCTAAGTAGCTGATATGTCCATATAATTACAAAGACGCTAGCATGCTCTGCTGGTGTAAAAGCCCCCAACTGAGCCGCTCGCTTGGCTGCAGCGAGCCGGATCCTTTAGGCTAACAGCCGCCCGTTTAATCTGTTCCTAACAGCTCACACAACCTCAGCTTCAGTGCACTTTCATTTCCTGAGACTGTCAGCGGGTCTCAGCTGATTACAACTGAACTTTCCAAATCTAAATGAAGGGAAGATGGGAACTGTGATATCTCAAAGTCTGGAGGACAGAAAGTCCTGACTGTTGGCTTCTTCTATGTCTTAAAAGTTTAGAAACTGATTAGTACAGCTGCCGAGACAAGATTTCTCCATCTGTTGGCCAAAGTGAAGCGATATTTATCTCCTGGTTATTGTGTCAAGTTTTAGCATCTCTGTTGCTTTTTTAATAGATTTGAACAATTTAGTGGTAGTTTTGAAGGTTTAAAATGGGCAGAAACATGTACGATCTCATGCATCTATGAGCCCCGGGTAGAGCGCCAAGTCATCCAATCAAAATGTCCCAGCGGTCCCCGGAGACAGACTCAAAAATGGAGAGGTGTCTGGGCTTTTTTTGCACTCATTCCCACTCTGGAACGACTTATCTGCACCAAAAAGAGCCGCTCCGTCTGGCCTGAAATTCGATTCGAACTTTAGGAACTATTTGGCTTAAATGTGACCACATACATTCAGTTTTTTTCTTTAATTTGTCTTTTAAATGTGGCACATGAATAGATTTGACCTTGGCTTTGACCTTGAAGCCGGCCTGCTTTGGGGCCGGCGGCCCCGCAGATTTCGGTCTCATGTCTTACAACGCATACATTTATTCTTTTATTTCAAAAGCTGATCTAATGGAGGCAGAAAGCCCCCGCTGCCCACTTGTTTACCCACAATTAACCCTGATTATCTGCAATGAGCTGCATTTTGGAGGGCTGCGTCTGCTAAAAGCCTGCAGGGGTTCATAAATATACATTTCCGGCTTCAGCATGAACGAACAGGAACCTCCAAAAGGCCAAAACACGGCAGGATTTGTCACCAAGATGCCTGATAGATCCCAGAGTGGCATCAAATAATAGTCAACTGGGGTTATTTCGGCTTTAGATGTCAAAGAAATGATGAAGAAGGTACTGAGTCACTTACTCTCCGTCCTCCTGGTGCTTGCGGATGAGGAAGATGACGCCGATGATGAGGCTGATGAAGATGAGGGCACCGAGGACGCTTCCTGTTATCACACCTGTTGATGAGGCTGGGATGGCTTTCCGTTCTTCTTCTTTTGTGTGAGAAAAACACAGAGAACAAAGGAAGGGGGAGAGAGAGGGACAGATGGTTGTTAGCAGCTCATTTCAGTTGGTTGTCTTTTGGAAATATTTGGCTGCGTGAGTCGGGTGCTGGTGCTGGTGAGCAGCCCTGCAGACCTGGCCGGCTCCCACCTCGACCTCCACATTTCCCTTCAGTTAGCGGGCTGTTTGGGATTTCCAGAAGGCGGCCAGGCATCCGAGCCGACCTTAAAAGCTTCTCATTAGAATGACAGAGGGAGAAAAAAGCTGACAGCAGGCTTCCCAGCCAACAAAGGCAGGGGTGGAAAGGTTTCCACAGGTTGGGTGCGCTTTCTCTTTAATGAAATCATTTTTCTTATCACTGTCACCGAAGCACACACACACACACACACCAGCGCTTCTGACACAAAGACAATAAAAGCGTAATTACCCCAGTGATTCCTCCTCCTTAGCTGTACTTAAATGTGCTTAAAATGAATGAACGCTGCAGCTTCGGCAACCCGCTGAAATCCTCTCCTGAGTCGCAGCTTTGAATCACACAGTAGTGCGATTGCATACATTCAAAAGGCATTTAAATCAACCGAAAACATTTATCTCTCTCCACTTCTGCAAAGATATTCCTCATGTTTCAGCACACTTTGTATTAAAACACCTGCCCTCGAGCAAGCAACATCCAGGCTTCTAAATCTAAAGCACAGTTCTGTTAAAATGGTCCGACCTGCTTCAGAAAGGACCCCCCAAGTGTTTTCTATTTAAAACATGCTGTATGAATGAAAAAGATTTTGGTATTAGGGATAAATTAACCCTTTAAAAGGCGACCACTTTCTTCAATCTAACCATAGAAAGTGGGTTGAAACTTGCTGTCTCTGCTTTCACACAGCCTGAAAATGACTTTTATTTCATCATGTAGTTAAAGGCAGGTGGAATAATCTCCCCCCTGATTCTCATTTCTCCAGTTGCTTATCTTTTCCAATTAAATGAACATACTTACGAAGGAAACCATACGACTACCGCATACCTGTGCATGCTAATGTCTTTGTTTCCATTTTCTTCCCCTAAATGGTAATAAACCCATTCTGAAATGTCTGAAATAAGCCTGTAAATAAAGTTAATTTGAATTGAAAACAACAAAGATGTTAATATGCTTTTTTTATACAGATGAACAGCACAAATTTCAACATCAAATACTCAGATTTAGTCAGTAAGCATTTACCCTTTCTGACCAGAGGGTGGCAGCCTGCATCAAGCTTAGATGGATAGATAGATAGATAGATAGATAGATAGATAGATAGATAGATAGAT
>CAJRST010005557.1:10693651-10774729 GCA_907169785.1 Menidia menidia | reverse complement strand
GATAGATAGATAGATAGATAGATAGATAGATAGATAGATAGATAGATGGATGGGTACAGCTGAAGATGATGAAGGGGGACAGATGGAGGGAGAAAGAGGAAGGAGAGCAGCAGAGGGTGACACCAGCCTTCCCTCTCAGCTGGAAATGAAGAAAATGCACAAAACAGAAAGCCAAAAGCTGCAGTTTGCCCCTTTTTCTCCAGAAGTAATTGTTAAAAGCAGATTTGTTGTCAGAGGGTTCCATCAGCAAACACGTCTGAGCTCAGAAAGCACGTTTTAAACTGGGATACAAAGTGCTTTGCATAACTAGACAAGCAAGAAGAAACCAGTAAAGACCGAAAGATGGATCATCAGCTGAGATTTAAACACTTCTGTCTCCTCCGAAGTCTGAAGCCAGAGCAGAAGCTGAACAATCCTGGGGGCTTAATCAGACACTTTGAGGGGTTGAGCATGAATTCAGAGCTTATTGCCAGATTAATGCAAGACGAGGGAGCAGCACCCCGTCGCAACAAGACCTCAGAAAATGGTGTCAAACTGTAACATGGGGTGTAAAACCCATCTTTCGTTCTCCGAGACAAATATGGTTCATGACAAAAGGTAAAAACACCCCAGCATGTGAGGTCCTGAGCTCAGAGAAAGCCGTGCTCTCTGAAGACAGCCGGCTTCCCTGTTTCAGGCTCTATTATTCAGCCCGGCTCCTGCACTGGTTCCTGGAGCCAAAAAGTGGGAATGAAAAATGACCAGCGCCGCCACTGAAGCGCCTCACGGTGACAAACGACCGAGGGCTGCGTCTGCGCGGCCTCCAAAACAGCTCTGACTCCGGCTGAGTCCCAGTTAAAACGGAGCCCCGGTGCATCTCACAGAGAACCGGTGGCCAGGCTGAACGTTACTCAGCCATCAGGCAGCACTCGCTGCATCTTTCTGGGCTTAAATTGACTCAGGCTGAACATTGTGTCCACGTGATGAAAAGTAACAATCACCAGAGTTGTGTTTTAAAAATGAGGAGAGCCAATGGTTTATTCCTGAAACAGAGCCCTCATCGGAGAGCCGCTTGTGGTTAGGGGAGGTTGTAGGGAGAGAAAAGGCAGAACACGGTGTTCTCTGTGAGTTTGTGTTCAGTGATGCAGAAGCAACCCATAAAAAGTTCTTTTCCCAGCAGGTACCTCAGACAAACTGCAGCTGGTTGCTTTGCATTGGCAGTTTTCCTGTTACCTGATTGCCTGGAAGTGTAAACTATTGCCGGTTTGCTCCCGCAGAGGGTTTGTGTTGCTGTGCTTTGCCTGGCCTTGGTTTGCAGGTGGAGCTTTTCCTGGTGGTTTGGTTATTTCATGAGCTGCGGTTTTTTTCCCGGTGCTTCAGGGATTTTTCTGAGTGGATTTTTCTTTGTTTCCTTTTTTCCCTGTCAATCGTTCTTTGTCAGACATTCGTTGGTTTTGTATCGTCCATGCTCATGTTGTTTGTCTCTTTTTAGCTCCTAGCTTTTCACAACTCAGTCCCCATGACTCTCTAAGTATCAAGTTCCTTTATTTGTAGAATTTCTTTCTCTTTTGGTTGAGAGTTTGAAATAAATCTTTTGTAGTTTGTTTCCTTTGTCTGACCTGGATGCTCCATACAGCCACACTGAGGAGAAAACCATCCATATTTCCCTTTAAGAAAAGAGTCGGATGATGAAAAATTCATTTGTGATGGCTACTTGTTGCTCAGGACATGTGGCTTCTGCATGCTGATAATTCAAGCTGCGAGAATAAAGAAAAAGCAGCTAAATGCACTATATATATATATATATATATATATAAATACAGTAGACTGTGATACTAAAATACTACAGTCACTGTAAGTCACTTAAGCTCAAGGATAATTTTGTTTAACAGCAATAATTGGGAATGATTTGCCTTATTTGCATCACATCTAGATGTAAACTAAGAGCACTTAATTTGAGTTTGGCCTCATGTTGTGTTGCCTTACAATACTTTTGTGTTCTCAGACACAAAGGAGCACCCTCTGGAGAAGTTCATAAGGTTTTATTTTGAGATCATTCTGCACTGGGATTGCTAAAGAAAACTAAAATTGCCATGTGACCTGGGGTGCTCAGTATGTTAAAGAGTGAAGATGCAGAGCAACCAAATGCCTGAAACCCCCGATAACTGTGCTGGTCTGCATGCTGCTGCTGAAACGCCCACATGGCCTGTGGTGAGTCACCCCCCGCCTTTCTGTTTATCACAGGCTTAACGCGTCCTTGTGTTTGACCACACAAACCCAAACGCAGCACAGCACCTTTCACTTTCATTCACCTCTCCAGAGCCAACGTTTCCTGTTCCTGCAGGATTCACTGAACATTTCTCTGGATTTTCTATTTTCTATCTGTCATAGCTTCACTTTTAAAACGTAAAACCGGCTTTAGTGGGACCCGACAGCAGGCCTGCGAAACTCCCTGTTTGTTTCTCACTTCACTGCCTAGGTCAGCTCCAATCTGTAGATATAATGTTATTATCTAACTGACATTCAAATGGTGTGAAATTGCCACTGGTTCACATGCAATTTAAATGGAATTGAAATAACAGCTCCTGTCTAAAGTGCTCCGCTGCTCTCCCATATGAAACTATCCAGTGTGTGGGCTGTACAAGCAATCAGAGAAACACTCTCTGCCCAAGGCCTGCACTTAACTATCTCTCCCTGCTATTTGTATGGGAAAAAAAAACAAAAAAAAAAACTCCAACAAATCACACATATTCACGCTCCACAGAAAAACAAGCACTCCACTAAAAGGTTGCCTTTAATTTTCAGGAATTTAAGCTGACTGTAGTTATTCCCATTGCAGCCATTACAGTTTAACATAACATATCAGAGTGGGGAACTACGCTGACCTTACTGCCAGAGTAAAATGATGCCGCTTTGCTGTCTGGGAAAGCACCAATGTGTACTGTCCATTAACGCAGACGAGCACGTCTCTTATAGAGTCTGTTCTCACTTAGTTTTGCCTTGGATGATGCTACAGAAAATGGCTTCTTTTGCAACTCTCATGGCCACACATTCTGCAGGTTTGCGAGAACAAATAATAAAAAAAAAGCTATCGGAGTGGAAAAATAACATAAATGACATGCAATCAATAGCAGATTGGCATAAAGCCTACATGTTCATCACAACATATCAATAGGAAAAATGTACCAAAAATATAAAACATGTGAAACTAACAAAGTCTTGTAATTTTCCTCTTTAAATAACCCTTTATGTGGGTCACTATTGTGGTGCTCTGATGAGAAAAAGAAGTTTGTTAGGTTTAGGCAGATTTTGTCACTACTGCATCTAGTTTGAAAACTAAGTTTATGCCCCAAAATATGTATTTCTCAAAATACTTAATTAATTGTTAAATTCTGATTGTAATGTGATATAGTCATCAGACATCTATACATATTTGCTTTAGTTAAGGCAACAGTAACACTATTTCTTCCAGTGTTAGAATGAGTTTTTGTTTAGGTTTAGGCATCAAAATTCAAAGCTTTAGAAAAACGCCTGGTCTGGGCTGGTCAGTGTGGCCCGAAAAAAGACTAAACACATTCATTTCTGCCTGCCTGTTAACCAAACGATCTCAGACATTTGATTCTGCCAGAGCTGAAAAAGCCGAAAAGTCCCCAGCACTGATCCATGTCAGACTGTTTTCCAAACAGCTTGGTTACTTTTCCTGCTCCAAATTTGAGAGTTTAAGTCTCAAAAGTTAGAATTAAGAATGTTGAGTACTTGTCGATGAAAAAAAAAAAAAATGTCGATGCTGTGTTTCTAAATTGTTTTGACAAAAAGTGCGTGAAAAACCTTGAAAAGTTTCCTGATTTTTCTGCAAGCCGCGGAAGCAAAGGGCCCTAAATGACACTCGCGGACACAAGACGATGAGCAGAAATGTGTCGCAGCACTTTGCTTCCCAGCAAAAAAGACTAAATACCCCCCCCCCAGCTTCCGCTTTTCCCTTCCTGTATTCTGCATGTTTGTCTCCTTGAATGACACGCTCGTGTACAGTTAGTCAGCTTATAAATAGCAGACTCGTGTTGGAGGGAAGGTGGGAAGCAGGAGGAAAGATGACAAAAGAGTGCAAAGATCTGAGAGTCGGTGGGAACAGAAACAGAAGAGGAAAGGAGGGGCAGGAAATCAAAGGAAGAGAGGAAGGAAAGCAGGAGAAAAGGGGGTTATGTCAGGATAGAGAGAGCGCTGAAGAGGAGGGATGTGCAGGGAACGAGGGATGGGGGGGGGCTAAAGGAGTGGTAACAGCCAACGGAAAAGAGGAGATTTTAAAGGTCTAAACACTCCTGAGGGAGACCATGAGTGACACTGGAACATCAACTGCCTCCGTCTCACTTGTTCACCATCCCTCAGTCCCCTCCTTTAATTTCCCGTTACTTCCAATGATTAAAATCCAAACGGCCGCATTTCACTCCATTTCTTCCTCTTTTCTTTGACATCTATGCTTAGAAAAAAGGATGGGAAAATAAATATATATATATATATTTGGAGCAAAAACAACCAGACACTGTGCTTTTTTTCCCCACAGACAGTGGGATGATGCTTTTTGAAATGTGAAAAATAAATCCTGCTTAATTTAGGCATCACAAATTTAAGATTAAGTTTAGACTTAGTTTAGGTGGATGCACTACTTCTGTTTCATCCTATAAAAGAGTACATCAATGCCAAATTCGTGGCTTTATGGGCTCACCCCCCCCAGAACATCTCACCATTCAGCCAGAAAAGACAAGCGAATTTACAGACAATCACCAACACACACGGCACATTAATCCAGCATGGGGCCTCCATCTCTAAAGAGACCTCTGAAGCTCTAAGTGGACAGAAATGACTGCAATCAGTGTGTGGAAATGATGGATGAAAAGGGACCTTTACTCATTTCGGGAAGGCCCTTTACAGATGAGGTGCGAGAGGCGGTTGGGTGGAAGGAAAAGGTGAAAGCCGGGAAGAAAACAAGCAGGACTACTGTGCCACATTTCTTTCATTTGGTGGAAATTCGTCTGAAATGTTACAAATTGGTACAAATCGGGGTCAGCTCTGTAAAAAAACAAAACATTTTTGAAGTTGGAGGAAGTGCTCGCAGCACCTGTTACAGTTGAGAGAAGCAGCTGAGCTGGAAATTCTCGTAATTCAAATTAGAGAAACGCTAAACTCTGAGTAAAAAGATGCAGTGAGAAAAAGAGAAATACACGTGGAATAATTTGATTTCTTATAAGGCAGATTTGACCGTAAGTCATTAAGTGTTTGTGTATTAAATGGCACATATTTACAGCTAAAAACAAGCCCTGGCGTTCGATTTGAAACACTGTGTATTTGGAGGATTTCTCCCAGTCTGTTGGTGCTGGTTCATGGCAGGGGGGGACAGTTGTTTGCCTCCCAGCTCCAGCTGCCCACCTGCTGCTGCCCTCCTCGAGGCGCCCGCACCACAGCGGGACACCGGGATGGCTGCTGCTGAGAGGAGGCTCGGAAAAGCCAGCCTCCCAGGCCTCTCCATCCTCTGGAGGAGGGGTTCAGGAAGTTGGTCTGTGTATTGAACTCTATCCTCAAAGAGACAACGATGTTTAAGCAGAGAGCTTAACAGGACAGCCTTTTATTTATCTTGAGAGCTGCCATATTGGATGACAGGCGAGTTTTCCCAAATTGGAAAGTGATCATTTAGCATGTAAAATAAGGCCAGAAATGTCTCAGAAATTGATTGCAATTGATTGATTTGCAACACTTCCTGTGTTTCAGGAGCAGGGACGGCACACAGAGCAGGCAGCACACAGCTGTGCATCATAAGCAACGCTCCGGCCTTTTTCTGCAACTTTCTGTGCCAATAACTTTGAAATAATTCAAGATCTTTTAAATATGATTGCTTCAATTGATTTCTCTATGGTAATTTAGCTCTTCACTGATATGCCACATGACCCCCTTCCCATTGAAAAAACTTTTATCCAATATGGTGGCTTTAAAGATGGCCGCCACGTTCCAGAAATAGCCTGAAAGCCGCGCCTCCCCCCCCATCTGTTACTTCCTGGGGTGTTTATATAGGTCTTTTTCCCTTTCTCCCAAATTAATCTTTAATCATAATCTAATTTGTTTAAATTTCCATCCATTTTAACTGAATTAATTTTGAAACACACATTCACTGCATTCTCTATAATCCAGCCTACTTAACTTCCACCTCTCTGTTGCTCAGCTGATTAGGGTTGCTTTATTCTTCCCTTATTTTTTCTCGACCGCCTCCCTCGCATCAAACACACACGCACGCACTTAAAAAAGCCAAAAAAAAACAAAAAACCCACATGCCTCCAAAAGACCACTAACGCTACGAGTGCACACAAATGACTGCAATCAACCAGCAATTATGTATGATGAGCGACTCGAATCTGGGAGGCTCAGAGCACCTTCATGCCTTGCAGCAAGGCACTCGAGAAAAGAGGGGGGGAGGAAAGGTGAGGGGTGAAAAAAAAAAGCTCAATGGAACTCAGCAGCGTGCTGCACATTACAGCTCATTTTGTGAGGACCTGCAGCTGCTTTGGGAAGCAAGGCCTCTCCTCTGCACAGGTCCCCTGCAGGTTAGATCTCAGTTTTGAAGGTTAAACACGCAGTTTCTGCTGCTATTTGATTAAATAAACAAGCTGAAGACACCAGAGTGAAATCTTTTGGGTTCTTGAAGACTTTACCAATGCAAACAGTGGAGTTTCAGCACAGATTCGATACAGCTGGGCTTGTGACAGACTTTGAAAGAGTCGGTGCACATGCAGTGATTAATGGACACGTTAAGGTATGAAAAGCCTGCTACAGGCCCTTTAAAAAGTCCAAACGCTTATTTAAATGAGTTGCAAACACCATGTGAGACAACTTAAGAATCAAATGACGAGCGAAGAACACATTTTGTCTTTATTTACGGTTCAGACAGATGAGGCTGACAATTTGATGTCATCATTAAGTGGAACATTAACTTAATATCCTTAAAATAAGCCCTAACAGTTGGTTTAACCTTGGAAACAAACACCATCTTTATTAAACCGTATTTCATCTCTGGCTTGTTTCATTTGAAAAGGAAACAAGTTAGATTTGGATTTTGCTCGTAAAAATGTGTGGATGTGAGCAGAAGTGGCCAAAACTGGGTAATATATTTCGTAAACCTGTTAAAACAGTGTAATGTGCAGTAGAAGCGGGTTTGACTTTGTATGTGACAAAGAAACCCTGATTTGATTTAATTAGTCATATTAAAGCTATGGTGCCATTCGTAACAATGATGTGATCCAGTTTGAGGTCTGTTTGAGGATTTTTACAGTAAATTAGTGGAGGAAACACATGGATACCTCCAGTCGGTGTTTGTGTTCCTCAGAGGGATTAAAATCAGTCAAATTAGTGGAAAGTTGTTATTCTTTTCCCCTGTTATTGTTTGTGTTCCGCCAGCTCAGATATCGAACTCTGGGGTTCAAGTGATTTTTGGGTGTTTCCATTGTGCCTATGTGTTTTTGCAAATTTGACAGACAGTTTGAAACCCGCCCCCCCGCTGTCACCGCCTTTCAGCCTATTTTCAGGCCTTTCTGAGTGGAGGAGAAAAGATCTAAATGCAAAGACCAAGAAGCTGTATTGAATGCGGCGGTGGCACAAAGCTTCTGTAACAGAAACTGTTTTGATGATCCAAAGCATCAATAGCAACGATTGGGATTTGGATCGCTTCCCTCTAAAAGCTGCCATTGATCAGCCGGCGGACAAACCTCATCGAGGAGTGCCTTTATGTGCTCCTTCACGTTTGAGGAGCAATTCTAAAAGAGATGGCGATGAGGGCAAAGGAAGGGCGAGGACCCTTCCGATGACGACGAGAGCAAAAGGGTGAGAAGAAGAGAAGAATGACAAACAGTTTTCCGGCTCCGTGGCCGTGCATTCACAGTGATCAGCCCTCTGAGGCTCTGCCGCTCTCTGATGGTGCACGTCAGCTCCAGCAGCCCGCAGAGGAACAGAACCCACGTGCAAACACACACACGCATATTAGTTTTACTAAAGCGCAAATAGGCCTGATGGGATCTTTAAAATCCTATTTCTCAGTCAAGCTCTGGCTCACACGTGCACAGACAGAAGCTCAAGCACAGCGTGACCTTTTAGAAGAAATCTGCCTTTCGGAGCTCTGTGTTTGTGTGACAGATATCTTTGGAAATGCAACACTTCACAGCCTTATCTGAAGCAAGAGATCCCCTTTCATTTTCTGACAGAGCGCACCCCCCCCATAGGTCTCTACCCACTTAACACGCACTCACGCTCTCCTCCACACGTTCTGCTGTTTGCTCCCCCAAATAACATGAACGGTAGGAGGGGGGCGCGGAGTGGTCGGGTTTAAAGAAATGAAACGGCGTCGCTGTCCTAATGATCCAAAGCAAATGAGTTTACCCCCCGCCCCCCCCGCCCAAACCATCCAGGATCAAAGTAGGTCACGCTCGGGGAAGGAAGGAGGAAGACAAGAGAAAATATTGACGACACAAGAAGAAACCTGGCTCCAAAATGCTTCACATCACAGAGAGGAGGGGAGTTCTACAGCCCGGACGCCATACGGGTGCAAAATCTGATGTTCAAAGCAGCCACAGAGAATCTGTAAGACGTGTAAAGGGATTATGCCACAGAGTGGCTATAGTGTTCCTTATTTCCCCACTCTGGGATCAACAAAGTCTGAAAGGAGTAAGTATTTTTATCCAGGAGCTCCACAGGACGGTCGTCTCTGTTGAAAAGACTCCAATTTGACCTAAAACAATTACCAAGTCGTCCACATTTGGAAGAAAGACATCCTAAATGCTGTCTTATTATGAGCAAATACTCTGTATTTCAGTCCCTTTGGGTCAGATGACATGATCCTAACCTGACAGCAGCCTTTTTTAAAAGCTGATTGTGTCTTTATTAATGTTTGGGAAGAAAGAGAAACCCAGACAATAAAGTTGTGCTTGTGATGGTGGTTCGCTTTAGTTTTAACTGGCGTGCCCAAAGGGACTTCAAACCAGCCAAATGTGAACAAAAATCAGATGCTTTTTGGAGCGTCAGACAAGATTTAAAGTGCAATCATGCTTCAAAAAGGGAAAAAGTAGTAAAAATGATGCCTCAGATGCTGAAAATAAAGTCGCCCCTGCAGTCTGTTTTTAAATGCTAAAGTTGCTCTTCTGCTTTAACTCTCACAGCCTTGAGTTGATTCCACCTCTGCTCTTTGTTTTCGGGGAGAGAAAACAGGTCAATATAAACCAAATCTGAGCAAAAAAAGCAATCTAAACTATCATTTGGAGCAAAACACTTGTTTTTCAGACTTTTCATTGCTGGACTCTTTCATTTACTTATCTAATTTTCATTTTCTAAACCACTCTGAACTCTCTAAAGGCAGTCTTAGTCAATTCAAGTGATATAAGTAGGCAAATTGTGGGAGTTTAGTAGCTCAAATGTATAATTTTAACATTTATTTGAAGGCTTTTTGTTGACTATTGATCACATGTGTCTAATAGCACTCTCACATTCTTCTTCTGGATCGTATTGAATGTGCTGCCGTCAAAATGCTGCCAGCTACTCGTATTCAAGCTTTGGGTACTTTAGGTTGTAAAGAGCAAATAACTCCCCCCACATGTTTAGATGAGAGCAAAACGATCCGAGCCGAGTCCCTGTTTTCGTCCTCCCGGGTGCTCCACCTGTGCAGGAGGGGAGAGGAGCGGCAGAGTCCGCTCGGCACAGTTAAGATGTTAAGCCAACGGGGTAATAGCTGCACCAAATGGGACGATGCAAAAGTGGGCTGCCACATTTTCCAGGACCGGCCCGCTCAATTTCAGCCTCGTCAGACACTTGAAACGACCTCCGGAGTGGACGGGGGATCCATTCCATCCAGAACTCGGCTGGCTATTCGAGTGCTATTTTGCCCACGTCTGGAGTCGAGGGAACGCTTTTAATATTCAGCCTACTTTACCATGAAGTTCACTCACTCCTGCACACACAGAGCACATGTCACCTCATGCCTCTTCAAACACACTCCACGAGTCCCATTGGCCAAAATTGGGGTCATGTTTTCCTGACGGCCAATCAGGACCCCCCTCGGAGTGAAGATGGGACTCCGAGGGTGTGTGTGTGTGTGTCCCCTGTAGCTGGGATTCAGATCCTGTTTACTCCTCTCCATGTGTGAGCGAGAGAGAGCCAGAGAGTCAATCACCGCCGACCAATCATCCGTCACTCAGACAGCAATTTTGCCACTTGGGCGCACGAGCGACGCCATAGCAACAGCGCTCGTCTGTTACCAGGTAACTGTGCATAAGCAATGAGCGCAGACAGGGTGCAGACCTGAACAGAGAGTGGGATAAACACGGGTCACAAAGGTCGAACACACACTCACGCATGAGCAAGAGAGGGTGGAAGGTCAGACAGGCTGGCGGTGGGTCCACAGAGGTGCTCAAACCCTGCTGCATCAGAGCAGCTGTGCACTCACAGCCAGGACAGATTAGCACACATGAGAACGCTTGAGCATGCAGAAACCCACTAAAAGCCCACAAAAACACGGGGAAGACACAACCGCACTGCAGGAGGAGGCACTTCACACTTCATGAGGAGCCCCCGGAACAGGAATTCAGAGGCAAAACAAACACACACACACACACCCGGTCTGACAACGCAGAACGCATCAGACTCAGACGGCGGGACGCATCTCAGCCGTCTGGGGACTGAGAGTTACACCAGTGGCTGGAACGGGGAGCCAATGAGCCAGTGAGTGTCGGCAAGAAACAGAGACGCAGGTAGGACGGCGAGCCCCACGCCGCCTCCGTTGGCGTGGCAGAGGAAACGCAGCGCTCAGCCTGAGACACGCAGCTTATCGACCGACAGCTGTCCTCTGAGTGCAGGAGGAAACGGCCGGAGGTGACGTTGAGGTTAAAAGAGCCCTTTGACCGGACAGCCAGACTAAAAAGACGATGTCTGGGTAAAGATAGGATGGTGCATTTTATCTCCAAGTGCACAGGATGATTCAAAACTCCCAGGACAGCCTGTCATTTCAGACAGGAAAGGGAAGAAACGATGGATGAGGGGGCGGCCCGTCTTTCAGGCTGTGTCCTGAACATGGCGGCCATCTTGAAAGACCAGAACTGATCAGGAAACGATCTCTGCACTCAGATTTATAATAGAAAATGTATTAGATAGATAATTATATATGTATATTAAATGTCGAATTTTATAAATAATTAATTTAAAAATAAGTATCAGAGCAAATAGAATCTTATTCAAAATGGGCCGAGACGAAGAGGAAAGTTCTGTGTCCAGCACCCTTTGGACCAAAGAAAAACTATTTATCAGCTGGTGAGCATTAATGTCTATAGAAGTGGATTTTAGGGACAGGTTTCAGAGAAACATCTGCGCCCCATCTTTCATATTTCAGCAGAACAGTGTTTAATACCAAGCTGCAAAAGTCCAGATGTTCAAACAGAGAAGACCCAGAGCTGCCGAGTTATCCCAAAGGTCCACGAGCTGCTTCCCTTCAGCTCCAGATGTTCGCAGGCAGATGTTAGCAGGGATGCGACGGAGCTGGAAACGTCAACAATCGTGAGATCTCCCCACGTCTGACGCGGCTTTCTGTGTCATCGCGTGAGCAAAAGCCGCATCCTCCGGAGCCTCTCGGCTGCTGAAGGCGTCGGAGAGGGGCTCTGATTGGACAACGCACGTGTGAAGGTTGTGCTCAATTTGTTGTCCACCTGCTAAACGGGTTTTAAGTGTGTGGCACGGCGGTTTGGGAGGCTTTGGTTCGTCCTGGTTGCAGCGTTTGCCGGCCGCCCTTCCACCGAAATGAAAAATGTTTGAGTGATGGGTCACACCTCTGCCTGTGTGTGAGTCTGTTTGCGTGGCTGTGTATTTCGTGCGCGTGTTTTTGTTCGGTCTCTTCGTGTCCTGGAAGAAAGCTCGTGTGCGTTTGTGTGACAGTGTTTAAACGAGTGTGTGTGTGCCGGCTCCACTGGCTGTGACACTGTTCTCTGCTGGGGGGGGACCGTATGCTTCCTGCCATCCACTGCCACACCGAATCAGTCACACATCCCACACATGCATGCAAAACACACAAAAAAACCCCAAGGCCCTGGCCTCTGTGTCCTTGGAACCCTATCGGTCATCGCCCCCCCCGCTGCTGCTGACCCAAACACACACACACACAAAATAAATCCATACATGCATAAAACAACAAGGTGGATGAACTCGAAGCTGCAACATGAAAACAACTACAAAACTGTCCACACACAATTATAAACAACACAAAAATAATGAGGATAATGAAAAAGGGGAGAAACACTGCACACACACAAACCTCCGCACACGTAGAGGCACAGGAGCAGCGTGCAGATGAACAAGCACTCGCACAATATACTTAAGAATTTAGAGTTTAAGCGTCAACACAAAGAAACAAAGACTGCTGTGGGTGCTTCATTCTAGTTAAAGTCAGTGAGCCCTTAGCGCTCACAAAGAAGCTAAATTATCCAAAGTCAAGGCTGCTAACAGCTGGGAATTAATTTTTCAGAGCAGCTAGTTTTTTAACAGGGTCCTAACTGGAGCATCTCAGGAAGCGGAAATGCGCTAACACCCTCAGTCTGGAGCAGTTTGTTAGGAAACCCTGATGCTCGCTAGTGTCAAAGCTTTATGTGGTGACAGCTAAGCTAAGTGCTTCGAGCTGTTTGTTTTCTCCCAGCGACAGAGTAAGAAAAGGCTTTCAGAGGGCTGGCAAAGACCTCGAACTACAGTGCTTTAGACCTGGGATGTGTGGCATTTATAGCCATTTCCAAGCCCAGTTCCTATTTCTTAGCTTAGCGTACAGGGTAATGGTGGCCTTCGTTATTCATGCCTGTGACATGATGGCTCAGGTTGGGGTTTATTCCTGGCCTAACCGCCGTTTAACCAGTTCATCTTAACAATTCTGCAGGTTTAAAGCAGCTTTTTTATTTTACCGACGCGAGTCTCCTGTTTAGGAGTTAGCAGCATCCCCCCCTCCTCTCCGCAGCCTCTAATGGATTCTGTGTTACTTATTGATAAGTCGGAACGATAGAATAATCCTTTCCTCTGGTTATTTACTGCCACTGGCAACAGCTCCCCGTGTGCCAGGTAAATGAAAATATGGGGGAGCCTCTGCAGACTCTGACATGTGGGCCTCATATTAGCCTGTCAGGGGTTTCTTTTTGAGGGACAAATTGATGTGCCGTAGTTGGAACCTCATGTTTTCCTGTGATTTATTAATCCTTTTTCATTCCAGTGCCAAAAAAGAAGTAAAAGCTGTGTACAGAAATGACAGTGCTCTGCATCGGCTCACTTCAGCTGCCTAATTTAGACTGAATAGGCCTTTTAAAGGCATAGCTCCTCCCTTGGGGAGCATATAATTCCATCGTGGTATAATTAAAACATGTTCTCCGTTTTTTAAACACAGTTCACGTTCCAGATTGTTGCATATTCAATCATATTGTTGACTTTTTTGGTCGCATATCTGAAGCTAAATTTAGCAAGTTTTCAGAACCCCCCCGGTGACTTTTACTGTGTAATTGAAGACTTTGGAGGCACTTATCTGCCCTGAGCCCCTCCCACTTCTCACAGGAGCATCCAGTGGCGACCAAGCTCCCACTGGTCCTGGTCACCTGCACAGGTACAACTGTGCAGTTTGTAAGATTCCAACCCAAAACGCTTCACAAGACGGCGTGTCACAGGTCACATGAACTGGGCTGGCATGCAAAAACAGTGTTGGGGGGTGGAGTCTTCATTGGGGGGAGGAATCTCTTCCCTCTGCCCCGTTAATGTGGCAGCAGGAGTTCAGACTTTACTGACTGGTGCGGGTTTGTCGTCGGGTCCGAAGGGCTGAAGGATTCGCAGCGACATGCATTCATCTCCCAAACGCTGGAGTCTCAAAGTGTAGGCGAAGCCAGCAGGAGGGGGGTTTCTTTCTCCTAAAGTGAGAGTTATTTATGTCCCCACCACCAGCTATTTGAAAAAAAAAACTGCTTAAACAGCCTCTGAGTGAGGACCACACACATTTAATTTCAAACGTGTTTGATGTTTGTGTGAAAGAGGATTAAAATAGCAGCTCTGAGGAAGACGGAGGCTGGCGACTGGAGGGCATCCGGTCACATCGGGACCATCTCAGCGCCAACAGTTCTGGGCTTTTATCTGACGGTTTGACAGCGGGGCTGAAACTTCCGACTCTCAGGAGGAAAAAGGCAGGACCAACTTAGCCCCGGCTCTCGTGTTGGACCCGAGAAATGGAACTGCCTTTATAAATAATCTGGATATCCAGAATCCTCCTGGTTGGACTGAGTTTTAGGTGTCGTGGAACGGCTTTTTAAAGGGTTTAAATTCGGTTTTATCAGGAGCTCTGGTTGTTAAATGCTGAGATGAGGCAGGTGTGCAGGTATTTGCGCCCTTTGGACCCTTCAGGCTCAGGCTCGCTCTCTCTTTGGTGCTAACAGCTAGCAGTGAGCTCTGCGACCTCAGACACAAACCATGACTCGGCCCCACAGGGTCAGGACGCACAAGTGATTTTTCCCCTCGACTTCTTTAACACCAGAGTGACTGTTTTCTCATTCTGCGCGTTCATCCAGCACATCACACCTCCGGTAAGGCCTCCTTCTCTTAAGTCCTTCTCGTCCCACTCTTGCAGAAATGATCACCTCCCTTAATCCTTCACTCTTTTCCACCACCTCTCCCACCACTCATCTATTTTCTCCCTCGCCATGCATTCTCTTCCTCCTCTTCTTCATTTTTTTAATCTCCTCTCCACCTCCTTCCCAGTAATCTTTCTCCTGCATCCTTCCTCTCTCTGTCTTGTACCTTCCATTTAATTATCACCCACACAAGGGTGACAAATGAAAGAATGAAACGCCACGTTGGCTCGTAGCACTGCGCGCCACCTCGTGCTGACGGGGCGTCTTCAGCATGGCTCCGCATTGATTGTAAGAGGTCCGCTGTTAGATTTGAACAACACTCTTCCAAAAAGACGAAGCATTACATTTCACGATGTAGTACTCAAATTATTATTTTCTTTTGTCATTTTCTTGCAAGTTCTGAACCAAATGCGCCCGCTCGGTAATTCTGTGCGTGAAGCAGAGCGTGTTGAGATGTTAATTACTGCATTCATCTGTTCATTTGATTGATTTCATGATGGTTTTTCCTCGTTTGGACGTCTCAGAAGCGGTTTTGTTGTTGGAGGTAAATATTTATGGAGGCTGAGGTTCATTTTAGAGAGAAAACTGGCTAACTTTCAGAGACGTGATGCCTTTCTTTTGCATCTTAAATGTTTGAGAATAAACAATTTTTTTCTCCTCCTTATTCAATGTTGGCAGACAATAAGGAAAAACGTTCGATAACAATAATTCAAAAGCAGTTTCAGATTAAAGTTTTCCTTAATTCATGTCACGAAACTTTGAATGGATTTTTGGAAGCAACACTGAATCCATGGGGGAGGGAGTCTGGTGAGGAGTACAAGTACAGAGGAGAAGGGAAGGAAAGGGCTTACTGAAAATAATTAAGAAACAAGGAGACAAGGAAGAGAACAGCCTCTACTCCTTAACACTCGAAAGGAAAAAGCATTGAGTGCAAGGTGGGATGGAAGAAAAGGATGAAAAGAGGGGGCAGGAAATAGATAAAAGCAAGCCAGCACGAGAGAAAGTAAATGAAGAAAGGATCAACTCGTCCTTGAGAGCTTTTAAGCTCTTGTTATATTCCATAATGAGCGATCGTGTTTACCGACTCAACAAGCCAAAGCTGTAGGACAGAGGCAAAAAAAGACTAAAAACACTCCATCCGTGCAACCCGGACAGAGGAAAATGGAAGAGCGGAGGGGGTTAAAAGGTTGAAGCCACTCCAGAAAGCACCCGGGGCTCCAACTGAAAACCATCAACTGAGAATTAGATGGAACAAGTTGGAAGAAAATGAGGCTGGAGCAATGAAATATCAAGGTTACACACCCCAGCAAACTGTAGAGAGGTGACCAATGGGGACCAGGACGCCAAAGTTTCGAGTTGTTTTTTGTGGAGAGGCAGAAAAGCTGCGGAGGTAGAGAATCGATTATTTCGTGAGGATTTCTGCCTAAATTTCAAGCCTCACATCTTCAGTTAGGGTTTGGTTTGAGCTGGATGAGGAAGTATTTGGGTTTCATAAGAAGTAGTTTAGCAAACGTGTGCAGAGCATTGATGGAGCACAGGGCTGGCGCCGCATGGTGGGACATCCTGGCGATGCTAACATGTTAGCATCACCAGCAAAAGCAACAAAACCAAACAATTATTCAATCAAAACTAATTGGGATTAGAGAAAGGTATTTCTATGCCGTAGATCCCTAAACTGACTGAGACTGGTGTGTAATCCCTTTTTGAAGAGTTAACTGATCCAGTATTCATGGAATCACTGCATCAGACGGCATTGAATCTTATCAAATTGAACTGTTGTTTCTTTAAATTGTTTATATTAAATGTCCCTGTTTGAGTTGATATGTAATCATATTTAGATGCGTCCCATTATCATCAAAGTATCCAACCCAGAGAATTTCTGCCCTGTGCTCTTTTCTACCATTTCCTTCCACCCAGAACTGGGGACCAAGAAGCTGACACCTCCCACAATGTAGGCAGAGCCCAGATGAACCCTTTCATGCATGAATCGTGATCATTTCAGTCAGGATTTTTTTCAGTGTCTTTGATTTTCTGAAGGCATAAAAATTCAATTAATCAAAAACATTAGAAACCGAACTCAAGAGATCAAGCAGGTGCTTTCCCAGCAAAAAAAGCTGATTTTTTATATATGTTATGGTTCAAAGTTATCAACACAGAAAGCTGCAGAAACAACTGGGGACATCGATGTGATGCACAGCTGTTGGGCACATTGAACAGGTCTCACAAAACACACAGATGCCAATCCACAAATCAAGCTGTGAACTCTGGGAATTTGGAGTTTGAACTAAAAAAAGAATAGAAACTGAGAACACAAAGAAATGGCCCGTGTTGCTCCTTTTCTTACACATGTCAAGCTGCCAGACTTAAGTCATACCATGTGATTACTCTCGAGGCTTTGGTGCAAAAGCTCTTTTTTTTTGGTTTGGGCTTGAAGATTTGACAAAATAACTGTGGGACAACATTTCCTCCACTCACCTGCTACAGCACTGTGAGTTGGCAGAGATCCTATTTACATTAGCTCTGATTTCACAGGGGCTTCCAGCTCCTAGCCACAGACTGCTTCAGAAGAGGGGAAAGCGAGATCCGCCGGGGAATGGTGGAGGAATCATTTCGCTTGCAAAAAAGTGTTCAGTTTTCATCTGCTTTCCTCCCTGAAGGCGTCCACTCCACCAAAATCAATACAGAAGCAGGAACAAGAGCAGGAATCTAAGGAAATACACTTGTACAAATTAATAGCACTGACCACTATGGCGCTTTACAAAAGCACTTTAAGTATAGCGATTTTCTCTCTGAACTGGTTTGATTAATATAAGAGGTAGGGTACAGAATCTCGCTGCGACATTCTGTTATTACAGTCAATCAATATGACTGGTTTTGCTTTTTCTTAACCAATCATGATCGCTTTCATCCAGCTGCCCCCCCCCACCCCCCTGAGCATATAAAGAGTAAATGAGACTGCAAATCTTAACTACCCCGGAGGATGCTTCCTAAATCGCGTCTTTATGTCAAGTTTGTTTGAAAAGATAAAGACGGTAGGCTAGTTTTTTACCACTACTGGAGCTCCACCAGGTCTGAGCAGCCGTAAGAAGCCATCGAGGCCGACCCCAAACCCCCTAAATTGATTATAAATCCTTTCAAGCCAGCAGATACTCCATAAATATACAGTAAGTGGAGAGGGTCACTGCAGAGAAGGACATCTGTGCTTCCTCTGGACCCCTAACCCCCGAGGTTACCTTGGATTAGCAGAAGATAAAAGAGGGGGTTAGGATACACCGTGCTTCAGGAATTTAAATACCCAGAGGCTTTTTTGTTTTAAAAACCTTGCACATCCACATTCAGCCTGGCTGAGGGCATTCAGGATGTTTCTGATTCATTGCTCAACACCTCCGATGTGTCAATCAGACACAGTTGCTGCTCTTCCCGGCCAAACCAGCCAGCCAATCCTTCCTTCCTTCTCATTCGTGGTCCCTGATTGGTGGAATCACCTATCCAGTCCTACCATAGTAGGAGTCCCTCTTCTTTTTTTTCTCTTTTTCTATAAGAAACTCTTTAAAAGTCTTATCTTTCTATTTCTATTGATACTGTAAAATCTATCCATGCATCCACTCATCCTTTATCTATGCAGCTTATTCCCAGTGGGGATATTTGAAAGGTTTATTGTAAATTTCTGTCGATTCTCTTGCATCCTTGTGAGTCTCTTCGGATCAAAGCCTCTGTTTAATGCAGAAATGTCCATTTAAATGTATTGGTTGGGAAAAATAGGATTTCTTCTTGCACTTTTCTCTTAAACTACTCTGCAATAACGACCTCCAGAGCCCCTGAGGAGGTGTAGGGCAACACCGACTAGTGGGCTAATGGCGCTCCCCACAAGTGGAGGAGTTACACAACGTTTAGTTTCAGACACATTTACATAGCGTGAGCTGGAGTTAATAATGTTGCTGATAATCATCTGAAGGGACGTGCAGGACCTACATCCTCCTCACATTCAGAAAGAAGCACAAAACAAACACGAACACGAAGGGCTTGTTTTCGAAATAAAACCCCAACAAAAGCTGGTTACTCTAATCACCTCCTCAGGGGGAAACACAGAAAGGTCTGCGCCTGCATCTCTTTCAGCAACACAGTCACAGTCATCTTGCCAACATATTGACAACACAAAAACACAACGCCAGTCCCCGGGCACATCAACACATTTTTTAAGAGGAAGGCACAAGGAGGAGCCGATGAAAACCAACAGAAAAACAAATTTAACGGCTGGAGGGATCCAGCCGACGACGAAGGAAAAAGAAGTCGAGTCTCCAGAAAATGAACTTTTAGTGTAATTGAGATTTAAACTGCTCAATTTTCCCAATTGATGGCCGTGTAATTATCGCATTACAACGTATTAGCGATGGCTTGGTTTGGTCACGGAACGTTTCATTCACATGGGAAATAATTTCCATTGTTAATTAGAGCAAAAAGGAGGCAGAATGAGAAAGTGGAGATGCTGCAGTGCACTGTTTCCGTCTGCAGGCAGCTCTGCTATGAGCCCGGCTCCTGACCTTTCTGTGATGCTCGGGAAGCAGCTTTAACCACAGGGTACATCCTCGTCTTGAACCCCATGCCAAGCCTCTGAATAATAGATTGCATGTACAACGTGGAGCCACTGACACCTCCTTTTAAATGCTGCAACACCGCCGGAATTCTTCTTCTTCTGCCTCGACTCCGAGCCTATAGGTGCTGTATCGGATTCCTGCTAATTGATGTTCTCTATCTGGTGCTGGAGTTGTATAAATACAACCTCAGCAGGGCTTCAGCTCGGTAAAGTTTGATGCACCCCCACAGCATCCATCAGGCTGAGCTCTGCACTCTGATGGACCTTCAGCCTCTTGATTCTTCTCCTTTCAGACTCTCTGCTGTGGATCTGCTGCTGTGTTTGGGTCTTTGTCCCGCTGGTCAGCCAGTTCCAGCTTTAGCTGTGTTTGTGTGCTTGTGTGTGTTTGTGGGGGGGGGGTCCTATTTCTACCAGCTGAAACAGGAGCTTCTGGAGGATTGTTGGAGCTCCATTCAGGCCCCTAAAAGCCTTTAGAGAGCTCATATCAGAGCCACTTAGATTTTTACCAGAGGAAGCAGGAGGAGACACAGCTGGCTGGAGCTAGTCTGAGCTGCAGCTGTTTGCGTCATATTTTACAGTTTCAGCCCGGACAGAAAACAGCCCAGACTATCATCTCTCCCCCACCGTGCTGACAGCTGCTCCGAGTTTGCTCCATTTTTAAATTTTTTCAGATGCAGTTCAGCGGAACTGAGCTGTACTGCCGCGCTCTTTTTCCAGAGCCCAAACAATATGGTCCTGACCTTTGACATCTCACTGAAGCCTGCAGAGTTGGAGATGTAGCCTTCGGTCTAGTTTCAAACTCTTAAGCACATTCAACCTAGATTCTATTATTTTATTAGTGTGATCCTTAATGATTCAATAAGGAAACTGCAACACATCTGAATACTTCCATTTAGTTCTTAGTTATTACTGGCATTTCTCCATCAAAAACATGCTAAACTTGCAGTTATCATGTGTGTAACATAATATCGGGTTTTATGAATGAAAAGCCTTGTTTCAACAACTCTTGCCACAGGACTGCAACCTCACCAATGTCCTTCATTGTCCCCTCACACAGTAACATTGAAAGCTTTACTGAAGTATGCTGTCATTGAAAAAAACATACGAATTTCATTTACGTCTCTAGACTACATAATATTCTGAATTTTTCAAATGAAAGGATCCAAAAAGACTGTGAATAAATTCCCCTTTCAGTTCAGCTAAAGTATTCTCGAGTGTTCTGGTGAATGAAATGTCTCTTACAGCAAAAAGACATGGTCTGAATCCTTTTTTTAAAACAGGTTTGAAATAAATGTAGAAATGTCCAAAGCCAATTTTTAAATGATAAAACGTAACGGTTCTTATAGTCATATTGAATATTATGAAGATTATTTGGATGGTTAACCACAGGCAGGGCTGTGTCCCATCACTTCTTTAGGATTCTTTTCTTATACTACTAACTAATACTATACATTTCCCCCCAAAATGACTCTCCATATTTGAAATAGAACAGGTTTCTGAAGGATTTGCTATTGTGGGACATAATGGGGCACATCACAAATAAATGTCTACTTAGACTTTTTCATTCTTTATAATCCAAAGAGTAGGTGTGTTTCTTTTTGTAGATGATGAAGTCATGTAGCCATAGACTGATCAGATTACGAAAGCTAACGCTAACAAGATGATTGACAGCTCTGGTTGGGGCGGCCATACCCACCACCCCGATGGACATGGCCCCGGCTGCGCGTGGTGTCACCAGGTGTGCTGGAAACAAAGCTCCTCAGGAAAGAAATGAAAGACAACCGGTTTAGATACCAGGGAATTTGATCTTTTTGTTCCCGTGCAGCATAATTCATTCCTGGAATAAGGGAGCGCAGCCTGGGTAGAACACAGCCAGTTAATTGAAATCAAACAGCTGTCCTCCACTAAAAGCCCATTGGCTGACATTTAAAAAATGGACATTCACTGACTGCTGTCCTAACTTATTGTTCCCTTTCACATCAAAATGGCAACATAATATCATTGGGACCTTTAGAAGAAAGCCGACTTGGTGGTAGTCATGGAGGTGCGGGAGACTCTGGCGCATTATACACTCGAGCATCGTCCCCTCCTGGACCTCAGCAGCGGAGTAAAAATGTCAGGCTGCTTTCCGCCTCTCCACTGAATGCAACGGCTGTAAACATGCCATCACGGGAAAAAGCAAAGAGGGGAAGGACTCCAAAGGTCACCTGTCAATATCTAAAGATAATTTTAGGTGAGAGCAATCTCGCAAGATTCAAGACTTGCATTCCCTGGATCAGTTCTCCATCCAGTCTCCAGCTCGCTCCCATTGCCTTTTTGCTCGCTCTCTGTTTTTTACTCACTGTTTGTAATGCGGGGCACACAGGCAGAGCTTTTTAGCAGTATCTACATTCTCTTACCTCTTATTTTCTTTTCAATTACTCTCTGTTTTTCTCTGCATCGTGGCCCTTGAAACCAAGATTTCAGGCTCTCACAAACGTCTGCACCTGAGAAGCCGGGAAAGGCTTTATTGGATCTGAAGCTGGCACTCTGGCATACCCCAGCTCCGAGTCAGACAACAGTAGCAGTCCATTAGCCGTGCTCAGAGAGCATTAGGAGGCATATTGTAATCATTTGGAAGGCAGCGTTGTGGATCACACGCCAGGAATCGAATTTATAGCCAAAAATCAAGACTAATTTGTGGACGGCTTGAAATTCTAGCACATACACACATGCAGATTTGAATGTATCTGAACAACAGAAGCATACATAAGATGGGCTCCATTACGGTGTTAAGACTGCCAATAATCCTCATATAAAAAAGCTGGAATATCTAAGTCATGTCAATAATACAAAAATAATAATATTGAGATATGATCTCAGCAGATTAAAAATCCAAACCATGTACCGGGAGAGTCAAAAGTCTCAGGACCCCTTTACTGCAGAAACCAAACGGAAACGGACCCATCTGACGATACCAGCATGTAGCTGGTATTGTCAAAACTGCTCTTTCCTCCTGAGCCAAAGCCGCCACATGTATTACAAGCGACGTGCACGCGTCTCCCCCACGTGTTAATTTCATACTGAAGCCCCAGCAGATTAATTAATCTACATCTGGTTTAATGCCTCTACATTAGACGCAAGTTAAAAGGTTATTTTCCATTAATTATGGCCTCAGAAGTAAAAACGAGGTGTTTATTAAGTGACAGCCACGGAGATCTTCACACACCCCTCCTTTCAAAGCATGAATAAAAGCCTGCACATATTTATGAGTCAGTTTAGCACACTGATGGAATTAGTTTGTCTGTTGGAGCCGGTGTTGCCACATGTAATGAAGCAAACCGTGCTTTACCACTCTATCTTCTTGTACTGAGGGCGATGACACCCTTTGATCATTAAATGTGTTTGTTGCGGGATATTACTCGGAGTTAATGTTTCGGTGAGAGTGTGTGTATTAAAGGAGCTGTATTTCAGAGAGGACGCCACCCTTCATGCTAGGGTTGCCTCCACAACAATTACAGTGCGCATCATTACCCCCCATTAACATTATCCCAGCTCTGATGATACCGGCAGACGCCCTCAGACTCATACTGTGGCACGGGGCCGATAAGAGCTCGCCAGCACTTCACTTTTCATACCTTCAGTGGTCAAGAAAACATGAAAAAAAAAAAGCTGCTGGCTGCACCCAGAGAGCACGCATTCACACACTTTCCACACAGCTGGATTCTCCCTCAGCCCCTTTTAGCTTTTACAGCTTCATTAGTCCGCACACTGTGTCGGCGGTGCGCGCCCGTTGTCTGAACGTATCCAAATCGTGTCAAAGCTCGGCTCTTTTCCGCTCCTTTAAGCAGGCTGAGGCTGTCTGGCTGCTTAAGTGTTTGTCTTCTGAAGTTGAAGAGCTAATTACTGTCTGCCTCCTGCAGCATGAGATTGGAGCTGCCAAGGGCTCCAGGCAGGACCTGCTCTCTCCTTCCACGGCAGCGAGTCGCCTCTCTGTGATGTCACCTCAGCCAGTAAAAGGAGCTTCTCACGGATGTTAGACTGCTTTGGAGAGATGTTGGCATTGCATTTTAGGAGACAGGGAAGCTCTCGCCTTCCTTGTGGTTCCACTTGTGCTGCTGATTATGCAGGATGTTATTTCAGCTGCCTTCGGTTTGTGCTCTGGCTTCCAGTTTTAGTGCCTTTCAGTCTGCTCGCTGCAGGTTTTCAGTTTGAATATTCCATGCTAACATGTCCTCTAATTAGTACTTTGCTCCATAAATAAACATAAGCTGTAAGTCGCCCCGCCGTAGCGACACCTCTCTGTAGCTGCTGGCTGCGTTTTCATCCCCAGCCGATCGTCCCAGCAGCTCTGGGCTACTCACTATCACTCTCATCACACGTTTTTTACTGGCTGAAGATCCCCAACGCGTCAGCGTCTCGCACAGCGCAGTTTCAATATATTGGAAAATTTGGTGAAAGAAGGAGCTGCTGTAGCAGTGGACTTCTTTTCTAACATTTCGCTGAGTCAGCCTCCTCTCTAAAGACCGTTTTACGATCTTAAAATGACTTCAACAAAACAAGTAAAAAGAGGGGGGGAAAAAATCGCCCTGCAGCAAAAAAATGAAAAAAGGGATCAGACATAAAAAATCCCCTCTTTATCTTAAACAGCCATAGCTCGTCCTTTAACTAGTTTTCCGTTTCTAAATCTTACGGTTCCACGATAAGAAAATGCAACTTGCTTTTAGAGATTTTTGCTTGTCAAATGGGTTTGATCGTGAAGGTCTGCTTTACTTTTGCTGTGGAGAAAAGGATGGTTGCCCACCCTTTGTTCCTGTATGGGATTTTGGTGCTCTTGAGGTAATACAGGGGTAATGAGGGGGTGAGGTAATACATACTGTAAGACTGTCTGGTGGCTCCTGTATGGGGTAACGAGGCTGAAAAAAGGCTGAAACATCCGAATTATGTCAATTATACAAAAATTATGATATTGTGACATGTTTTCAGCAGATAAAAATCAAAACCATGTACTAAACATACGAGCATTTAGCAGAGGGCCTATCTTCTAGGCTGGAACATGGTGGCCATCTTGAAAGCCGCCATTTTGGATCTGGTTTCTGTTTCTCCAGTGGGATGGTGGTTGTGTAGCACATCAAAGGAGAGCAGAATTGTCCCAGAAACGTAATGCAAAATCACATTTTCAACATCTATTGTTCAAAAGTTACAGACATAGAAGTTGTTTGGCTTTTTGTGGACAAATTTCCTCATTTTTGCATGGAAGCACCATTATTTGGCTGCATTTCTCCGAGCTGACTATTTGTCCTGTTTTTGTGGTTGTTATCAATATATCATGCAGCGTATTGTATTGTCTGGTCTTATCAGATCTGTACTCTGGTTGTACAGTCCTTCATCGTCTGAGAGGCAAAAAAGCAGCAAACTCAATCAATTTGGACTTTTTCTGAAAAAAAAAAAAAAACTCAAAGAAAAATCTACAATCTATAATACTTGAGACACATTATGATCCCTCATGCTTAATGTTGCATAATTCCTGGGCGCAGAAGCAGGTCTCTGGTGACACTTCCATCCATTCCTGTCAAGTTATTTTTAACAAACTTTACAGCTATGGCTTAAAGTGGATAATTCCCTGCAAGATATTTCTACCTAAATGTGCTAAGCTGTTAGATAGAATAAGTTTAAATGGGAGTCTAAAACGTCTGCAGAGAAGAGAAAGAGGGCTTTACTCTTCTACACAGGCAAACTTTAAGGACCTGGCTAGCATAAATAAATCGGAGCAGGCGTGTGGTGCAGCCCAGAGAAGTGGCCATACTTTTAATATCCAACCCGATTATATTTTAAGGATCGACAGCGTGTTATTAACTGTGACATATAAAACTGCTCTGCTGTACTGTGCCAATTATATTCGTACGGACTCGGCTGCTCGACATCAGGGTCATTATTAAATTAGTACCTTGCTCAAACCAGCCGGCCTAATATATAAGTGATATTACCAGGCACAGGCAGACAGGGACGGGTCCTTACACCCCCCTGAATGTGATACGCTTCAGAGGTGAATCAGGGCTGACTGGAGGTACGCGTAATCATCTTACAATGGGCCTCCAGTTAAGAACGGAACTGGATGTGTGTGGAAAATGTTGCGCCAATCTGTTTGATAAGTGGATCTTTTCTCACTGTTTGTCATGAGTTGAATCTCAATCAGAAAATGCTAATTCAGCTTACTATGTCTGACCTGCTTCTCTGGACAAGATATGAGTGATGTGTAACTTTTGGGGTTTGTTTTGGACTCATTTGATTTAATATCCAGAAACACTTTAATATTTAGGTGTCATTTTTATAATTTGGTTTTTAAATCACTCTGCAGGATGACTGAGATGACTTAACTGAATACTCCTGCTGGTAATGTGTGAGGGGGCCTACTTAGTCCAAAGCACGGCCGCCATCTTGAAAGCTGCCATTTTGGATCAAGGGGGAGTTTTTCCAATGGGAATTTAGCAAATCAAAGAAGACAAGAATTCTCTCATAAATTGATGCCTTCAACCAGAGCGGCAACATCTCTTGTGGTTAAAATTTAGCGAGACAGAAATATGCAGCAGCAGCAGCAGCAGCACGAGGGGGCGCTGCCTGTGATGCTGCTGTAACCGGTTCAGCACCAGGGACAGCTCACACTCAAAGCTCAGACCTGCATATATAGACCTGCATATAGAAATAAAGACGGATAAACGCCAGCAGAAGACACCCAGCAGCTTTATGTTGAGCACAAAAATCCCTGTGTAGCTGAAGCTGCAGTTAGCTGCACACATGTGCATCAAATCACTCACATCTCACAGAAATCTACTTCAATTCCAATTTGTGACGATACCAGAAATACATCAAAAGGGGTTTGAATATGTTGAAAGGAGAGGCAGGTTTGAAAAGGGCTCCTGCATTCGGTACAGCCACATTCACTGGCAGGATTTCTGCCCTGCATCAGGTTCCACTCTTGGTGTGCCAGCCCAGCCAGTGGCTGATGTGGTTAGCAGCTAGGACATGAATTGCCTCTAAAATGTGTGATTTTTGGCAGTGATGCAGCTTCCACAGGCCCTTTCAGTAGACTTGCTGATATTATTTTAGGTGTGAAGCTGCTATCTGCAGCAAACACAGCTCTGCAGAATGATGCAACGGAGGAAATGATACTCTATTTATCCAAAAAAGCATCTAAAATATCGATTTTAAAAGGGCTCCACTGCTTTTCTGTGCAGCCCACGTACCTGAAAATGTGCCTCCACGCATATCAGTCATTTCCCAAATACTTTCACAGTGATTAACTGAACATCCCTCACGTTTATGGTGAAATAAATGACTCAGTGCGGCTTTACATCACCGGCTTTAACTGCAGCTTCAGCCAGCCACCATTACACCAGCTAACACTGCTAAGTATAACATTACACTGTCAATAAGTCATTGTCGCTCTGGCGGAGACGTTTGCGCTGTGACGATACACAAATGAGGCCGGGAACGACAAGATTAACGGCTGTATGGACTGTTTTCCCATCCGCGGGCACGCGGCTGTAAAAGGGCTTCATAGAAATCATAGAATCAATTGCAAGAAAAAGAGTCTCAGGAGCTGGCTGTGAGCTTAAGGTGCCCCATTTTTCCCTGTCGGAGTGCAGACAACGCAACTCGTGAAGCTCACACACAGAATGGAGCTCGTGGCAACCAGACGGCTCATTAGCATAATAACAGGGCGTGGCGGGCTACCCTTTTGTCACCTGCCTGACAGACGCATCTGGGAAGGCTGCGTTTGGAGGTGTGTGTGCACGAGGGAGAAAATGAATGAAATAAAGGGCTATTTGTTCCCTCACGGGTGGAAAAGAAAAAAGATTGAGGGAGGGTGCACTCCGCTCTGGGCTCAGGTGTTTTGCTATAATTCCAGTGACATTTACTGCCCAGCTGGTGTTTGTGTGCAGTTGTTGCAGGGGGGGGGGGGGGGTGCGTTTGTGTGCTTGGGCAAGTTAATATGCGAGTGTGTGGGCACACTTCCCTTAGGCAGAAAGCTATTCGAGCTGCCAACGAGTCACAGAAAAAGCAACTCGCCCAGCTGGAGCGGATGCTTCCTTAGCTAGTTGATTTGACCATTTTTAAACCAGATCCAAAGGCTTCCAGTGCTACGAGCCGAATATAAGATCCCTGCAGTGATCAGTGTGATGTCCACACTTTGAGGCATGCTGGACAGAATGGCCGGTTCCCGTTCACCTGAGTAAAGATTTGAATCCTCCAGCTGAATCAGGAGCTCTAATCCGATGATCCTCTGAGTCCTCTGGGCTTTGGGCCCATGAACTTCACTCCAGCCAGTGGGTAATTAGTCAGTAATCGGTCAAATATGTCAATAAACAAGTGCCTCCACACAGTATTATTGTCTATGTGGACAATAAATTCTGTTCACATGCTTTGCTTTTCTTCTTCCCCTCTGTTAGCTGTAACTGACTCAGGTAACTGTGAAGCGTGAACTGGATCACTTTGGGTTCAGTTAAATGCTTTTTTAATGGTCACACATTTCATCCCATCGGAGGAGGCAGGATGTGGGAGTGATACGTAAAAAACAACAACAATAAAAAAACAAAAAACAGGAATAAGCATTAGGACCTTCAGAGTGAACATGGCCTTAAAAATCCATAAGATCCACAACTCAAAGAGCATTTACCTCCTCGGTTAAACACATGCTGCAGAATTAGCACTCATTGTATTTAAGCAGTTTTGCATCTAAACATAAATTAATTTACATGCAAAAAGACTATAAATGGACATATAAAGTGTAGCAGCAGTTTTTTCTCACACTCACAGCCAGTCAGGCGACAGTATATTTGCGCTGCTTAGCAACAGGTTTGTGCGTTTGCATTGTTTCCTTCTCATTTCACATCTTACAGTTCTCGCACCTATTTTAACCTTGTAGGTGTCTCCATACTTGGCAGATAAAGTGGATTCTTGTGTTGTTTCACAGGCCGCACAATGCTCTCCTCTCTATTATTCATATTCATACACTACTTTGCCAACACCGAGTTCAATTTCTTGCCTAAGGAAACACAATCATGTGGGCCTGAGAAGATGGAAGCTCAATGAGTGGCCTTCCAATTGGCAGACGACTGTTTCCTCTTGAGTTTCAGCCGCTCGGCACCATGTGTTTGTAAAAGACTGGATTTTTGCAGGCGACTTGATGATTTCATTGGGGAGTTTTCACACCATGGACAGGGGATTAGGAGAGTTTCACAGGTAAAGAAGAAGGAGGTGTTCACGCAGACTGAGAAGCAGATTGTGAAAGCGGGGAAAACAGCCAACATGCAGCGGCTAATTATTCACAGGAAGCTAAAGGAATCCAGATGCCGCTCAGACGAGCTGCAGAGTGTTGGCTTTGCCTAAAATAATGCCTGTCAAACTGTCTTCACCCATGGTCTCTGTAGGGTATAATGATACAGGATGCCAGAAAAAGGAGGATGCACAGCCGACAAGCACAGGCAGAGAGAGAATTCTCAGAATCTCTACAGAGACGAACAAGCTGTTGCCAAAATAGTTCTCTATTCACACAGACAGACAAAAGGAAAACGAGGAACGAGTCTTTACGGGATGCATTCGCCAGCATTGTGGGGTAACTACGCACAAATAATCCCAGGGAGACTGACGGGGAGCTCAGGCTTGCTGTAGCCAGCGGCCGATGCATTAAAACCGAGCCCGGCGCCTCGCAGCCTCTTTTTGAAGTCCAAACGCTACACTTGCCGCGTTGTGATATCATTGAATCACAGCGGCGCTGATTTTTGTGGAATTACACTTCAGCATCAGCACTGAAGAGAGCAGCAGCTTCCATTCGCCCACACGGATGCTGTTTGTACTGGCTTTCTTTTTTCATACTAGAGATGGATGCAAATTTGCCTCCAGATCTTGTTGTTGACCATTATGTGAGCAACAAATCAATCTTTCATTAGTAACTTTATGTGCTGTGTGTAGTCATTTCCAGCCACAGCCTCCTTTCTGCAACAGGCTGCAGAACATGGGGACAATATAATGTTTATGACAGCAAAGCATCTGGCAGAAAGGGAAAATGAGCCGTTTTCTTTCATTACAATATGAAAAATCTATAATTATTATACTTTCATCGGTTTTGAAAACAACATTTATGGTGTCGGAGCTTCCTCTTTTTTGTTTACATATCTAATAAACCTCCATGTTTAACATATAGTTTGAAGCAAACCGCACATTCTGGATCAATGATGGTATAAAATTATGTTATGTGTTTTATTGTTAGCTTATTGCATATAAAGATAATAGTTTTCCGCTCCTCTTTGTTTCCATGTAACTCTGACAGAGGAGGAACATCACCAGAGTTTTTTTTAAACATGTAACAAAGAAATCAAACTTACACAACACAAAAAAAAACTCCTTCAATTAGACAGAAACTGTTTCCTAAAAATGCAGATAAACTTCTCTGGCTAAATGAGTCTCAGACGCAGATTGAAAGCATGCAGATAACAATAACCCCTCTATAATAATTAACTGATAGCTGTCCTGCAGGTTTAAGAGGGTCCACTGCTTCTATACAACTGATTGTAATCATGGCGCCATTAGCAGGCTTTTGCAGTGCTTAAAATGTTTTGAATAGATCCATTTAGTTTGAATTGTGAGAGCTAAAACAAGGACAAGTCTAAAACCTGCAGGACAGCATCCTTCTAGTGCTCAATTGCAAGATCCCCTGCAGTGGGTATTAGAACCAGCCCCGCATGTATGCATTTACCTGGAATTACGTGGGGCTTAGGCACTCTGCAAAGCTGCTCCAAAGCTGAATCATTTCTGCACCATTTTGTAAAAACAATGAAACGTAGGCGTCCGTCATATCAAATCCAGCCGAATTCAAGACAAAGCTGCTCTCTTTCACATATTGTTTCTCTTTGGGACTGAAAATCAGACCACTGACACTACAAGTTGACTCTCTGAATGCATGTCCAAGCTGCCGCTCTGCTCTAATAATATATTATCCTGATAAGCCATGTCAATATTTTGTATAACCTAATCTACTGCTACTGATGCTGCAATCAAATATTTGAAATGACTTTGATCCAACAAAATTCAACCACAAATTTACCTTTGAGTGAAACAGCCACAATAAGGCCCAATAAAAACCGCTTCAAACTCAAAAGACTTAACAGAAGTCATGGTCACTCATTCCCCCACTACCCACAATGCACTGCAATTCAAACAACAAAGGAAGATGACTACATCTTATCATAAAAGATGGAAAAAGAGTCCTTAAAAATCAATCCGACACAGACTTTTGTGTAAAAATCTTTCCTCCTGCTCTTTTTAGACTCATTTTAACGTATTTCAGGTTACACAACAGAAGTGTACGTGTGGATTTGTTTACCTGTGCAAAGCCCGCAGAAAGCCATATTTCCATGTAATTGTGTGAAAACAGGCCTTTGCTGTAACAGTAATCTGTTTGCTCTCTCACTGCGATCAAAATAGGCTCCAAATCAGCCCTCGTCACTCGCAATTCAAGGGGAATATTTTGGAGTTTGTCAGCCACGCTCAGATTGTGTGGAAGTTATCTAATAAGAGATTAAATCTGTCTGCTGATGTTTGTTTCTGACGCTTCCATCTAACAGGGCTGCGACTCTCTGAGAGCGAGCTGCCGCCGCCGGCCTCCTGCCACGCCGCATTTAGGCTCCGCTCTCACCGACAGATGGCCGCCGCGTTGTGCGTGCAGCATCTGAACTGTTGATTGCAACATTTGCATGAATTATTTTACTTTTCTTTTCTGCCTGGGCTTATTCCCTTCCCCCCTAACCCCCCTTTCTTTCCTTTTTCCAAAACACAATCTGTTGCATTTTAAAGTAACGCTTGCTGGCAGTCAGAATAATAAAGAAAAGCAATATCTGAAATCAGCTTTGGTGCTGTTTTTCTTTTCTTTCTCTTTTTTTTCCAAAGGAAAAGACAGTAGTTCGACTAATATAGCTCACAGAGCAGAGAGCTGCTTTCTCTCTGCTTCTTGTTTCCTCCAAAGTCATTTCTCAAAATTGACAGTGAAAGGCCGAGGCCATCTGACAACACTGCGAGCCGTGTGCGTGCTCTCGCAGACGTGCCTCTCCATGTCAGGCATGTGTTGGTGTGCAGGCTGTGCGTGGGCGCGGGTTCAGTTGTGCGTGTGTTTCTGTGTTTGTGTGCGCAGGTTTGTTGGTTGGAGTGACCGTGGGCCGAGGACCGACAAGCCCAAGACGCTGGAAACCAATGGAATAAGCGAAGACATGACTGGGTGGCGGAGGGGGTTGTGTAACAGGGTGGGATGGAGGGTAAGTGTGTGTGTGTGTGTGTGTGTGTGAAGGCAGAGCGAGGAGGAGTTTGACCTGAGCGGTGGGGCAGGCGAAGGCCTCTCACATCAAGGCGATGTGCTTCCCTGTGGCTGTAGGACTGAGCCGACCAAAGTTGGAATTCAAGGCTGCGTTGAGTTTTCGCTATTGAACGGTGAGGCCCAGGGGTCCACCCCCCCCCATCGTGTTTATGTGAAAGTACAACCGTTTGAGGAGGGAAGGCATAAAACACACATCTGAAGTTGTGCGTGGCTTTGAAGCTGTGTGTGCGGCAGGACTGGCAGCTCTCGGGCTCTCAGCAGGGGCGGCGGGGCGAGAGGCCGCCGAGGCCTTAAGGGGGGCAGAGAAGAGGATGAGAGGAGAAATTCAGAAAGGATGTGTGGGGGGGGGTGAAGAATAGCGAACAGGAGATAAAAGTCGACCGAAAAGAGAGGTGGTGAGAGAGGAGCAGATGAAGGAAGTGAGATTAAATAAGTCCAGAAAGGAGAGAAGGGAAGAGAAGAGGAAGATTAAATGAATAGAAATCAGAGTTTTAACACTGCAGAGGTTACAGGTTTCCCACCACCGCTCTGCACACGCTAACATGCTAACCATCGAACATAGCCACCTTTTCCTCACTCTCTCGTTCCCAACTTTTCTTCTTGACCCTTGGACCTCGGCACGCATAAAGGCAGCGTGTTGCAGCCCTTTGATTGGGCGGATTGAGGATTCCCGTCAAAGCTCTGTGACCAATAACCTTGAATGGGAGTTTGGAGGAGAGGCAGAGTGACTCTGCTGCGTTCGTGTTTGGGCTCCCGACTCCTGTGTTTTCTCGCATTCTGCAGAGAGACGTGTGGGAATGTGGAGAGGATGTGGCGGGAAGTTGTGATGCTCAGCAACCCTGGCTTGTTTACCTTCATGTTTGGCTGTTGGCGGAGCAGCGGGAGCCCGATGAATGAATGATGCTGCACGGAGGAGACAGACGGCAGCCGGGCCTGCGATCACAAACAACGGCGCGGGGATGGGGAAGCATGCCGGGAATCATTGATTGGATTCGGGGCTTTGAAAGTGGATCTCCTTGAGCCTAAAATCGAAACTGAGAGTTGGGCTTTGTTCTTCCTCCTCATCCACAAGCTTTGAGGCCAAACTTTGGCGGATGCTCTGAAAAGAGTGGGAGAAAGTGTCACCCGGTGGCCTTTCATGTGTCACACAGAGCTGACCTGCCTCTCGGCTCGGCCTCCTCTCCTCCCTCCCTCCCTCCCTGCTCTCCGGCGTTCCCACCACCTGCCTCAGACACTGTGACCCTGTGAATTTCCAGTGTGCGTTCGCCTTTGGGCGGCAAAACACGACAACAAACCCCAAGAAGCGAATTCGGCGTCTCACCCTTTTTCTGAGGGATCCGCAAACAGCCGGTTAAACGCAGAGACAAGCAGAACGCATGGCGAACGATCGAAACAGCCCCGTCTCCTCAAAGAAAAACCTCCCACCCCATCGTCTGCAAAAAGCCTCAGGAGGGATGCAGATCCCCAGACCGAGGCGTGAACTGTTTACAGCAGGAGGGAGAGACTCTCTGTTTCCTCACAGGTAACCTTGGGTGAACGGATGATTTAGGGAGGTTTCAAAGCAGAATCTGAATAAACATGGCGCATTTTTATGCAGCAAAGACCTCCGCAGAAGGCGCCTGTGCACGGTCACGGCGCGGTTAGGATGCATTACGCGAGCCGGCATCGACACCCGGGCGCTCGGCAGACGACGCGGATGCAGAGACGTAACTCAGAGCTGTTTTCACTCCGAGCCCAGCGCACCGCCGGGATCCAAGTGTGTGCTGTGTACACATCAGTGCATGCTACAATGCCGATAAGAAGCTCTCTCTCTCGTACACACAAACAGGCAGGCTGTAAGATAGACTCAGAAATGGGTGGAAGCGCGCTCCAACGGGGGGAGTCCAGCAGCGAGACGAGCAGGAAGCGCCATTAGGGGAGATAAACATATACATGTGTTTCTTCACGCTGCCGCTCATCCTGGAAATCCATTTTTCAAAGTCAGGGTCGAGGGCTGTGTCTGTAAACCTGCAGCGGTGAGAAAAAGTCGGGGGCCACACCTCGTTTTTCAACATTTTCCCCGAAGATTGCAGAGCAGGTCATGCAGTTAGTGGACAAATACAGCAAACGGTGAGTCTACAAAAATAGAACAAATTATGTGTCTTTGTGACAGGCTGCTGCAAACAAAGAGCCTAAAGATCCACTTTAAAGTGCTCCTCTGCTGATTGGATACAGCGGCGGCTCATCCCTTGAGTTATCGCCTTTTTTCTGCCTAAATAATTAAGAGCTCAGAGTTAAGTAACTTAACAAAGAAAAAGCACATTCCTCTGAAAACGCTCAGCTTCATGAACTGGCCTGAAAATGAGAGAAAAGGTAGCAAAAGTCCACAGAAAAGACACTTTCAACAAATATCAAAGATGATGTGAAAACAAGGGCTGAGCTAACAAAGCAGTGATCTGAGAGGCCAAAAAGCAACTCAGAGCAAGATGTTTCTGTGGATGTTTGTGAGGTTTGTTTAATAGAAGCTAATATTTTTGGAGGAGTTTGGAGTCAAACACCGCCTGCGTGCTCTCCACTAAATGTCACACAGTGACAAGGCAGAGTGATATAAAGCCCTGGTTCCCCAGAAACACTGACGGAAAACACACACAAACCGGCAGAGCGTTACTCCGAGGACAGGTGTGCACAAACACACACACACAAACACACACACACACACACAGACTCACAAGGCCGAGGTAAATAAGACGGGGCAGCAGCAGTAATAATCTCAATGTCAGTGTGAGTGAAAGGCCTAAGCTGAATGTCAATGACCCAAAGGAAAAGCCGCCCAGAGACAAGACAGAGACTGACAGCGGCACACACAACCGCACAAACGCAGCACACAGACGCACAACAACCGACATGGAAAAACCCCACGCGCTCCAACGCACCAGCACGAAAAGGTCAGCGGAGTGATTCTCCCTGGAACAGAGGGAGGCTGACCAGTCATTTGCGGTGACCTTTACGGCGCCGGCCGACCCGATGAGGGGCATGGCGGCGGCGGCCGCCGCCACGCGTGCGCCGCGGCACGCCCGCCGGTGGTGGCAAATGCCAAAAAATGATGGAAAAGCTCCTGGAACGAACGCCCCAATCAGGGCCAGCCACGAGTCTACAGGGCATTGTGGGTAGTGTGGAGGGAAAACTGCAATCATCACAGATAAAACTGTGTAAATATGACTCATGTACTCTGGCGGCTGTTACTGCTCACTGTCTCACAGGAGCAAACGGTTCAAATATGGCTTTATGTGACACATGTAGCCTCGGTATTCACTGTCCACCAGGACGTTGCATCCTAAAGGGAGATCAGGCCTTGCTGGCTGGATTCTGGGGCCAATAACTAGTAATTTATGCAAGTTTCTATACATTCAGAGCGTCGTGGTGCGTCGTGCTGGTCGCTCTCACAGAGCTCCTCTTGTGGCGTGCATTTAGGACCTGATGAGTCTAATACCTGGACTCAGGCATGGAGCAGGAGTCGGGTTTATCATTTTTCTGGGAGCTTTAGGATCAGAAGGTCCAAATTACACTAAAAACACAAAATCAAAAGAGAAGTCAGTGTCCCGTTATGAGGACACAATAAAGACGTGATTGGCTGAAAATTGGCTGAAAATGTGTCTTCAAGTCAAATAAAAGTGCCATGTGTCCGGTATGATGACGCTGGGTCTGAGGAGGAAAAATTTATTTTTTAGAAAAAGTGAGTCTGGGTTTTTAGGGGTTAAGATGAATGTGTTGATGTGGCATCAGGACTGACTCACACAGGCAGAATTTATGCAGACTTTTCTGTCCCCTTTCTTCCATTAGACCAGCTTTGCTGTGAGTCTTTTCCTTCTTTTGGAAGAAAAACCTGACATAATGACTGTGATTACAAGCCTTATTATGTTAAAGTAGCTGTATAAAACGAGTCCTCTGGCCTTTTGGGGTCCGTCTGGGCTATTAAGGAGAAACAGAAGACAGGAAGGTGTTAGTGCGACAGTTTCTTAGTCAGAGCAGGATATTTGTCTCCTTCTCACTTCAGACTAAATACGAGGCGATTAGAGTGTGTTTTCTGACTCAGATGTGCTGTCCTCCCTTTTGCTTTCATTTTACTGCCGATTTGAATCAGTTGCCAGTCGTTTTTTGGGGTCTTATTGCTCACTTGGGCATCTGGAAGCTCAATGAGCTGCTTCAGCATGCTAAAACCTTCCCCACTGCCAAGATGATGCCTCATAACAAATGTAAAACACTGCTAATTAACTCAGAAATCATTCCAGCTGCAGAGTTTGACACAAGGAAAAGAAAAAACAAATCTGTTTTCTGTTGAATAAATATCAGAATATACCAGTCAAACCCATCCTTTAACTGGTTTTGCAGATCTGAGACGTTTGCATGTGTTTTGAACGTTCAGTTTGATTTGATTGGATGTGTTAATTCGATTTTTAACAACGTTTCTCCCCAAAGCCAGTGAAAAGTCACTGTGCCATTGTGAGCCTCTCACCATGCTTCCCTCTGAAATGGACTTTTGTTTGACCTTTGCTTCTCTTGCCGCCTGTAATTCTCTAAAATCTCAACATCTTTATCCATTGCACTTCTTCCTTCATCTCCAATCTGTTCCGCTTTCTTATTTCTGCCCTCGATGCTGTTGCAGCTCTGGGTCTCATCCACATGTCAAAGTGCCTCCGGCAATAGAAATAAACCCAAATTGCTTTCAATGTGCCTGCGTGTGGGAGTAAAAAGCATGCAACTGCAAAGATAATATAATTACTTGGCATTTGAATGTAGGAAACAGCGTTGTGAAATGATTTTGGAGGGGGGGGGCTGAGATACCATGCTCCATTACAGAAAGCACACCAACTGTCCACCATTAAAATAAAAAGGGGGAATTGGACCTTTGCTAAAAACAGATAGCTGATGCCATTTAAAGCTCGTTATGAGAACAATGTGATCATCTTCTCTGACAGAAAACGTCTGACTGGGCCCAGTGCTTCCTAAAAAGTGCTTTAAAAGGCTCAAATGTGGCCTTAACTCTGATGAATTAGTAACAAAGCTTTTCCGGAGCCATTTAGCGTCCAAACAACTGACCAACGTGGACACCCAAAGTAGGAATGTCAAAGTTATCAGCGCTAAGAAAAGAGACTTCCTGCAAAGACCCGGCGCCTCAAAAGCAGCCAGCGTGATTTATATTCATCCCATCAATCACTCTTTAAACGGGGTCAGCTCCTTTCAAATGCTCGCTTCCTCCTGAGTGAGGAGGTCTCTGCCTGAGTCACGTCTTTAAACACACAACCCATCGAGGGTTTCTCCCTCATGGATGCTGCACGGCAGCAGAGGCTTTGCTTAACCGCAGATCTCTCTCTCAGACTTTAAGCCAAAGACATGCACATCAAACCGGAGAAAAAAACACCAAAACTCCTCCTTTGTTTTGGAGATTGTTATTCAAAGACAAAGATACCTGTTTTCACACGAAATATAAGTAAAATAAAGATGTGCAACTTTCATAATAGTGCCTAAAGTTTAGAAAGACAGACAGACAGGCAGACCCAGATAGATAGATAGATAGATAGATAGATAGATAGATAGATAGATAGATAACTTTATTCATCCCTGAAGGGAAATTTGGTGAAATGTTGTGTCCAAATAGCCATAGATGTCTTCATAGAGCTGCTGAATACCAAAATATAACAATTTCCAGATAATGTTTCAACATCTGGACTGATAACCATCATCTGAGCACAAATCGTGTGAGCCAACCTCCCCAGTGGCTCAAAATCAACATGTTTTTAAGTTTCCATGCACAGAAAATGGCTCTCTGTATCATGATCCTGCTGTTTATGAAAAAGCTGGGCTTTACACAACCTGCACAAGTGCCCTAATTCCCACATAATACGACGTGTCACAGAAAACAGAACGCATGCTTTTTCCACTTCTCAGACATGCGATTTCCCAAAATACCACCCTTCTGATTGGAGAAAGATGCCGTCTGCAGGGACCCGGCCGGCATACAGACGCTACGGGCTCCCCAGCCTGTGGACTCAGCCCTGCACAGGCACATTTGCTGTTTGATTTGTTAGCGCTCAAAGGGTTTGTGAATGTGTGTGGCTGCGTGGAGGAGATTTCCCCACAGCCTGCCTCTGATTAGATTTGGTTTAATTCGAATAAAGCCAAGCCTTGATTTAAATGGAGAGCACTATAGCCCATTATGTGGCAGAGTGAAGGACAGTCTCACTCCATCGAATCCGAATTGCATTAAATCTGACTCTGTCTGTCTCAAGGTTGGCTCGGATTAACCGGAGGGGGGACGCTGGCCTCTCAAAGACAGTGTGCAGTGCCTAAACATGACGCAGCCGTTTTATCCGGGAATAACCGCTGCACGCCATTAAGCTCAGCGGCCGGCGGCTCAGCCCAAAGCTTTTGTTTCCAGGTTGAGTCATGAGGGCTGTGCGTGCGTGCACGGAGATCCAACAGGTGGTTAATTGTTCTGTTAAAAGAGAAAGTCCCATTAGCTCTCTGTCAAGAAGAAAAGCAGCTGATGTGGCTCCGCACGTGCACGTCGGAGCGCGCACGTGAGAACGACTCAGCAGGTAAAGGTAAAGTGAGAGTGTGGAAAGAGGACAGGGAAGAAGGTTGTTTGAACATCTCAGATATTGAGGATTACATTACTGCAGCTCCTACAGGACCTGCCCAACACAGACACACACACAGACACACACAGGTGCACGCACACATGTGCACGGGTCAGCACCAGCTTGTTATTCCTGATGGAAATTGAGTCTGCATGCTATGTGTGCACATACACATCCAGACAGCTCCACACCGGCATCTTATAGGTTAGTCCCTAATGGAAGCAGATCTCTGAAGCGTACAGCATCTTTCTCTGTACTGGACACACACACAGACACACACACACACACACACACGCACACACCCTTACAGCGTCTCACACACACATGCACCAGGCCTATTTCTCTTCTTTCTAATGGAGCTGGACCCCAGAGAATGACAACCAGGCTGCTACGCATCAGTGACCATTACCCACCAGCATGAGGGCTGTGGGGCTGGCCAGCCGCCCACTCCGGCTGCCTTTCACCCCACATCAGTCAAAGACAGGAGCACTGCTACCTGTGCTGCTCCTCCACCCCCTCCGCAATGCTACAGGAAAAAAAACGCACCCTCTTTTCTCCTTTTTTGTCTCTGTCTGCAGGCAGGAAACTTAAATTTAGAGACCACTCGCAAGGCGGGGAAGCCCGTGTTTGTCCAGATTTTCCATGGCTTATTTTCCCTGCAGTTGATCTTTATTATCATTTTTTTTAACCTACGCATTGATTTGTTTTGTGCATCAGAAAGCAAACAGCTTATTTGTACTCTGTGGCTGACATTTGAATCCTTTTAAATCCCTGTATACCATCCCTTAAACGAAGACGTGCTGCCCGGCTCCGCGCGGGGAAACACGAGTTTGTTTTCCATTCAGAGCCCATTTCATTTCTGCCCTCCGAACACACTGGAAATTATCTCCCAGTCACAAGTTATCATGAATCATCTGTGCTGGCCCACAGGGGACGGCGGCTGCATTCAGGAGGAGAGGCCAGAATACAAAACAGGCTTCACTCCCACTGTTGTGTTCAGCCTCTGTGGCGCTGTGTGAAATTTGGAGGTAAATCTTTGCTCAGTCTTTGTTGACCTCTGTGAGTTCGACACCGGTTTAAATGGAAAAATAACTGAACGAAGCAGCCGGGCAATTAAAGTATTCAAAGCAGCTTGTCGTCCTTTGAACGAACCCGATCCCAATCCTGATATCCAACATGACTGAACAGAAGTAGAACAACTCCTGAGTTAAACCCACGTGCCTTTGCTTCTGGCCTTCAACAGGATCCTTATGAAACACTCCACAAACAACATTTAGAGGCAAATGTGGAAAAGAGCCTGCTTCAATGCAACCACGTTACGCACCACACCAAGTCCTCTGAGTTTAAACTTAAAGTAAAGAAGGCTAAAAAAAAACAAGGCTGACAATTGATAACTAAATCTGTCCAAAAAAGCCACAGAAACTCCACTAGATACAAGCAAAGGAAAGCTTGTAAAAAAGAGTTTGGGTTAGTTTTTACGCAGCCTGGATGGCTGAAGGCAATGTAGCCCCCAATGAAAGAAAAACACACCGTTTGAAGTGACATCATTTTGGTCATTTGCAGGTTCACTGCAGCTCCTTAGACAGTCCCATTACCTGCCGAAGGTTCAGATGAATACTACTTAGGAAGACGTAAAAGCCTACAATGATCATTTATCTGTCAACTGTCAAAAATGGGAGTATAATCGTGTCTCCTGAGGTGCTTCCTGACTTTTGAACTGACTAAAAACTGGACCACAAGGCTTATATTTGTGCTTTTAGAGGTCCTTAAAGCGACACTTGTGCTCCTAAGTTGTAAATGGACAAACTACAAGCACACAACAGCAGGATCTTTGAGGGAGCAACGGCAGAGACGAGATTTGGACCCCTAAAGGTGCAGATAGGTGCTTTTTATGCGAGTGTGCAGCACACAAAGAATTCTGCTGTTCTTTGACATCCTACACGACCACCTTCCCATCGGACAGACTTTCAAGATGGCCGCCATCCTCCATTAGCTGTTGGGGTATTCAGATATGTGATTTTCCCTTTGTCCTGTTACTTTTGACTCACTGAGCATCTTATGGCCCAGATGCCAGAGGTCATGGCTTTGGTTTACAGCATTTTGCCTCATGTTTGCCCCGTGTGATATTTTTAATGGTGTTTTCGGGGCCTCGTTAACACGGCAACATGCTACGATTTGCTTCGTGAGCCAACCAGCAGAAAGGGGCCAAATGCAGAGGCGCTATTAAAAAAGGTTGTTTTATTTGACTCTTTTGTGGGCCAACTCTTTGCGTTAGGGACATTCGCATGACTCCCAGAGGGAGGTGCACATAAATGACCAACATGGCTGTTCGATTGAAGGACTTGTTGACAATTAAATGTGTGCGAGTGCATGTTCCAGGCGGATTACTGTGTCACGAACAGCGCTCTTCTGTTGTTTACCTCACGACTGTCACAGCGACAGATAACAAATGCCACAGCTTTAATTCTCCAGAGCTGTGAGAGCTGCCGGAAAATATTACAAATGCTTTTTTATGGAGAGTGCCAGATAAAAAGCCACCGAACGAATGAATAAATGTCCCAGTTGGATCACAAATCATTACTTTTTGCCTCTCCCAGAGCAACAGACTCCCCTTTGTGAGGGGGTGTCTGTAGCGTGAGCACACATCCAACCCACAGGTCAATTTGTCTTTGAGCAAAAATCACAGGTTGGAAACAGCGTCAGAACGGGAAATGCTTGATTTTGTCTTACAACTTTATCTCTGCCTGTCTGTCACAGTCCTTTTGTGCCCACCTGCCTCTTTTATCACCACATCTCTCGGCTTCTCTCTGTTTCCAATCCCCCTCAGTCATTTCCCCAAGTATCTGCCTCATCTCTCTCCTCCGGCTCCGACTCTCTGATCATCACTCTCTTCTGCACCCCCCTCCCCGCCTGGCTGTCTCTCCACGTCATTTCCACTTGTCAAGCTAAAGGGAGCAGACAAATGGATGGACAGATGAATACCCAGATCTGCAGAGGAGCGAAGAGAATGATGGAGTGATGAAATAAAGGGGTGACGGTGCGTGTCGGAGCTCAGATGAGCCCAGTTTTGGGCTGCGGTGGGTTCGGAGGCGCAAGAGAAAAAGGAAAAACCCAGATTAAAGGAGAAAAATGAGGAATTAGACACAGGACGAGGATGAATTGCGAGGCCCTGTTTCCCGCTCCACAGTATTAGCTAATAATCCAGGAGATATAATGATGCAAGTGGTTCCAATTGCCGCGTTTTGTTGTCACTTGATAAAACACAATTGGGATTTATGCCCCTGCTATTAAAAGCCTTTATATATTTTTTGCTTTGAACACCCACTTAAGGCCAAATTGGCCGTAATCTAACTGGTGGAAAAGAAGCGATTAATCCCATGCTTTCTATCAATAGGGAAAAAAACAAGTGCTGAACCTTTGAGTGGTTTTTTAGACCTTTGACCGTAATCTGTTCCGTCTACAAGCTCCCAGCACTTTGCACTGAAATCAGTGGTGGTGTGTGGGCAGCTCACACCACCCCGATCGTACCTGGATAGCTTTTATTTTATCTCTTCGAAAAGAAAGCTATTGTAAGTTTAGCAAAAATGACTCTCCCAGTGAGTTTAAAAAGAGGTGTTTATCTCCTCCTTTAGTAGTTTTTACAAAGAATATTGAAGCGTTTAAGCATTAGTTTTACATTCAGCAGGAATGCCGAGCTGAATTGTAGCTGATATATAAAAACATGCAGCATGTTGCAGGTTCTGAAATTAAACAGCGTCCTGTTACTTTTCAACTGCTTGACCTGATCAGCTGCAAACACCCAGATGTTTTCATCCAGTTATCTGAAAGGTGATTTCCAGGAAATCCCTTTATTAGAGCAGAGTGACCGTCTTTAAGCTCCAATGAGCTGCCACTTTGTGGCTTTAAGGGCTGAAACTAGCCCTGGTTTCTCACGTGTTGAACCAGCTGCCAAAAGAAATTGACAAAGCTCATGAATGAAAGCTGATAGATTGGAATTCAGTGGGATTAAAACGCACACTTTAGTTTGTTCTGCAAACATGCTCACCGGCTCAGGAGGGGAAAAGCTGTTCGGCTGACAGCTCCATTCAGCCACATGACAAAAAGAGGACGAGATAGTTATTTTTGACTCACACCCCCTCCCAAAAAAAAAGGAAACAAAAAAAACTCCCAAATAAGATTAGAAAGCCACTTGTGGTGCCATTGTCTTTTAATCTTCACACCCCTGCCAGGATTCTGGGTGTCATCTTTCACTGTGGCCCCACATTTCATAAACAAATAAACTCAGCCATGAAAAGATATCCAATTGTGCAATATTGCTGGGCTGAGATCCATCTGTCCTGGCAGCGATGCGAAGACGGTTATCGCAGCCTTAATCACCCCAAGGCTGGATTACTGTGACTCTCCATGCTTGTATATCAACCTGTCTCTGTGGCTGGTGCAGTGTTTTGTAGCCAGGCTCCGAAACAGTGCCAGAAAAAGAAACAGAAATAATCCTGTTCCACCAACTGGATCCACACCGAATAGAGATTTTAAAGAGATGACTTTTCATTTCTTTTGTTTGTCTTCTAAAGATTTAAGTGGGTTAGCACCTTGGAATATACTGCCCCTCCTTACCACCGCCTTTAGTTTCTGAGATCAGCTCAATATTTTAATACTCAAACACGATCTTTTGTGCTTCATTTGAATGTTTTTTTTCAACTCTGCTTGCTCGGAACGTGCTCCGCACATGTAAATAAACTAGAATTGGACTCATTTGTTACTTGTTAATGCATTCATGTTCGCTTGAAGCTCAAGACATCCATTTCAGAGTTTTTTATTCACTTCAGTGTTTTCATCAATTAGAATCTCCTCTGCTGAAGTGATTAAATCAACAAAAAGGAGATGCTCCCCTTCCCGGTTTCAGCATACACATGTCAGAGATCCCCGCTGAGAGTTACTGAGGATGGAAACTAAAAAACAAAGTGAGTCCCTGCTCATTAAAATTCATGTGCGGATGACAACGGTTTGAACAGCACCAGCGTTTCATGTGTTGATCCAACTGGAGCATCGCGCAGCCTGTAGGAGGGTGAACTCCAGCTTTTAAGAATTTCAGCTCATCTTTTAAATGATACAAGACACGTTTGGAGCTAATTTCCACTTCTCTGCTTTCAGTCGATCCACATCTAAGTTATTCAAACTTATCATTTAAGATTCACAATCAGTGTCAGAGGAGAGATGTTGTGTTTTTCGTGAGGAAAACAGATGGTTTAGTTTGTCTTGATCTCCACTTTTTAGAAGAAAATATGTTTTTTGTCGAGTAGAAAAGTGCTTTCGAGCCGTCTAATGGGTAATCGATAGTGTAGGTTTGTTTGAAGCCCCATTTAGTGCTCAACTCCTCCAAAGCAGACCATTTGTGGGATATCAGTCAGCACAGTCTGAAACTAAGAGACGGGAATCCTTTATCGTCTGGTCAGGGACAGATAACCAATTGATGAAAGCATTTTATGGTTTTAAAATGTTGCCCTCATGAAGATTTTTAAATACATCTCAGACCAAAAATTGTCCAAGTTTCAACTCAGAAACACAAAGAACATTAGACCTGAGATATGAAAGCTTTGGACAGAGGACTGAGTATATTTGGGAATAACGGTTTTCGTTCTTTAGAGGTTCATATGTTCACAAAAGTGATGATTTATGTGTAGCGGGGGCCAGGTGTGCCTCCACCACGGCTCCCACAGCGTCTGCAGAGCCGGACTGAGCTGTACCGCCCTCAGCCGCTCACCAACCCGCTATTCATTTCTGTGACAACGCGGTCAATAGATGGGAAATTAGTGAGCCTGTACACAGACGGGGTGCCGGGAATCCGAAGATATGAGACTCCTCTCAGCGTCTGAGCAGAAGAAAATATAAAGCTGGCACAGAGACAGATCGAAGGCATGCACTGTAATTGTTCCGCAGTCACCGGAGACGCCATCTGGGACGCCGTGGCTCGCCCTCCCAGATTCAATCAGTCTGATTTTCTGCGGACACAATTGTATTGCCTCTAATTTACTTTCTATATAAAGAATGGAAGACTCATCGGAGAGAAAAACAGTTGGTGCTAAAGAAAAACTTCATACAGCTGTTATTGCATTTGGCTCTGACTTTTTTTTTTTGGTGTGTGTTAGCTTTATATTGGCGCATGTTTATATCCAACTACTTAAAACAGCCTCCTTTAAAAAGATCTGATTTAAGGCAGCAGCCCCCCGCTGAGAGTCCATCAGCCCAGGAGGGGCTCTTCTGTGCAGATGTGCACCAGCTGCAGACTGTCACTCTGGAAACGCTGCATGGACGTCCAAATCCTCCCTCAGCTGCCTGAAAAACACGCTGTGGGCTTCACGCATTGCTTCAGTTTTTCATTAGTGATCCCAACCTGAGCTCCTGCAACATCTCTCTAAAATGATGCGGTGAAACGGGTTCTTGCTGTTTGTGGCCTGAGTGAGCTCAGAGCAGGTCGTGTTGCTGTGCGTGACATCGTAAACGGCACGGAGCCAAACGTTTGGCGTGGAAAGAAAAGAAAAAGCAGGTGAGAAACACTGATCCGAGTGCGAGGCGAGGGGATAAGACCCTGTCACAGCTGGCTGTTCCCCGGGTGCCCAGATGAGCGGATAGAGGGCTCGCTGAGACGGGGGGGCGGAGGTGTGACTGCACGCACGGGTGGATGGATGTATGGGAGGACGGGTGGACAGGAAATGAAACTTATAACCCGAGTGAAGACATTTTCAGGCCTGACAGGAGCAGATATATAATCGAGTCGGCCAGGCGGAGACAGATGAACAGAGGCCGTCAGGGAGAGACAGCCGGCAATATAAAGGAGGACATGACAGCGTCCCCAGAGCCCAGATCCTTTAAAATGAGAAAGTGTGCACGGCAGCCAAACAGTCCAGGAGGTGTTTGTGCAGAGGGGAGTGCTCACACGCTTTACTGTGGCTCTGCTGCAGATGGACTAGCGTTCGGGGGTGGGTGGGTGCGTGCATACAGTCGGAAGAAGACGCGGCGAGCAAAGCGTGAGGAGAAGAATGGAAGAGAGGTGAGCCGGCGTTTTTCTCCCCCGGCCTTGATTCTGACTCTTTTCCAGGTGCCCCTTCATTAAAAAGGACGATGACGGCGTCAGGTAAACAAACCAGGCAGCTCTGAGTCGCTCAGAGAGAGTTTGGAATATCACAGCAAGTCAAAGAGGCTCGATTGATTTCTCCCAGGCACACACAAATCTCTGCATCATTCTTCTGTTAAACAGGGGGAGATGAAAAATCATGAAAAAACAGGCCCAATAACACACCAAAAGGAATGCGCGCGCACACACACACACACCTACACGCGCGCGTGCGTGCAAGTGTATTTTAATCATCTTCTGGCAGAGGAAATATTTGCAATCTTTAGAAATATCTAGCAAACTTTAAGCTTTTCAAGCTTTGCGGTATCCTGGCAACTAAATCACAATTAGCTGTTAGCATCCCTCGAACCGAGAAAAAGATAAGTCCAAGTTAAAGCAAACACCAAAATAGTCGGGGCGCTGCATGAACGATGACAAAGAGGTAAATGTCAGGAGGTGCAGATCCAAAAAGTGCATAGAGAAGATGTTAGCATTATTAACAAGGAAAGTGAGAGGTGGATGGAGCCATGATACTGTCAATAATGCAAGAAAAATTTAGAAAAAGATAGAGGTCCAGCGGACAAAATGTCAAAGACGTGCTCCTCAAATGGGAAATGATGAAGGTTGCAGCTCATTACAGATTCAGGAAGTCTGGAGACGTCTCTGATGGAAGCGCTACATTGGCCCAGGAACACCTCCAGAACCCATCACCCGGGAGGGCGAGCGCAGGTTAAAGCTGCACCACGCAGAGAAGATCCCAGATGTGAACACCGTGCGGAAACACTGCCCACCTCGATCTTAAAACCGGGAACGCTGCCTCTGTTTGATACGTTTGACCGGCTGGAATGATTTAAAATGTAACCAAATAGAGCCAGTATAGAAAATAAAAGCACAGAATTCCTCTCCCAGAGGTCCAGCAGCTGGTTTTCTTTGTCCCAAATGTTCGCATGGCCTTTTTTTAAACTTAATTTTCAACTTTTTTCCCATCAAATTCAACACAAACTTATTCTACTGATGACAAAGTCTGAATGTTTTTGGGTTCTGTTTTGTGTAAGATTTAGATTTGATTCTTTGCACCGAAGTACACCTCTTTTGGGCTTTTTCGTTTTTGCCTTTCTTTAGAGATGTCTTCTGCTGGGGTTTGGGTTCTAAATCCACTGCATTATTTTCAATTCACACTGTCAACTTTCCTTCATTTTTCCCCAGAATTCTTCATGATGCTTAATCTTCACACACACTCATAGCTTTTTCTTTTGCTTAGATCTATAAAAGTGCTGCTCTGGGGGTTGAATGTAGCAGAATGATGCTAAGCTTTGGTTGGAATAATCCTTAAATGAAACCTTTGCATATTTCCCCCTGATTATTAGTGTTTTTCCTGCATTTTAAACCATTTGCCCACCAAACAGATCAATGGCTCCGATGGCTGCTGTCGCTAAATCCAAAAGTTATTCTGAGAGCACTGGAGGCCAAATGTGAGCGAGAGTCCATTTGATCCCGACGGATGAACAAAAGAGAGAGAGTTAATGCTAAATCCACTTATCTAATGTAGAAAATTACATGTTCTGTCACACTACGTGCAGAGAGGGGATGAGGGCGGATTCTGTGACACCTCCTGCCTGATCGTTGAGACTTCCACCATCACCTTCGACCTCGATGTGTAATTACTGCAATCCGGTGCCAGGATCGTGGACAAAGGAGCAGAAAGCCTGCAAATATCCCAGCGAGAACAGCATCACCTAAAAAATGTGCGAAATGTGCTCTTTTTAGTGAAAAAAAAGCATCTTAACACTCTTTTCAACAAATGTGTTTTGTTTTTTTACTGGATCAACTGAGTCTTTAAACACGTTTAAGTACCAGAGTTACCAAGTTTGCTCATAACCCCTCTTATTTGGGATGGTTTCTGGGCTAATTTGAGGAATTCTTCCCACAAGATCTAGCAACGCAGGCCTAATTTCAACGGTACAAAGAAGACCTGCTTCTGGGGGAGCAGAAACTCTTTAGAGGTGTAATTACAACCTCAGATAGGTGCAGAATTGTGATCGTGTGGGTGATTTAATGCCGGTGCAAGTTAGTCATTTAAGGGTCAAAAGCGCAACTCATTTAAAATTTATGGTCAAATAAAAGAAGAACAAATCACAGAACTTCAATCTGAGAAAACTTTCAATTGTTTTTTTTTATTGTGTTTTATAATGATCTATTTCATTTGAAAAATGTTCTCATTTATTAATCTATCTATTATTTTTTTCCAAAATATCACAAATCATTGTAAATATCTCAATTGAACCTACTTGACAATTTGACTGTTTATTTAGAACAAAGAAACATTTAATAAGTGATCTAACTGAAAATCCTTTCAAACATGTTTGATTTTCAGCTAAAGATCTGACATGTCCTGACAAATTAGCTCTACTAATGAGGCAAATGACCTGCAACATGCTAAAAACGCATGTTAAAAAACTCATTTTATCCCAAACTTAACACCAAAAACTGTCCATAAACTGCCTGATGTGTGGCTCTCTGATTGGCCTCTGCTTCCCTTGGCTAAAAACTATCTCCAACTCCAGCTCCTACAGACACTATAGCATAAAGCACCTGCTTTGTTATCCTGTGTGTGAATGAAGTGTGTTTTGAAAGGTTTCATGGGCAGAATAGAGTCCAGCTGTTTGAGGTGAATTGTGGCTCTGCTGCCACTCATTCCTCTCCTTCTGTCACTCTGCTGAAGCCGTCAGAGAAAGGAGGCTGAAGTCACTGTCAATCTTTCCAACTTCACCAAGTAAGAAACCTGCTCAGGTTTTCTTAAAAATGAGCAATTCTTTGAGTTTTAAGCCATTTAATGCAGCATGGATCATATTTTGATACATAGATTTGAGACCCGTTGCAATATTTCCCTTCTTTTGCATGTTTGTCTGCAGTAATATTGTAAAAATGTCTATTAAAAACATTTTATGCAGTCAAACAAAGACTGCTTTTGACAGGGTTAAGGGTTTTCGACGGGCCTTTATTAGAAAGCTACTAGACAGGAAATGAGGGCAGAGAGAAAAAAGGGGGGAGAAAATGCAGCAAAATGCCCAAAAGCCTGAACTGAAACTGAGGAGTCTCATCCTCAACGGGCTGAACTCAGTAATAAAACATCCGAAAGTGACAGAAAGCAGCTGGTTAAAGAAGAGTTACCCGGTTTGCTCACAGGAAAAGTAAAAAATAGACCCCCTGATTCTCCTGTGCAGTCATAAAATGAAAACAGGTGGAACACTGCCAGTTTTAAACTCATTTTGTGGCAGAAGGGGCTTAGAAAGACGCCCACGCGCCTGCACAGAGGACCGCGAGCTTAAGCTCTCACAAATTCACCTGCATTTACGAGCGAGAGCACCAATCCAAAAAGGGCCGTTTTAAATCCAACTTCGCGGCACAAAGACACGAGCACAATGCGGCCGCGCCGGCTCAATAAAAACAAGTGCGCGCGGCACGCAAACAAAGGCCCAAACTCGCGCACGCCGCCGCCGCCCTCCAGGACGCCCACGCGCTCTCCAGATCACGCTATTCATTTCATCTCCCATTCCCTTTGCGGAGATGATGAGCCGGAGACATGAAAGAAAGCCAGTGAAGTGAGGAGAGACCCACTCTCTGGCTCCGTGTCCCCGTCTGTCCTGCGGTCCCTCTTCCTGCCTCCGTTTCGGAGGCTTTCATCATGGTTTACCTCCAACTTTGTCTCACTTTCCCCTCCGTGTTTGGGTGATTATCCACCTCTCTGCGTCTTTTATCCACTCTCCTCTACTAACATCTGTACACACATAATCTCCTCCCTCATCCCGTGCATCTTTTTCTCCCCCCCCCCTCCTTTATCTTGTCCTCCCTCCCTCCTTCCCTCCCCCCACCCCTCTCCCCTGGGGGTTTCTGGCAGATAGTGGATGTTGCCGCCTGGGAATGGCGAGGGCGGTGAAGTGGTGGATTAAGCGGCCGGGCGATCCACAGGACGCCTAAAGTCAGTCACTAGCAGCTGCTGTTATCTGCAGCATCAGCTCTGAGGAGCTGGAGGACCAAAGTGATGGAATGACTCCCAGGACATCTCAGCCACAGCTCGTTTTTCCCTAAAACGAGTGGCTTCAGAGTGGGTGTGTCCACGGCTTTGACCCCCAACGTTATCACACAGTTCACACAAACGCCGAGACTTTCTTGTAATCTCTCGACGTGGCCTTGAACAACAGTTCTCCAGCAGCAACAGTTTTAAGTAGATCTTTAGGCTCTTTGTTAGCATCAGCCTTTAACAAAGACTCGTCATTTGTTCCAATTTCTTTTGCTGATGTGTGAAAAATGCCAAAGAAAACACAGTCTGACAGACAGGAAACAGGATTTCTGAGGATTCCCGAATATCTGCTGGCTGAAAAATGGGCAGATCTCAGCTGGTGAGCAGCGAGTCCTTAAAACATTTGAGGAAACTGGACAAGTGGAGGACTAAAGAAGAAAAGCTGGACCTAAAAAACTCCAGCAGATGAGGAGGATCTGAAGGTAAAGAGGAACAGATCCAGCAAAGAGCTGAACAGGAGCTGAGAGCTGCATCTGGACCTCCAGCTGACCGTCTCCTGGTGGCCTCATCAGAAATGCTCTCCATGAAGGGGGGCTGTCAAGAAGCCCCTCTGAAGGAAGGAAACAGGGAGGAAAGGCTCTGTCGCTCTGCCAGAGGAACCAGAAGTGGACTGAACCCCAGCAGCTCTGATGGAGGGATGGATCCTTCCCAGCACAATAATTGGGTTTATTTTTGAACGTTTGATCAACACAGAAGCTTCACAGTTGTACACTGTACTTAACAGTAAATTTTAAGCTCAAATGCAAAAAAAAAAAATATATAGTTTATTTTTACTCACATTTTTTCAAAAATGCCCTTTGATGCTTTTTATGGTAATTCAATAAATTCAGAGATGTTTTTCTGACTTAAAATATGCCAAAATGTAAGCAATTAATCTCTCTGTTTTCTATCAACACTTGCAGGAGGTGGATGCTGGAGGAAAATCAGGTTGCTCTGCTGGAGCAACAGCCCACAGATCAAGACTTTCCAGTAATCATCCACACTCTTCCTGTGCTCATCTGTATTTATTCCACATATTTGCTCCAGCTGAGAGGGCTGAATGTGGCACTCTGGCCCTGGGGAGGCAGAGCTGAGAGCAGCAGGAGAGATAACTAAAATAGCAGCCGCAAAGCCGCGCGAGCTAAATCAGGCCAGGCAAACGGGGCCTGAACAAATGGAGACTCTGAGAGGGGAGAACATGACACAACTTTAAGAGGACGCGTCGTTTGAAAGGGATCCGACGGCAACGAATAACAGAGGGAAATGGAGGTGGGAGCGATGAGGTGATGTTTCCAGTAAAATCGGTAATGGGATTAAAATGCAGGTTTCATCATTCAGGCGTAAGACCAGCAAGCTTTCATCAGAAAAGTATAAATCCAATACATCCCTGCTTCCCATGTGGGGTTGACACACATCTGTCCCTATAACATCTGGTTTTTTGAAGGTCTGGGGACACCTGCATCACAGCAAACCCCCCAAAAAGATTCCCACCTTATCCTAAATGGACAATAATATCCATTCATCTCTATGTAGCTGAGAGGAGCATTTCCTCGCCATAGTTTTTAACCAGAGCTCAGATGGAGTTATTTATCAGCCCAACAAGCACGCAGGGGCTAATATCTATATGTTTTAATTAAATATGCAAAGCCTGAGCAGTTTGGGCTCCTGATGAAGAATCATCAGGCTCCCGATAATCCCTCTACCCACAGAGAGACGTTTCATTAACGCCCTCCACATTATTCAGCAGGATGCTGGACGCATTTTTTACGCCCTGCACAGCCACATGCCGGCCACGTCTCCGGGAGGCGGGGCGGAAATGTCAGTGAGAGTCCAGGGATTGCCCAAACGTCGACACGTCCAGGCGGCTGTTTGCAGCGCTGACCTGAGACCAGGCCGGAAATCGGCGGGCCGAGGAGGTTTTGTGCCTTTCAGCCTGGTTTGTCCGCCTGTTTTCAGCTGCCACGCATGCAGGGAGGCAGCAAACAGCAGAGCAGCCTCGCTCATTAAGGAAAAATCCATCTCAAAACACTCAAAGAGAATTAGATATGAAGCTACAGCAAACCAAAAAGCGCATCTTAGTGGATCTGACTTCAGATCTGAGCTGGTAATGGCTGAGATGTGTCAGCGTCTTCTCTGCTTAGCGTGGACTTAACAAGGGACATGGAATAGAAAAGTGGATTCTCCCCGCCTTCTGAAATCACTGATTACATTTCTCAGTCATTCCAATCAAGCCGGTTTCCTTTCAGGCTGCGGCCGGCCCCCGCCTGGCCCCCGCCTGGCCCCCGCCTGGCCCCCGCCTGGCCCCCGCGGCTGGTCGGCTGAAACCTCCGCGCTGACCCGACAGCTCGCCGCTCCGTGGCCCGTACATTGTTTGCTCCCGGCCACCTTCTCCTTTCACCGTTCCCCCCAAAACGGCAAGAAGCTCTCACAGAGCAGTGCTCAAACCAAGGAATCTGAGCCCTAAACATCATCACATTAAAGGCGGTTTTTCCTCATAACTCCTGGATAACAAATCCGCTAATCTGGAATAAAAACTCTAATCAGGTGTTTGCGTTTTGGGTCTATCTGTCAGCTTAGAAATGTAGTGATTAGGTGCACGTTTCAGATGTGTGATGACTCTCTTATGGAGATCGCTGTGCACGTGAGCGCGGCTGAAATCTGCACTGGCATCGATAAATGAGGCTGCAGGTACAAAATCAGGATTTTATCCCCAGCAACGGAGACATTGCCATGATAACAATGAGACATTTTTAGCTCTCTGATATGAAAACGTATTAGTGAAAGCAGCTTCGTTTGGACCTGCGTAGTGTTGCTAAAAGGATGCACGCATGCCTCGTAGCGGATGTTTGCACTTACTGGCTGATATGCTTTTTACCCTGAATGTGCGTCTGCATCATCAGATGTGTAACCTCAAAGGTCTTTAACGAAACATGTTTTTCAATCAAAAGCCAGATTATTGAACATTATGTGAAATGGTCTTAAGATGGATATTTTCGACATGTTTTCTTTAACATTTTAAAGGCTGAAAATGGAGAGAATCTTTTGGGGGAGCAGTCTTTATCTGGCTCTTAAAATATGACTTTTTTCCCCCACTTTTCCTCAGGAAAAGGCTTGATGACGAACCGGCATTGTCACTCCGTTTCAGTGACCCTTGCAGTCGCCCTTAAATGATTCAGCTCGGTAGCCAGAAGGCAGACATTGAGATATTCACTTCTTTTTGATGCTATCACCCGGTAAGATCGCTTTTTAACCCCTTAAAGGTCAAGATGAGCTGACATTTTGACAGAATGCTGGCCGCTCGTGTGAAAGGGCTTTGGGTCGGTATCCTTTTTTGTCAGTTTTGCAGCTTTTGAAGCTTTTGAAGCTTTTTCTTGGGTCTTTAACCTTCAATCCACCTCACATTAGAGCTGTTTCTCAGTTATCTCGGCGTCTCCTCATAGACACGTGTACATTTCTGCATGTTAAGTCTCTGAGTGGGTTTATTTAACCCCCCATAGGCAGTGCAGCGTTCTGCTTTATCTGCACCAGCTTGCATGGATTGTGCACAGCGTCTGATGGTGTAACCGCCATCTTCATTTTTGTCCCGCAGACAAAGAAACCATGGTAACATGAGCGGAGGTCAGGCGTTTGTTAATGAACTTTTGTTCTGAAACGCCTGCTCACTCCTGTGTCGGAGCGTCCCGCTGCCGCAGAGGGAGCGCACCCGGGCAGGCCTTTCCACGCACGCCTGGGGCCGGCCGGGGCCCGCGCACGGCTGGCCAGAGCCCGCCTGTAATCCGGTGCAGCCCGGTGATGAGTTACAGCCCATTATTCCTCTGCTATACAACAGGCTGCAGACTATGGAGGTGGGAGATAGCGCTACTCGGGCGCCCGGCGCTCCGCACAAAGCTTGTTTTACTCTGGATGAGAAGCAGTCGGGGAGAGCCCGGGCTGCTTATCGGCAAAATGGAGGGGTGTGTGTGGAGGAGCGCTAAATGTGTGCGTGTGTGTGTGTGTGGAGGAGCGCGTGTGAGAGCATCCATCCCAGAGGTGTCGGAGTTATCTCCCGAGGCCAGAAAGAAAGAGCGAGGGACACGAGGAGCGCCAGACAGGGATGGATGGAGAGAGGAGTGAGGGGAGAAGTGTGGGAGAGCGAGGGCTGGCGGGGGTGTGCAGGGAGGCGTGCAGGACGTGGGCAGTGTGTGTGTGTGTGTGTGTGTGGGGGGGGGGTCTGGTTCTCACCACAGGCTCACACGGTGGTGCAACCCAGACAGCAGCTCACGCTCAACGCCACCCTCAGCCTTCACATCCCATCTCCGTCCAGTCAGAGTCACCTGACCCAAAAGAAGCCGCCCGCCGGACAAACCGACGCCAGGTCAGCTGCACCGGGACACTTCCCGCTTCTTCACCTTTGACCTTTCGGCCTCACATGGACACCATCAGACGCTAATGTTTGAGATCAAGAATGAAATGTTTTTTCAACCAATCACGTCTTCATTGTTTAATTAAAACTGTGTGGTTAGAATTGCAATTATGGCAATTTAATTTTGGCCAACAGAGGAAACAGAGGAAGGTATGAGTCATTTTAAAACTGATAAGGCATTCAATGCTGCACAACAACTGACAACTAAAATAGCTGCTAAAAGTTATTGTACAAGAGCTATTTCTGCACTTATAATTCAGATAAAGTTCAGTTGTATCCTATTGTGCTCTTTGATGCTATGAACCCAATTCAGCATTTTGCAGCAGATTACTGCCAAGCATACTAAACTTTACATTTTGTGCAGATTTTCCTCTCATTTGATTTAAATGAATGCTGCTTCTGTGGGAGTTCAAATCCAGTTAGAGCACGTTCAGCTTGGAGTTAGCCTCATTTAGAGAAACTATTCAACATTTAAAGGGATCTTTAACAAAAACGTTTCAGCCTCCAGATATATTCAGCCGTTTTGTAAGCAATAGATTTAAAATCCTACAGATGTGGATAACATTTCTGTTCCACAATGTATTGCTTGGAATAAATGACACATACTTGAAATGGAAGTGATGCTGAACAGTGATGTAAACCACACGGTGCATCCAGCCAAGCGCCCGCTTCGGAAGGCTTTATCTTCAGAACACACTCGCTCCTGTTCAGGCACCAGTGGTCAGGGACAGCCGGCATCGGGGTGGACGTGCACCGGCCCCGGCTTCAGCGGACACCTGCCGCCTTGTCCGGACGTGTTGTGCTGGGGTGAGGAAAAGCTCGCCCGCTGTGACAGGCCAATCACAGCAGCGGCGCTCCTCTGGGAGCAGGACGCCAGGCGGGGAGACAGAGGCCGAGAGAGGGAGGGGCCAGCTGGGATGCAGGTGGGCACGCGGCCAGAGGAGACGAAGGGAGTGAGAGGAGCCGGGGGGGGGGGGGGGGCAAACCCGGGAGGGAGGACACAGATAGACAGACTGAAAGTAAGCGAGTGAGCTAACGATCCCCCGGGTGGCAGGAATCCATTCCCGTTTCCGCCCACGGTCACGTGACAAATGGACTGCTAATGACCGGCCGGTCAACTGGTCGATACCCACCCGCCCATCAACGCCGGAGGCTGCACTCTGTCCAGAAGATAAGCCGAGCAAACCCGAAATCTGAGGCGAAACAACCCCTGCTGCTCTGAAGTCTGCCCCCCCCCCCACACACCCCTCCTGGTGCAGAGGCAGACAGATGTGCGCTGCAGGTGTGTGAGGCCACGCCGCTGGAAGCTCTGCAGAATGAGCTCTGCCATCATCCAGCTGAAATAACAGCCCCCCCACCCCCCGTATCACCGCTACCTTCACACATATGAAGCCATCAGCCGCCGCTGACACTGATTGCAGGCGTCAGCTTCTCCCAGACGGACTCATCTGACACAGAGCAGGCGCCGGCCGTCTGTCCGGTCAGCACCTATGGGAATAGGACCGAGTAGGCCCTGGAAAGCCAGGGCCCTTTCTGGTCCGGTCCAAATCTCCTGCAAACTCCTTCTCAGACGTCCACAACATTCTGCCCTGCTGTCACCAGTGGCTCTTTTTTTCTCATTTTTCAACACAGTATCACAGCGACACAACAGAATGAGCGAATAAAGCATTAAATCTACTAGTTATTTATGGATAATTGCTTTTTTTTGGAGTGAAAATAACCAGATTGAAGGTGGTTTTCGATTCATCCGGCTCCAGGCCGGCTATTGTTATGTTTAAATAGGACTGGACGTTTCCAGCTTGAGCCAGCGAACGGCTGTGTTTTCCTCCCACAAACAACCACGGGGGGAATCAGGGGGCACACAACAACCTGTAATTATACTCGATGAACATGCAAATGCAAAGTTTTGCGGCTTGTTTAAGGAGACGCTCGAGGACAAAGTTTCCCTGGATGGAGAAATCCTCCCACAAGCTTTCATTTTCAGTAATTAAACAATTAATGGGACTCAATGCCCCCTCTTGCAGGAAGCAATGCTCTTTTTGGCCCGATTAAACGCATGCAACCTCTGAGGTTATTTCATTGCCGGAGCAAACAGGAAACTACTGTTGTTTGTTTGTGCTGCTACAGATTGTCATTTCTGCCACTAAAACTACAAACAAAAAAAAAGATAAAAGAAAAAAAGCTCCTCGGCGAAGGCAGGACGGAGCTGAAGCTGCAGCTGGAACTCTAAATCCTCAAAGAAACCCAGATGTCCATTAAGTTAGAGCTAATGCAGCTTTGAACATCTGAGGAGAATGTCAATAACATATAGAGCAGGTAAAAAAAGAGAGCGTCTGCCTTCTTTATTCCGGCAGATCTACAAGAAAGCGAGATATCTACAAAAGGGAAAGGCTGCAGCTACATCTGCTTCCTGGGAGCAGCGGCCCTGTTGTGGCCCGAGCGTCTGGAGGGTAAGGAGATGAAGACAGCCAAAGTGCTTCTTTACATGACAGCCCCAATGAAAAAACTCCCCCCTGGATGAGACGCGCCTCATCTTTTAAAGTACAGAGAGCGTGGTTGGGGCTGCAGCTCGGCGTGGCCGCGGCGCCCTTCTGAGCCGCCCGGTGCCAGAAAACAAATTACAGCCGGCGGAGCTTGATGAGGAGGAAGGGCGAGGCAGCAGTTATCGCACCTTTTCATTACTCAGCGGCTGACATCCACCAGGCGATGAAAAATCCCCCCTTTCAAAAGGCTCCCGAGGCTGAGTCAGACGGGTTAAGCACTGACAGACGGGGAGAAAAATGGGGATCAAACAGGGCAGAAACAGGAAGTGACAGAGAAGGGACTCATTTAGACTCTGGATTTAAAAGTCAAAGTCTTTACCATTTAGGGCCACGCGCACATTCATCACCTGCAACCTCATTCCTCCCCACAGCTCCACCCACGCACAGTTTTAAAGGAACAATCCACTTTTTTTTGGAGGCCTTTTAACAGTTTGCATTCAACCTTTCAAAAACAGGCAGAAGTCATTTAGATTTAGCAGAATTTATGAAGCCTGTGGTGAAAATCAGACAGACTTTAAGTTGAATGACTGATTTATTTAGAGAAAAGAGGACTTAATGAATGAACTAGAGTCCCTTTAAGAAGGCATCCAGCCCTGAAATGAAGGGAGGAGAGTCTGTGGATTATGTGCTAATGCACCGTGCTTTAAACCTGGTATTCACGCCTTGTCTTTGCGGCCGACGTGCGACAGGTTTCCAGCTCCTGAAACAGACTCTCAAGGTGCGTTTTAGCCATTAGCTTTAGAAACTAAACCTGCATGCTTTTGGTAAGATAACAGTAAGGGCTAAAATCCTTTTATTCAACCTGATTGTCATCTTGAGAAATGGGATTTTTAGAACAATAGAAAATACTACATATAGTTAATATCAATGTTAGCATGCATGAACATTCTCCATTTATTTGCCCCTAAATGCCCAGAAAACATAGATATGTGCATATTAAAGAGTAATAAACAACTTTCATCTGAGTTGTCATGGAATTACTGCAGTTTGCATCATGTTAAAGCCAGACTCTTAAAAGAGGTTTTTAATATATTATATATTTAATATATTTTAATATATTTTTACTGCTTTTGCTACTGTTTTTAATATTATTGTTGTCGTTATTATGATTGTTAGCATTTTGTACATACCAAATGATTATAACCTGTTTAAAGATATTTTTTAGCCTTTTAAACCGATCAATATCTCTATATCTTATCCTCTTCAGAACAATTTCAATGCAGAAGGACCAGGATACACCTGATAAGTACCTATAATATCACATGTAACATAATAATATAATAGCACTTTATAATTAGTGTTGATTTGGCGTCTTTAGGGCTCAACACACACAGTAATACCTAATTAATATTCATTATGTAAATAACTTAATTCATTTTGGTTTAGATACTGTTCACAGTTAGGGCTAAAATAATTTAGTTTGACTGATGTTTACTTGCGTGATTGTCGGGGTAAAGGATGCTGTTTTTAAATTTGAGAAAAAAAATAAACGGGTAATTGTTTTAAATATTTGTTTTATGCATGTTAAAACTATAGTCAAACTATTTCCATCTCACAAATTGTTGGAATAATCACCATTTCCTTCATGCAACGTGATGAAAAACCTGAAAGAACTCCAGGAAGTTAAGCAACTAATGTCATTTTCACTGGGAATTCAATGCAACACAACCAGGGCACACCTGATAAATACCTAGCTGAGCACATCTATTGCTGACGCAGACTCTCCCCTTTCAGAGAGATATTTCTGTCCCTCCACATATGCGAGAACAGCAGTTTTACATAACTGTTTACAAGGTGAAAAGAGAGCATTTGGCAGAAATGCTCAGCCTCCATTAACGCCCCCTCCGAGATACTCCTCCAGCAATTATTCCTGCCTTAATCAGATAAGAAACATGCATTCTGTGGCACCTCTCCATCTAAAAAGGCCCTTTTGGGTGATCACACCTCAGCAGGTCACGTTCAGGGTGTCGATCATGGGGATATTTCCTCTGGCCGGGCCAGGGAACGATGTTCAGGCTTCACAGGAACACTTGAGTGGGGTTTAAAGTGGACAGGCCATAGCCAGGATGAGGTATGTCTTCCACTTCCAGACCCCTCATGTCCGATCCGAGCTCGGGTTTATGTTTTACACCCATGAGGGAGGGAGCTGGCCCCGCAGACGGCCCTGTGAGGCCCGTGGGGTGCAGGGTGTGTGAATGAGTGGGTGAACGAGGCGTGAAAGTGCTTTGAGTGGTCAGCCAGCACAGTCCATTTACCATCTGCAAACCTGCATCTCTGGAGGAGCCGAGCTGCCTCTGCAGGCTGGAAAAGCATTAGCAGCTCGCCGCGGTGTGATGTAACTACAGGCAACACGTTAAAGGTCAGTTTGTGAAAAAAAACTAACAAAACAGGCTGTAAGGCCACTGTTTGCTGCTAAAAACTGAATTAAAGAAAACCTGACTGTTTCAAAGCATCATTTCCTCTAAACATAAGCTCCAGGAGCTTCACTTATGAGACCACTGAGTCCAAGTGTCAGAAAAGCCATGCAGCCCCTTTTGAGAATCCTTGAATGAATCCTAAAGCGGCTGAAGTGTGCGGGAAACCGCCGGCTGCTCTCAGACGTCTGCGGAGAGGCCTTTCTGGGCTCGGAGCTTCCTTTGCGGATGGATTCGCCATCTTGTCGTGTGCAGAAAATCGGCCTTGCTGTGGATTGCTCCCTGTTTTTCCCTCGCCACCTTTAATCCACGGACCTGCGCTGGACCTGAGGGACGCTCCGGGCTCCGGTTCGAGCCGACGCCGGACTGAACCGCGGCCAAATGCTTGGATTGATTTCGTCACATCGGAGGCTTTTTGCTCGGAGAGTTGTTCAGGTGTCTTTTGAGAAACTCCCAGCGGGCTTTCGGGAGCCCTTTAGTGAGGGATGACTCTGTCTGGCCACTCTCCCATAAAGCCCTGATTGCCGGGGCGTGCATCCGTGCACGTGCTGTAAACCTCTCTGCTCTCCAGAGAGGAAGCAGACCTCATTCACGGAGACCTCGCCGAACACCTCCCTTCATCCCTGATTAGAGCCTTCAGCTGTGCAGTCTGACCCGGCAATCCTTCAACAGAGACTCTCTGCTGTCCTTTTGGGTCCTTCAAAGCTTTGTTTTGTGCCGTCTCACAGGCATTTGGACACATCTCTTATCGGCCATCGGAATATATGTCAGTCTGACCAATTAGGACTCAGTTATTTGAAAATGGGGCCAAGATGGCCTGAAAATGTGGTCAGAGGAGGAATTACACCTGAATATTTCCATGCAATGGGACTCTACTCGTGCTCCGAGGCGCTTGTCCCAGACTTTGATCAGGATGGCTGAAAAAACAGGATTACATGCATCACATTTATGAAACAAATAAAGCCTCCGGCACAGAACTGAAATATGTCCGCCGCCTTAGCAGCGACACGTTGGCGATTTCTTCTGGTCTTTGATGCAACCCCCCCCGCCGAGTGGTAAAAACCCACCACCGACTGCCTGAGAGTGGCTCATTGCCACTAATTATAGAGGAATTGATTTGATGTTGGAATATTTGATGCTTTTAGCTGACATTTCTATAAAAAAAAAGCCAGAGCACTTTAATCATTTAGTGTTTTAATTGATTTGTTTTCATAGTTTGGGCTTTTTAGTCATGACTTTGGTGTTTCAGTATTTTTGGTTTTGCTTTGCAGAGGTTAGAAATCTGGCTGCAAAAACAAATCTACCGTTTGGTAAAATTAAAGTACCCTAACCTGACAACTCGCCTTTTCATAGGTCTCAGCTCATTCTGTACTTGTATACTTGCTTAACTTTGCATGTAAATGTCATTATTATGCTCAAACACAGTTAATTACCAGGGAAAAGGAACATTTTTGATCATTTTGCTCTTTGGTTTGGGTCAGACGTGTCATATTTTGCATATTAAATGTTCATTTCTGTTTTTTAAAAGCATGTTTAACAGGAAACTTGTTAGACGTGTGAATTTGATCGGCAGCTCAAACCTGAAAGTTTTCAGAAAATGAAAAGATTTCCAACCCAAGTGATAAAAGAGTGTCAGAGAGTTCATTTTAACACTGCTGTGTCATCAAAAGGGTTTAAATTCCCAACCGAATCCTTTTCTTCTTCTCTCTCTCTCTTGTTTTTTTTTGCCATTTTGCTGTCATTTCAGCCAAAGACAACCCTGCTAGCCATCACTTATTGATTTACGGAGGACAAACAGGCCTCCAAACACCTGGATGAGCGGGTGCAAACCGAGCAGGAGGCCGGGCTTCAGCGGGCAGACCGCTTTCTAATGAAAAAGATCACCCCAAAGAAAACTCCCAACTCCTCCTCTTACACAACACCGTTGTTTAGAGAGGAAACCAACCACCCACAGATGAATTTTTTCCTCCCTGCCCGACCTGGCTGAACTTGTCTTCTCTCCCTTCACCACAACTCAGTGCACGCGGAGGAATAATGAGCCCATTAAATGTGAAACCGGCTCCAGAGTCCGACTCCCGACGTCAGCCTGCATTCAAAGCACCCGAGAAGTGAGGATGCCGTCAAATCAATCGAGCAGAATTAGTAAATTCACCTGCGGGTGAAAGACTGAGAGAGGCTGTTAAACAGACTCATGCAAGTTTAATGTTCTCTCATGCAGATTTTTCCTTTTTTTTTTTGCTTTTCTCACTATCTCAGGTTGGATTTAAGCCTCCTCTGCTGGGTAAAAGCCTGGGGCAATCAGAAAAAAGTAATTAATTGCAATTTTAGGGGTCCAAAGACTCGTCTCTGGGGTGCTGTCTTCAAAGGCCCAGCTTGTGTTCCCTTTTAGTTTAGAAGCGTACCTGTCAGGGCATCTTTGGTGTCCAGTTCTCAGTCATAGCGGGACACATAAAAGATACCCATGATGGGTATTTTATGTGCAGAAAGCACAGATCGACAGCAGTTACTTTCCTCTTGTTTACAAAAGGATAAGATTAAAAAAAGGAGGATAAAATATCCACAGCAGAGCTGCTTTTGCACATTTCCTTAATTAATTAAACAATCTGAGAAAAGGCCAGAAATTAAGCACAACAGAATAAATTTGCAAAGGGCAGAAAGACTCATGGTGAGACTTGAAATTATTCACACACCCACACACGAAATGAGTTTTGTAAAATATTCAATCTGCTTTCCACAGTGCTGACATTCGGAGGGAGGGGGGGGAACCCTAATTTCTAATTGTTTTTCTTTATTTCTTAGGTTTTCTTTAATCATGACTGATTCCACCATCAGAGGCTGGTTAATAAAAAGGTTCCTATCAATGCCAGATCCCCAAATCTGACCCAACACCTCCTAATTCCAAAAGAGTAAAAATCTGCATTTGCATAAAAATCTAATGTGAAATATTTTTTTCACTTTGGTCAAAAGTCAGATTCAAACTTTTCGATTACAATAAATTAAGAAATGTATCTAATTCTAAACAAGGAAATACAACTTAAACAGTGAGAGAAAAAAGGGGGAATAAAATATTATTTAAAGCAACAAATGACAGTTTTCCATGTTCTCATATTAAACATGGGAACTAACACGCTGTTTCTCTTTAAAGAGAAAAAACTAGTCTCCCTTGCTACTCCAAACAAAAAAACAGAGCAGGAGATTTGTGTTGTGCACACTCAGTCATTATGAATCTATAATTAGGCCAGTTACATCATTACACAGCTCTAATTAAGATAATCATTAAAGATAGTTGATTTTATTAGAGTCTAGAAGAATAAAGATTATCAGTGTGCATGCTAATATGCTCATTAGCTCTATAAAAGGATGTTATCCAATAAGAACTGACGCATCTGTGTGTTTGTGTGGTGCAAACTTTTCAATGGTTTTTACTTCTTCAGCATGACAAAACAGGTTTTAGGGTAGAATATAGAGTAGTTACAAATATTATACATGATTTTTAATGTGTTTCTATTATATTCGGTGTAAATGAATGAATCCCCCAGCAGGTGATGGGTGAGGGGGTTTATCTTTGAGGCAGTGTCCAGATCACAGCCGCCATCTTTAAAGCCACCATATTGGACCAATGGAAGATTTTTCCAGTGGGAAGGGGGTCATGCAGCACACCAAATAAGAGCAGGATTGTCTCAGAAAGTGAGGACAGCGATCAGATTTTCCATATCTGTTACAAAGTTATGGGCACACACATGATGCAGCTGTCTGACATCACTCCTCATCACCCTGAAACCCTCCCTACTTTGTGCTTGTTTGTAAGCAGAATAACTCATTAAAAAAATGTCAAACACACGCACATTGAAGCTAAAAGTCACCAATGAGCCGCCCCTGACCTTTGACCTCTGACCTGCTGAGTGAGAGCCTAGGATGTAGGTGCTGGAACACTGGGATCGTGACATGTCTGTCATGTGCTTCGCCCTTTGGATGAAAACCAGACATTTTCCCACACGTTAAACCCAGAAAAGCATCAAAATCCCTGCAGCATAAAACTGTTAAAATTCTGAGGGGAAAAAATGTACACAGAACTGAATTAGAGGGAAGATCATAGGAAATTTTTGGCTGCTGAAACAGAAACGACTGGGAGAGATCAGAGGATTATTTCATCCTGGATGTTACTGACGTATGTGTGCATAGAAAGGTAAGCCGTTCAGAGATGAGCAGTGATTATTACCCCCCCCACCCCCCAAAATCGACCAAGTAATTCATTTTTATGGGACTCTGCAGAACAAAGGGTCACGCAACAGACAGAGGACAAAAAAAACACAAGCCATGTAAAAAAGGAGACACATCTGGAGCTGTGCTGGTTTAAAGAGATCAGTACAGACTTCATAACTTCACCTTTAACATCAAGCATCCAAGCAGGGATGACAGATTAACCTTTAAAAGTCCATTTCATAACAGAGGAAGCATTATACCCGCCCCCTCTTCTTCTACAGTTATTAGGATACAGTTTTTGTGCTTCCCGGTCGCAATTTTCCAAAACTGCCATTTTTTTTTAAAGTTAAACCAGCCGCTTTTTGATCTTTTTATCTTTTTGATCTTCTAGCTGAATCAGCTTTTGCAAATAGCAAAAAAAAAAAAAAAAGTTAAGATTTTTTAAATTCACATTTAATGTCAGAAGCTCGAGAGGCAAGTAACTAAAGTTTCAGAGCAGGGGAGCCATTTTTTATTCAAACTTTTGACCCAAAGCTCCTTTTTAGCACTTTAGCACTTTTTCAGTTTAACTTTTTGCACACTTTTCATTTCCATAGAAACGTTTGTGGTTGAACTCAGCAACTTCCACTATAAAATATCAAGAAAATGGGTGGCAAAACATAGCCGAAGAGAAGTTTGAAGGAAGTGTGAAGTAGAATTTATTGGATAACATTTTAAAAAATATGTTTTTTTTTTGCATTTTCGAGCCACAATTTCAAATTGCATCCGATCGTTTAAATCCTCTGTTAGGGATTTGGTTGAGTTTGAGGAAAAAGTGCAGCCAGCAGACTGGAGGAAATCAAAAGTGAAGCCAGGACGGATAAACTCACTGTAAACTTAGAAAAAAACCCACAAAAGTCCAAAGCAAATACAAGATAACTGGAAGATGGAACTGACAGCTCAGCCGGATTTGAGACAAACCATCATTCCATCCAGCTAAATCTTCCAATTCAGGGCTGAGAAAACCCAGAAGCTCAACGATGAGTCTGCAGATGTGAACATGTAGCAACAAAAAGACTCCACAGATAAGCGACGAAGGCCGAATGGGAACTGATTTATAGACTCAGCAGCACTTTTTTTCCTGCTTGTTTTATGCCACAAAAAGACATCTGATTATGGGCTACAGCGTCTGAAACCGGCTATTCCTCCTAACTGTCTCGACTAAAGGTTTTCTCTCCTTTAGAAACAAATGAAAGATACCAGCAATTACTCTTCTGAGGAGAGGAGAGATGAGTCATGATGCTTTCTCCTCCACCTCCTGATGTTTTGACTTTTTATTCAAAATTTTTTTGTGCTGTCTGATGATTTCTGTGTGCTACTTTTGACAATAGATGCAGCTTTAGTTTTGTCTGATTCTCGTTAGTCTTACTGATTTTGGTCTTAATGTATAGTGGACTGAGGACTCAGCCTTTGGATGAGTGCCTCTCTTCAGAAAACAGACATTTACCAGACACCAGGTCTCTCTCTGCCTCTATCATTTCGATATAAATCTCTATCGCTCTCTCTGTGAAGGTGCACCGGCGTTTTCTTTTCCCCGTCATGCATGAAATTCCCAAGTGTTTTCCTTTAAAACCCAATTTCCCGGCGTATCATAAATCACCGAAGTCCAAACTAAAAGCTGATGAATGTACACCAGAAGTGAATTCCTTGGTGAATCGGTGCCGTTTTGATAATGTTTCAATCAGAAAAGGAAATGGAAAATGAATGAATTTATGCAGAAAATAAGACCAGCTTTGGGAAGAAAAGAATAAAAATGAACAAATTACAAATTAAATACTACCTTGTGAGGGATTCAAAGTGACTAATCTTTAGAAAGTATAGTTTTAATCATCACTGTTAATAGTGACTGACGCCATGATACATGTACTTTTCGTTTAATGGGGTGGATTAAAGCCCTCACTTCCCACCAAGATATGCAAAAGCTGCTACCACAAAATTAGCGTATATTTTTGCTGAGAAACTGTAACAAACTGAGACACCTGTCCAGCAGAAACCAGTAATAAGTCCTTTATTACTATAGAAACACTGAAATAACTCCATCCAACTATGCTTTCCTTTCATATAGCTCCATTCTGCCAATAAGTCACACTAACTGCTAATTATGAGAAAAAATATGACCAGGAGGGTTTAATTTAGTTGCTTCTGATCAGACTTTATTTCCCTTTTTCAAAGTTTTGTTAAACCTCACAGTTATGAGCCCTTTTGATAAAGTAATCTCATATTTTATATCCATCCTACTCAATATAGAAAATGGATGGATGGACGTATTATCACTGATATTTAGGATGACAGGTCGACTGGAGCCACTTTGTAAAGATAACAGCTTTGGCCCTGAATAAAACTCTTTTTTTAAAAACTTATATTGGACAAGTTAAAGATTATGTATCGTTATAGTTTCTAAAGGAAACCTGAAAGGGACAATGTTAAGACATAATACAATATTGATTTGGAATTAGAATGGACTTTATAGCTAATCATGAGCATTATCTGGCCAGATCTGTATTCTAATACTTTCCAGTTCGGGATGGAGAGCAACATTTTGACTTTTAAAGCTTCTGTTGACACAAATAGAGCCAATCGGTGATTGCCTTTTTGTTTTTCTGCTTCTGCATTAGCTCACTACAGAGCTGACGGTTCCATAAGTGCATTTAAACCCCCACTGATAGGAATCGGAGCCTGCTTTCATCTGCGAATAAAAGAAGAAGAAAGAGGAATCTGCCTCTTGTTAGGAGCGAAGACGAGCTGTTTGGTGGGAATAACAGATAACAAGTTATGACTGTTGTGTTTGAAAGAGAAAGAAATAAGAAAGAAAAAGAAACAATAACAATAAAACGCACTTCGCGCAGATTGACGATGCCGAGCTCTGAACCTGAGCGACGACTGGGACAATGTCTCTTCACCCCAAAGTTCCCTCGAATAAAAAGTTCAAAGGCAAAATGCTCCACTTCTTTTTCTTTCTTTGAAGCGTCTTTAAATGCAATTTGTACAGAAGGCATTGCTCTCCCACAGACTTACTGCACACGTTAGCATTTGCATAATGGCAGCCGGACTTTTTCCTCCAGCTCCACTGGAGCTTTCCTCAATCAGGAGTCAGCGGTCAGCCTCTCCCTTTACAGGGAGCCGCTTCCTCAATCACCTCACATCTGACTGTACGATATGTACTGAAATGCATGGTACCAGATCCGGTGCAGCTAAAAGTTCTTCAGCTCCTCTGCAGGTGTATTTGTGTTCACCTTGCAGGCGCCGGCTGCATGCACCATGTAGCTCGTGTTTAATGGTAATACACCTTCCATTTCCGGCTGGATTGGGGAAGTGAATGGGCTCTTTTTCAGGGAACAGAGACACGCATAGTTTGGTCCTCCATGTCTGGCTGTGAGGGTTGGATTCTTTGCACCGTCCAGGTGTTTGTAACAGCCCACTTTGGGCCTCTTAGCACTGGATGGGTCATAGCTTCGCCCTCTCTGAAAGCCCCCTATCCCTCTTAAGCGCCTGATACTCAGCTTGGAATGAGACTTTATCAAAAATAAAAGGAAACACAGAAGCAAACGGTGCCGCACTGGAAGCCATTTTGAGTCAAGAAGTCAGGAAAAACAACCGCTTGGATGAATAATTAACCATATTCTGCAACTTAGAGAATCTGCCTGAGCTGTGTCAGTTTCAAACCCTCCATCGGATGAATCGGACCACTGTTCACAATATGATATATTTCATATACGGTACATAAATTCTGCATGATGCTTTTCCTGTAATTCAATTCAGCCGATGACAAACAGGGAGCATCTGCTCTGCAGACTCAATCTGACTCAGAGAGCAAAAAAATACCTGAATCTTCCTCAATCTGAGATATTTCATATAAAACCCCAGATTTTAACCTGAAGGTGAAAGTTATCAAGCTTTACTGTCTGGAAATTGTGATGTAATCTTACAGGAGTGATTGGCGATGGCCTCTCCGACTGTTTTAATGGCTGAAATAAGCAACAGTTAGTGGGATAATGGCGTAATTAGATAAACCAGCCAGCTTCATTACCGCATAGGAAATAAAAAAGGAGATTTCAGCAGAGCACAGCGCGGTCCTGCCTAAGGGAAGGCACGGCTCAGGCTGAACGTCTTAATAAGTGATTTAAAGAATCTCTCCTTCAGCATGTGAGGACAGTAATGTTCCTGTAATGCGATCGTCAGACCGGCGATGGAATAAACAGGCGAAGGCGGCCAGAGATTCATCCTGTGACCTCCTCGCCCCCTTTTAGGTGTTTTTAAAGGGGAAAGTTTGGCTAAAACTGATCTAAAAGGATCCAGCCGCGGTGATCTCAAGGTTGAACGCCTCAGAAAGGTTTGAGGGTTCGAAATAACAAAACGCGAACAGAAGAAACAGAAGAAACCTCAAAATAGAAAGAAAGGAATTGTTTATGCTGAGGAGATAAGAAAATGTGTGAGTGCGTAGGCGACAGTGAGACAAGGTGTTTTCGGAGATAAGTTTTGAACCTGGTCTTGATAAGAGTGACTCGGCTTTTCAGACAGCCTGGGGGAGAAGTCAACTTTGAGTCCCACACAAGGACTAAAGAGAAGAACTTTCTCATATCATACATCGCACAAGGAGCTCTGTGGTTTAAACCGTGTGGGTTCAGTCTGACTGGAACCAAATAAGAATCACAATAACCAGCTCGTTTTCTCACAAATACGAAAAGAACTCTGAAACAATCCCGCAAAACGACTAACTAAATGAATAAATAAATACATAAAGTAAATAAATGGATCATTATGAATACCAAAAATAAACTAATGAAAAATCTTGAAAAATGAAATGAATAATGGAAATGAAAATAATTACAAGAAAAATCAGGAAAATCTGCAAATCAGGAAAAATATAAATAAATTATTAGAAAATATGAAAATAAAAATAATAAAGCACGAGCTTTCAGCTTCACCAGAGGAGCCAGACACAATGCATCACTGCACCTGGGCCTCCGTCCAGAACATGGATCAGCATAAAATGTAGGATTCCCAACAGGAGATCAATGATGTTGAACATTTCTGTCTCCATCTGTGCTCACAGCGGGCCCACATTTGACAAAATAGAAACTTCTCAGTGTTTTAAAGGAACTCTGAGCTGGAAGCCGAGCTGATTTCCATTTCAAGCTCACGCCCGTTCTCAGAGTTAGTCGGCCTTTTCTGCTCATCACAGAGCTCGTCATCCACCCTGAAAGGTGGATGGACACAGTTTCTGCATCTTCCATCCAGCAGCAGCAGCCTCAGAGGACATCAGAGCCCGGCGGATAAACTATATATGAGGAGAGTGTTCCAGCGAGAGGTAACTAAACTTTAACTAGATTCAGTTCAATACTGGACAAAAGACACAGAGAATCAAAGAAAGACCAGAGAAAGAGAAGTAGCTGAGAAACAAATCCTGTACATCCACACACACACACACGTACACAGCATATATGATCTGATCCGATCCATCTGTCAGATATCTGATGTTTTATTCCTTTAAAACATGTCAGAAACAAGGCCCTGTACACCATTATGTTCTCACAGCCTCCATCTTCACAGGTGGATTCTCTACAAGTCAGCAGACACGCTTATTAGCGGCTTTCTTACAGGACAAGGCTGATTATTTCTTTGACGGGTGTCGTTTTCTGCCTGCTGAAGCTCCCCTGAAACAGCAGATTTTAGCCATGCCTGATCAAAGGTCTCATTTCCACGCGCGATGTCTGAAACATTTTAATCTCACGAGTGCAGATCTGCTTTTCCCTTCCTCTGGTTATCCATTCCCGAAAAGAGATGTGGTTTATTACATCCCCTTTCAGGCTCATTTTCCGACCTCTGGCAGCTCATTTTTCTATACATATGGAGCGCACTCCACTATAATTTTCATTTCCGCTGGGAAAGCTGTAATAACTGTTTACTGCGTGTGCTATTACTGGAAAAGAAGTGACCCTTTTGATCATCGCATTTTTCGTCCCGAGGATGGATTTTCCTCTCGTATTTTGTGCCGGTGTGTTTTGATTGTGCTGTCAAGCCGCTGCTGCTCCTGGAAGCTGGAAGCACAGCCCCTCAAAGTGCATCTCCAGCGGGGGGGTACCTCCCCAGCAGCCTCTGTGTGCTCCACCTGACACGGAGCGCAGCTCTGGCTGACCACCACCGCACCGCGGGAGGCTTTCAGATAAACAACACCGCCGTGCTCCTCCATGCGTGCACTTAAGCTGGTGAAGGGGGAAAAAAACACGAAATATCCGAAGGCTTTGCCTGGAGATCTGCAGCTTTCTGCCCCGGGAGGGACTCAATCATGTCGACAAATTAAAACTGTATGAGCTGATGACTAACGTAATGAAATCAGGGAATAGGTTTCATCATTCCCCAGAGAAATGTTAAGAAGAATTTCTGTGCATGTGTCGTACTTGATGAAAAAGGGATTTCTGCCTCTAATTGTAATTGCTCCGTCGCCTCGGCAACATCAGCGGTGACACCCACCAGCAGGAAGCTGAACGCAAACACCGTCATTGCTGAGTGTACAGATCTAATGACGCTGAGGATGGGGTGGTCAGACAGTGTTTCCCACTTCCACCTGCTCACATCTGCCCACTCAGAGAAGCAGGAGATGCTTTTCTTCTGCTGAGATGTCGGGACAGATGGTTTCCTGGGTGTAGCATCAAGATGGCTAAATTAAAGGGAAATTAGATGGAAAGATGGATGAAAAGAAGGATGGATGGACAAACGGATTAAGAAATGGACAAATAGATGGACGGCTGGATGGATGAATGGATGGATGGATGGATGAACGGACAAAGAGATTGATGGAAAAATGGGTGAATGAATGAACAGATAGACGGACAGGTGGATGGATGAAAATGATGAATGGATGGCTGGATAAATAGATTGACAAATTGATGCATGGATTAATAGAAATATGGATGGATGCATAAATGGATGAATATAAGGACAAGTGGCTGGATGGCATGCCGATTCTTTCCATGGACAGATTCAGGCGGGGTCCACTCCCCCCTCGGAGGGGAGCTGCTTTGCCCCCATCGAGCTGGCGGCAGAACGGCCCCCCACCACCAGATGTGTTCCCCCGACAGATGTGAGACGCGCACGCTCAGATCAGAAGTGGCAGACAACAACACCAGGACAGACTTTAACAAAGGCAAGATTTCTGCTTTTCATCTTCTCTTCTCCGCCGACACACAGCCACGCCATCAGATTTGTGACCCGACACTGGCAGGAGCCCGTCTGCCCTCCGGCCTCCACCCGCACACAGACCTTTCCCCCTGGATCCCAGCCGTTTGGAGCCCCCTGTAAGAGGTTAAAGTGCCCGGGTCCACAAACACAACCGTCCTGCAGAAAAGGGGTCGAAGGTCAAAGCCTGCACCCACAAGGGAAGACGGGGCCTCTGCCCTTCATGTTCCTGCTGATATCTGTCCACTCTGAGCACCACCAGGCTGCAGACTGTCATCTGGCCCCATTTCTCAGATACACTTCTGCACAAATACACCTAAACTTAGGCTTCTTATCTGTTTTTAGAGACTGTATTCTTATCGTCGGATAGTGGATTTTCTCGCTGTGGGATCAATAAAGGTCTATCAAATCATTCTATTCTTTTCTTTTCTATTCCATGATTTGATGGTAAGGGATGGATAACTTTGACCAAATAATATGCATTGGACATATATTCATATTTTACAATTTCCACTGAGACTGAGCAGATAAGAGTTGACTTTCCCTGTGGTAAACCACAAAGTGGTTAACAGTATTCATGAGATTTTCTTTGTTTCTCCTGCCAAATAACTTGACATTAAGGCTGAACAGTGGCTGGCTCTTTTGTTTTTACATACAAAGCCTCTCTCCCTGAAATCCGGTTTGTTAGTTTTGCACTAAATCGGCTGCAGGAACGACTGTGAGCATCCCTGCTTGCTCGTTCTGTTTTGTGTCTGTGTGGGCCTGCGACAGCGGACACAACATCTGTCCAAGACGCCCAAAAGTCTCCAGCTTTTCAGCTGCAACCTGAGGGAGATAAACCTCGCTTAACAGGGATGGAGTAGCCAGAGTTGCTGCACGTGGCCCTCTCATTGGGACTTCACAGAGCCTCTGGCGAGCCCAGAGTCAGGAGATGCCAGATCTGTGCCTGCACAGGGGTCCTCCCGACACCCCCTGCCAGTACCACCTGTGCCCTCCCCCCCTACAGAGAGGGGGACGAGTCTGTGCTGCAGACAGCCGCTGTAAAAAGCTGGAAAAGCTTTGGAAATGACAGTCAAAAAGGAAGAGGAGGTAACGGCCCATTCATCCATCTCCAAGATTAATAACCCAAACAATATCAGCAGGAAATAGTCCAATTCATTCCAGGCTGAGGCAACAGATGAAGACGAGTCTGCATTTTATCTGAAAAACAACAGGATCCATAACACACCATCTGTGCAGCGAGGAGGGAAAATAATGGCCGACTTTCAGGAGAAGACTTCATCCAAAACGTCCGACCTGTAACGTATTGAAGTTAAAAAATAAAATAAAAATAAAACCCCATAAAGAAATGAAGGAGAACAGATGAGCAAAGTGAGAAACTTTTTCTCTCTCAGGCATCACAGATGAAATGCGACACAGCCAGCGCCTCCCCCCCCCGCCCTCGCCCCCCCCGCCCTCACCCCCCCTGCTGTTTTTCTCACCTCCTGAGCAGAATTCAGGAGCAGCCTGAAGAGACCAAAACAGCTGCTGCTGAGGGGAGAAATGTACTTTGAAACAATGGATTTGGGAGGAGATGTAGAGCTTCAAATCAACAGATGCAATAATAGGCTCCGGCTGTACAGCGGGGGGGGGGGGGGTCTTGAATGAAACAAAAATGTTTTCGATTATCTTACACCGCTTTTTTTCTGTCCGGCACGAGAAGATGAGAGAGATGGCCGGGAGGCTTCATTCCTCCCTATGCACAGCACATAAAAAACTCCCAGACATAATGGAATGGTTTTAATTAGCTAACTGCCTCTTATCTTATTGTAAAGGTTAATTCAGTCACAGCTAATGCGTTGGATGGTAAAACCTTAGCCTTTTCTTTGTTCTGCCTTGGTTTCCATCACATATCAGAGCCTCTGTCCCGGTGTGGGTTGTTCTTCTGCAAAATGAGAAGTCCTGGTCTCACTCTCTCATTAAATAAGAAATAAAAAGCAACATGGGGCCGGCCCGGCCTCCAGGGGAGCCTATGCACAGTTTGGATGGTTCACTCACCTACAGTAAATTCATCTAATGTTCTCATCCCTCACAGGGAACACAAAATAAATCAATACTTTGTTAAATTACCATGAAATTGTGTTTTGTAGGTTTCATACCTTCGATGAGAGCACTAATCACTCAAATATGCAAAGAAAATAAGAGAAAAACGATCAAAGTATTATTTGAATTGCTCTTGGGGCTCCCTAGTGTTTTTTGGTCTTTCTTGGTTTCTTTGCTGTTGGTTTATTCCCTTTTTTATCCTAGTTTCAGCTTTCCTCGGTTTCTCTCTTTGTCTGTAGTGGTTTTGTGTATTTTCACCGCTCTCTATTTCCCAGGTTTCATCCTGGAGTCTATCTCAGTTTCCTGTGTTTCTCTGTTAGCTGTTGTCCCTCTGGTTGCTCTGGTTTTCTTCACCTGTTCTCACCTGCTCTGCCTTCCCTTCCCGCCCTTCTGGTCCACTATTCTATTCCACCTCCTTTTCCCATCTTGTGTCCGCGTCCTGGGTTTTGTTTGGTTTTACAATAAAGTGGTGGAATGCTCGCCACAATTCACACACAGAGGCTAACAGAGACTGAAGCAATGTTCTTCCAAGGCTGGTGGGGTCCCAGCTTCGGTTTAAAACGGTGGACGTGAGTCAACAGATCCAGTGGGGGAATGCTAACGGGGCTCTCGGAGATGAAGCATCACCTGCTCTGCTCTGGGTTTGTCTAACTCTGTGAAACTACGGAAGCCTTCACTGGCCACAGGCCGACCCAGACTCAAGCTGCTTCCTCTGGGTTTGCTTGCAGCCATCCCTGTACCTGAAGTGGACTTCCTGCTAACTCAAGGCCTGGCTTTTTATTCAGCGCACCCCTGTAGATTTCCTTTCTCCCCTTGCCTTTCACATGGAGCACTTTCCCTCAAAGTGGTTTGAAATGGCTATGACAGAGGAGTATGAATCACAACACTTATGACAGACAGCAACACAAACACTAATTACTGCCTCATAAAAAGCCTTAAAACTGCATGGAAAATGCAAAGAAATTATGCTGATACAAATGTAAAACAGATTTTTTTAACAATGATTTTCAAAGCTGACGTTTGTGGCTGATGCTTGGCTTTGAATTAACACAAAAAGCTGCAAACTCACTCAGCATTAAACACCTGTTGATACAGCACTTTGTTTTCTGTACTTTAAGATGTTGATTTATGGTTTTGTTTAGTTGGAAAGAAAAAGTTTTCCATCTGCGCCCTGCTTTTCACACACTTTGGTGTGGGGAAAAACACCCCAGGGCATTGTTATTCTGCTACACATTTTTTCTTCAGAAAAACTAATTTGTCCAAAAAACAGGAGCTACAGAATTCGTGGACAGAGATGGGAGACTGAATGACTTGAGCTCCCAGCCGCAGACACATTATGATGTTTGGTTGGAGAGGAATTCACAGACCCTCAAATAAACTCACAATGAAAAACCTAATTGGCTTGTTTTTGATTGTTTTAGGGAATAAAACACATTCAATTTCATGTGAAATATGTTAGATGTTACAGATTCTGTCCTTTGAAGCCACATTTATATTCACCATTTTCTTTATTTGTACATTTGATTAAAATAAAACAATCAAACTGATTAATTTAAGGGAGAATAAAATAGAAAAAAAAACGGATTCATTAAACTGTCATCGTTGACTCTGGTCATTTGATTAAAACCAAGTTTTCCATTGCTGAGAATTTTAAAGGTCCATGAAGCTTATTTGCCAGAGTAAAGATTTCTGTCAGAAATGTAGAGGCACAAAGGAGAAGCAGCCACATAAGAGCACCTCTTTTGTATCAGAGGAGGACAAGGTCGAGCAGCTCCCCTGTTAAGTCAGCTTTTTGTCCGAGAAGAAAAACCGAAAAAAACAGAGCGAACAAAAGTCCTCTGATAAACTTTGACAGGAAATGAGCACATTGAAAAAAAAAAAATGCCAAAAAAGACTGTGTGAGTGCTTTAATTATGCTTTTTTCTTCTTTTGCTCTCTTCTTTTGACACAATGAAGAAAATCACAGGAGATGTGATGCCACAGGTGTGTGGGGTGTCACCACGTGTGCGAGTTGTGTTAACACATTTACAGGATGAGTCAAAAAGTCACAGGACAGCGCTTTATAGCAGAAAGAAAAGTAAAAAGACATATCTAGTGACTGGGCCCATCTTTCATGCATGTGTTTGGAACAAGGCAGCGATCTTGGAAGGTGCCATCTTGGATCAAGAAGATGTTTTTCCTGTGGGAAGGTGGTCGTGTAGCATATCAAAGGAGAGAAGAATTTACTTGCAGCCATGAGATTTGAAAATCCCACGTGCTTGAAAAGCTATCAACACAAAGAAGGGATCGATGGAACGCTGCTGTCTTTTGATATGCTACACGACCACATTCCCCTTAGCAAAACCTCCCACTTGATCCAAAATGTCAGCTTTCAAGTTGGCTGCCATTTTCTGGAAACAACCTTAAAGAGAAGCCCCCCCACCCAATGCTATGCCACCCAATAATATCAAGATATGTCCTTTTCCCTCAAGTTTCTGAGCTATGATTCTCGACTTAGATTTGCACAAAGTAACACACCCATGAGATTAATTCAAACAACAAAACAAGCACACAAAAGGCGGAATACAGACTTCAGCAGGTGTCACAAACCTGATGATTGCAATCACTCAGTGATTGCTGTAAATATTCAGATTGTACAAACGGCACCTGAAAGGTTAATTTAATTCATTTCCGCTCATTAGAACAAAATCAGGTTCGGTGATTTACTGAATGCCACTCGTTTTTGGTTAAAACAGAGTTTTCATTTGGGAAGAAAAACTCCACCTACAATCAGGTCTCACATTTAGCTAAATGGATTTTTTAAAACTCAAACCTAACAGATTGCCTCTAATATGAAAACCGTCTCAGTAAAATCCACCTGGGGACGTGATCGGCACTAAAACGGGAACAAAAATAAGGAAATATGCTCTTCTGCATGGCTGCCGGGGGACTTTTAGAACCGCCTGCATAGAAAACCCGACAGCGCAGTATAAAGAGAGGGTAAATGCAGCACTTCCAGAGTTTGAGCTCGCCATGGGGCATCTGTCCTTTCACATGCTGCATTTCTTTCTCTTTGTGCGAGAGCCGAGGCAATTAAAGAGTTCGCAGGGTGATATTCTGCTGCTCCGACACCCTGGAAAATCCTGGACACTCAAACTCTCGGCCAAAAGCTTTTGGTGGTTTTAGTGACACGCGCAGCATCAAATGAGCCCTTTGCGGTGCTCTTTGGGCCACGTTTTACCCTCAATATGTTCCTTCTTCTGCTCTGTCAAAGAGAAACAGAAGAATTCTCTGAAGGAAATGTTAAATGTGTCTCTGGCCCTGTGAGATGGAGGTGGATGTGGAAGCTGGGCGACGAAACAAAACATCCCTTTATCAGCCACAGAACCAGAGGAAACAGCCATAATCCGCTTGTTTTTGTCAATTCCAGGAATTTAAATACTGTTTAAAGTAAAAAATAATTGGTTTTATTTGATGGCAGAGGCCAATCTAATGAAAATATGCTGTTCTGCTTTTAAAAAAATGATCATTACCCTCTAAAATTTCCACTTCTTTTGAATAAAACATCAGTAATCTTTCTTCAGAAGTTTGAAGATGCTTTTTCGGTTTCTTAAGCTCATTCTAAGAAGGATGGAGCCACAAACACATGGCGATTATATTTATTTTACTATACGTAGCTGTGGAATCAAAGCTTAGACCATTTTAAAAGATTCATGTCACGCGGCTCATAAGTTTCTCCATGTTTGGTCAGATGTTTGCTCCATGTCTGACTTCTCAGAAGCTCGAATGTTTTCCCCAGCCTCGAAATGCTGGTGAAATCACCCTAAACCCCAAATAATCGATAGCACAAGGCTTTTTCTGGCAGATCCTCGGAGGGTGCAGGGGCTGCAGACTGGAGGCCGGCTTTGGCTCACAGATTTTACCCACAAAAGCCCAAACCTTTAAGGTTTGCTTGAGAAAAGATTTATTCGATAATTTCAAATCCAGCCAGCACAAAGAATCCTCAAGGCCGGAGGAGCCTTATCAGCCAAAGAGTTCAACATCTTTACTTAAATGTCATCTCTGACCTATTTGCTCTGGAAAGTTCAGGCTGAATTAAACAGTTAAAGAAATCCTGCTCCAGCTCTGAGGTCACTCGTTTGTCATGTGACCTCACGACCTCAGCGTGTTCACATTCTCGGCAAAGCCGAGGCGGCTGTTAGTTTACTGCAACATTTATGTGATGCCTGCACAAATGATGTTTGTTTTGTCTTTTTTTTCTTCTGCAGTTTCATTCTTCTGTGGCTCATTTCTGGAGGAAGAAAAGTCAGAGAAGGTCAGAAAAATCTTCACTTCCAGCTTCTTACAGGCTGTCAAATATGAGAATTGTCTTATTTTTAGGGTTCGGGATCATTTTAAAATGAACTTTGAACAACAAATCCTTTCAGAAATGGTTCTGGGCCTTTGACATTCAATAGGCCGACCAATTAATTAGCTAATTGAGTCCAATGAAGTTGTTATGTGGAAATAAACTTTTGCAAAGCATTTCTCCAAGTCTTTCTGTCATTTTTTGAATGTCTTGTTTAAAAATTCAGGTATCTTTTGTAGATTTTCTCCATAAAGGTCATGTTTACAGCCATGAACTCTTGCTCCGTTATGGAGGGACTGAAGGAATTGGACCTCAGTTGGGACTTGAAAAAGAGAAAATCTGAAAAAAAAAAACACAAAAACTACAGAAAAAAAAACAGAGAATTCGATGAAGAAAAACCAAGACACAACTCCGACTGAATGGAGGCGATTCCATTATCACCATCTGCATGAGAAACGCCCCGTAACATCAGCCCCTTTTGTCTTCACTGCTGACAGAGACATGAAAACTGACTCATTCTCAGTATCTCCGGGGACACACGAGCACGTCACGCGTTCGGCTCGTGCGCGTGTCGCTTTCATTCGCCGGCTGAACGCTTCATTCAGCACTAAACACTCAAATCCAAGCTGAACTGACTCACAAGTTCTTTTACATCTAAAAGTAGCGGTCATGTCAGCAGAGCTGAAAGGACGCCGGCTCTTTTGTTGCCGGAGAGTGAAATCTGCTCGGTCAAAGAGGCTTTTGAATCCGAGAGTCGGGATCAACTCGGCAGCAGGAGGTTCAAATCTGAGTCTCGCTGCTCTGAAAAGGAGGAATGACTCAAACGAGCCACATGGACGAAATTAAACAAACACGCTTTTCCTGTCCTGTTGTCAGAATTCGCACTCTGGGGTCATCGCTAAAGACTGAGCTGGCTTCCAAGGACTAAACGGACAAGTCAAACAAACTGTGGTGAGTTTTCTCTGCTGCCCATTTTCAAAACTCTGGAATAGGTGTCCAATCCTGTTTTGGTTCAGAACAGATTAAAAAACAACGAGCTTGTCATGACTTTTGCTCCATTCTGTAGCAAGAAAATACACTTGCCAATTTGTCAAAGACAACATCATATTAGGCTAACATTTGGTCACCACTCCTTTAAGGTGGCTCTGATTAAATGTTTAACCCAGTTAGGGACGTTTTACAGGTTGAGAGAGTGAAAAGTCGCCTTAAATAACCAGAAAGCTGCATTTCTGCTCACCTCAGGAACAACTGGTAGGAGAGAAATCGATTCAAAAGTCATTTTTGGACACGAAGACAATGAAAACGAACGCGAACCGCTGCTAACTGCAAACTGAATCAGGTGCGTGTTGGTGTGAGCACGCACGCAGAAGCCTATAACAGCGAAGGCCCGCATCGCCCAATTAGAAAGCAGCAGTACAAAACTAGCACGGTGGGAGAGGAGGGAGGTACGCGGGGAAGCAGGGCCGTGTGCCTTCAGTGAAGCGGTTGCCGAGCACAACCAGACCTCATTTAGCCACCGTTGGGAGGATGGAACTCATCCCCACCGGCTGGAGTCGGGGCCGGCCTCGGAGGGGCTCAGCATTAGCTGGATTAACAACAAAAGCAGAGCTCAATAACTAATAGGCCTCTTCTTCCTCCCCTCTTTTCCCCCATCCTCCTCTATGCCTCTCTGTTTCCCTCTCTCGACGTCTTCCCTCTCCCCCCCCAGCGCAGAGCACTTTTATGCTTTCTGCTGAATTAAACATCCAGGGAACGGCTTGTTCTGGGTGCTAGAGCCCAGGCAGAGAGAACCGGAGTGTTAAAAGGAGAAGATTTCTCCAACTCTGCCCCTGCTCAACATCCTTTACAATTAAAAAGATCTGTCACCGGCTGACTGGGCCGAGAAAAGCCGAACAGGACGGCCCTTTTTCCCACTAATTGGCCGAGTTGAAAGGGACTGTCAGTTGTTGTTGGGCGGAAGCAGCCAATGGCGGCGCGGAGGAGGGGAACGCCACTCCGATGCGGTCCTCCGAGGCTGCCTGCCCACCTCCAGCTTTCATCTGTAAGCCCCATCTCGCCCATCTCTCATTCCGCTCACGCTCTGTCATCTTTAGGCTGCCGCCAACCAGACGGGCTTCGCGGGGAACAAATCTGTCCATCTGCACTCCTCTCAGTCCAAGGTGAAGAGCTGCGTTTTTCAAACGCACCTCGTCTCAGGTGGGCTGCGAAAGAAGAAGCGGCCGCTGTCTCCTCGTCCTCTCAGCGAGGGCTCGTGGCTGCCGTTTCTGACTCTGGGTTTCTCTGATCCGAGAAGAGAAAGTCTCCCTTTCTTCTGGCCTATTTGGTATTCCCCAGACGGAGCACTGAGCTACCGCTCTCGTCCTCCATCCTCCTCCCCTTCCATTCCAGCCTCTCTCCCTCTGATGGAGCCCAGTGGCCTGTTGCAGCTTCGGGCACCACCCTCACAAACTTGTTCAGGCTTACTTTCAGCTCACTGAGCAGGCTGAGGGGGCAGCGGGAGGATTCAGCACAATTAAGCAGCCAGTCCTGATTTTGGCCCTTTGAAAGACGCTTTTTATAATATTTCCTCAGTTGATCATTTCTAAGTAACAGCTGCTTCTCTGCTATATCGTCTTAACTTATTTTAAGCATTTCGTAATCTTCAGTTTTTGCTTATTTTGCTTTGTGGAGATGGATTTTTTCAATTAAAGTCTGCAGAGCAACGAGGTACGAGCCTGAACAACTTAGTTTCTATTAAAAAAGAGGGCAGACATGCTACAAACAGAGGGATTTGACCCATTGCCTGCTGTTTTTATGGGTTTTTCTCAGAAAACCTACAATACTGATTCAAAAATAACATTAAGCACCATTAAATGCCCTTATCAGGCTCTTTAAAAGAGGCTTTTTTTCATTTTTCTTCAGTTGTTAATTACTAAGAAACAGCTGCTTCTCTGTGATGTCGTCTTTACTTCTTTTGAGCAAGTAGATGTTACAAAACAGCAAAAACATGTTTCATAACGCTAATTTTTTTTTCTCTCAAAACATTTTTGATTGATTTATAGAGTAGGACTTCCGTCTGGTCGAGCCAATTTTTTCAGGTTACTGAATCTATTGCTTCTCAGGGGTGGATATTTTCCCCTTGAATCTGCAGATGGAAAACCGGCTTTTTTGTGTAAAAGAGGGAAGGCGTGCTACAAAAATGCGGGGTTTCGACTGGCGTTTTTATAAGAAAACAAGTCTAAAATTAGCAAAACAGTTGTTTCCATCAGAAAGTGTGAGGCAGTAACACATCTGTGTGCTTCAGTGTAAGATAAATTCATTATTTATAAATGGTGAAATACTCCAGCTAATGTGCATGTCAGTTCTGACCCTGAGCACCGTTAACTCATAAGACGAACCTTTAGTGAGTGAAAGCAGATTGAAAAAGGGAAACTTTGTGCTTTTTAAAAGTATGAAAAGGCTGCCGATTAGCCGTTAACACACCTGATGAACGCCATTAACAGGTGTGGCGGCCCCAGTTGGAGAAAGAGCAGAGCTAACATAGGGGTTTCCTCAGCGTCATGATGAGACGATCTAGGGCAAAGAGCACTTTCATCTGCAGCCGACGCTGTTAGAGGTGTGAGCTGTCGTCATGGGATGTGACAACTTTGTGCCGCAGCACATTTCTTCAAAATTTACCTTAAAACAGAGTCATTTTTTAAACTTTTAGCACACAATCTTGTTCTTTTATCTCTAACTACTACTGCCGTTATCCCTAAATCTATTGATGGTTGTTTGGATTGGTTTTGGTTTTAAGGAAATTCCCAGAAAAAAGCATCGCTCTGTGACATCTTTGATCTTTGTCAGATAAACCTTTGCAAAAATAAATGAAGTCATCCTGTGCAGCTTCAAAAAGCGACTTCCCCATGTTGCTCCAGCACGTCCGCCCTCCTCCAATCCAATTACGACTGGGAAAGAACCCATTTTAATGAGTGCTAATTGTACGATTGGGCGAATGTGCTGCTCGATGCATAGTCAGCTGTAACCCAGCGCCAGCGCGCGGCTTTTTCCCTGATGCTAGCAGAACTGGAACCAGGTCCTCCGGCGGATCTGTTGAAGAGGCTAAATGGAGCAGATGAGAGCAGGTGCTCGGCGGCTCTGGGAGAAGCGCCGAGGAAAAGAGGAGTCGGGGGCGCGGCGGTATTTATAGAACGATAGCGCAGCCCGGCTTAATTAATTAACAGCTCTTCCCACAGAGGGTTGTCTCAGAATGCTTTTCTTTTATTGAAAATGGTGCTGTGCAAAAACAAAAGTTGCGACTGATGGAGAGTTTTCTCGCTGAGGGTGCATCCATGGTACAAGACTCTGGGACTAATTAGGCGCCCAAGTTGTGATCTGAGTCGGCTGTTTGAAATCGCAGCGCCTGGAGAAACCCCTTGAGAAACATGGGGGTCGAATACAGAATGTGCGCAGAGGGGAGGGGGGTTGGCTGGGTGGGTGGGGGGGGGGGGGGGGGGAAGAGGGGGGGGGGCTTTGTTTTTGACAAGGAAAAAGTCTCGCTGAGAAAGTGGGA
>CAJRST010005557.1:10675758-10693551 GCA_907169785.1 Menidia menidia | reverse complement strand
GGGGTACAGGGTGCTGGGAGCTTATTTTCAGCCATTACAGATTCCCATGAAAAATTGGAATCCAGGAAAGCGTTTTCTCACATTAAAATAAACGACTCCACCCACAAACTGAAAGCCGGCGTTCTCAGGAGGGGGAACGCTGGCATCTTGGAGCATGCATGCACCCCCATAGGAGTATAAAACACACTTAAATACTGTAATCCAAATTCATCGGCAGTGACAACAAACAAGCGCGACAAGCCGGCGGCGGCTCCGGGGCCCGGGGGCCCTGAGGCCGGAGCTGGGCGCCGCCGGCAGCTTGTGCAGACGCGCTGTGAGGCTTTGAGATGTTTCTCCATAGAAATACTTTGCACGATAGCAGATACAACTGTCTCATTTACAGAACAACAGACCGCACAGTGCATAATGTTCAACAACAAGCAACAACGAGGGGGGGTGGGGCAGAGCCAAAACAGCTTTCCTTAACACCAGAAGAACAAAAAAAACAACAGATAAAGCTTTGAATTGAAAATATCCTCAGTGAAAATCCCAAACACCTTCTTTATTCTCACAGTATTTCCTAATGAAGCCCTGATGTGCTGACATGGACTGAGGTCACAATGCTCTGTTTGGACGCCCCTGGTCCTGACACCTTTTCAGTATGAAAGACCACAGTGTGGAAATGCTTCTGGGTGTGTGTTTCTGTCTGTATGCAGACGGCTTCAGGACAGAGCATGTCTAAAGTGTGAGGTTGTGATGCCACTTAGTGAGTCTGGAAACAGAGGGGTGACGTTCAGCCTGACCTGGTTCTCTTTGCTAATCAAACCCTAACCCATCCCCTGTCCTTCCAACCACTTAATGCCTGGAAACAAATGAACAGCAACAGATGAGGCTTAACAGCTGGAACAGGAGCTTCTGGAGGATTGTTGGGGCTCCATTCAGGCCCCTAAAAGCCTCCACACAGCACGTCCTGACCTTTGACCTTTAACCTGCTAACTGAGGCCTGTAGAGACTGTTGGGTTTCCACCCTGGGGTGACCTTGCCGGGACGTCCACCCCTGGGCAGATTGGGGGTTGTCCTGAATGCTTCCCGCTGTCCAGCAGAACGTTGGACTCCAAACATCCTGAAACCTCCTCTTGACCCTTCGTGCTTTCAAACGATGCTCGGCACATCGAACAGCAGGCACCATTTGGTTTCTGGCATTTCTTCAAAGCTGTTTCCACTTGTTAAAGCACTGCTGCTGTCAGTTATTTCAGTTTCTTCTCAGTGAAACATGACAGAGTAATTTATCAAATGCTGAGTCAGCTTTACTGCAGCGTGCGACCTGCGTGGATCAGACGATTTCTTCATCCCGACCGTTAAAACCAATTTTGGAACGACTGATTTCTTCTGTGTGTAATTTAGACATGCCACAAACTTCTTTTGAAGCCGGAAAGTGGAAACATGTAGAGCCAGTGTTGGAACATTTGGGTTTACAGCCAATGGGTTATTGAGACGTCGATCCGTGTTTTCACGGCTTCTGCTCATTCGATTTGGAGCCAAAATTCGCCTCCCCGGCTTCTCCGGTTTCTAGAATCATTCCTGTTCGAGATATTCTCATGAATTGCTTTATTTGAGCTTCAAAAGCTCCCCGTCCCTGTGGAGATAGAGCCGGTCTGGCTGCCCAAGTCACGGCAATGCCATCAAATCGTCATAAAAAAAAAAAAAAAATTCTAATCGTTAAGGCAAATGTGTCCCGGCAACATCTGGAGCAGAATGCTGCTTTTCCCCTTCCTCACTGGCTGTTTTGTTTGGCCGGTACATTCACAAAGCGTCTCACCAGACTCCGCCTGGCTGGAAAATCCCTGCAGAGACTCTTCCCACCTGAGTGTTTCTGGAAAACATCATGCAGTCCACGTGCGAAAGCATCAGGTTCTTTCTGTTTAAATAACAAAATAATCTTCTTCAAATTCTCAAATTAAAGCCTGAATAAAAGGGGACGTTCTGGACCAAAGGAGAACATTCTGGTCTGTGAGGTCACGTTTGCTGCTTCATGTTGGCCCCTTGGTTTTTTCCCCCCATTGCTAAGAACCAGGAATTCAGGGTGAGATCTAGTCAGCTCCCTCAGAATGAACAATCTGTGAATATGCACTGGCATGTTTCCATATTTCCGAATCTCATCGCTGGAGCCTGAGTGAGCCTGGCTCTGACGCTCAGTGGAATAGAAGAGAAACAACCCACGACAAGAGGTTTGAATTATTTCTGTCACTCCATCACTTGTTATTTTTCCAGTCTACGAGACGTGAGATAAAGACTCATTTTATTTCCATGATTACAAATCCGCTCCAGAAGCGTGTCTCTGAATGCAATAAAACAGAACAGAGAGTCATCTGTCAGATGCTGTCGCCGGCAAACATTCTGCAGGAGAGGGAGGATGAATGCGTGAAACGCCACGGCTCCCCGGCAAAGCCGTATGGAATGCATCCGAGAGGGGAATATAAATACACACAATCCCCCCTTTTCCCTGCACAATCACAAGGGCGCTGGCCTAAGCCGCCCCGTCGTGTAAACAGAGAAACAGGGAGGAAAGTGTAATGCGTGTTTGGGCCGCGGAGGCAAGAAAGCATCCAAACAACCGGGGAAAAAAGGAAAGAAGAAAGAAAAAGTTTGAGAAGAAAAACCGAGAAGTGGTAATAAAGAAAAGTGTTTCTTTTTTTCTCCATTAAATGAGTCGTTACCGATCCAATGTGGAACTGTGTGAAACCCCCAAGGCCCCCGGTGCGTCTTTTCTTTAGCAAGATCAACACCATTACACAAGAGTAACAACAACAACAGTAATAACATCAAGAACAACAACGATAACGACAACTGTGCTATATTGAGACGGCGCCCAATACGGAGACGATGCACATCATTAACACCACAGCCAGCCGCACATTAGCACACACGGTCGGGTCTGGTGGGCGCTCGGCGTGGCGGCCGCCCGCTCCGCCGGCCCCCAGCGGCTCCCGTCGGGGGCCCAGGTGGCGCCGCGCGCGCCGCAAACCCACACAAAGTCATCTCCATCTGTTACCGGGGCGACGGGAGGTGGCATCCGCAGACTCCGGCTCGGTCCGGGAGGAAAGCCGAGTCTCCCCCCCCCCCAACACCCCCGGCATTTTATCGTCAAATACAAAGTACAAAGACACTTGAAAGACTAGGGTCACTGGGCACAGGGTCGCACGGCGAAGCTGGAGGATCGGGGCGGTGGCGGTGAGCAGCGTGGCGTCTGGAGTTGCTTTTGGCAGCGTTCCGTTAGTCTTTTCTCCCTTTTGCGTCGCTCCACTTTGCGGAATTTCTCTCCTCCGCAACAAACGGGGTCAGTTCGGCTTTAGTCCTCTCTGCTTAAAGTGACTGTCCGTGAGGCTGGTAGGACGCGGCCGGAGGCGGCGTTTTGATGGGGCTGGCGTTGAGCTGATGGAGGCGGTCTGGATTTGGGCAGTGATGAAGGCGGCTGGCTCCCTCCGTTCTCGCCCCTCTCTCCTCCGTCCTGGTTCAGACGTAAATGGCAGTCCTGGATATGACCGAGCCGTCCCTCTGAGATTCCATGTCGTCGTCCAGGTAGACGTCCATCTCCTCCTCGCCGCCGGGGCCTCTGTGGGCGTGATAGGGTGGAGGCAGCATGTCCCCGCCCCCAAAGCGGCCGTAGCGCTCCTCCTCCTCCTCCTCCTCCATGCTGTCGTCCAGGTCGAACTTCCTCCTCTCGCCGTCGTCCATCTCGCCGCAGAGCAGGACGTCGCGGGCGGTGGGGGGGTTCCCGGCGGGGGCGCGGTGCAGGTGGTGGTGGTGGTAGCTGTTGGCGGTCTCGGTCAGCGTGCCCGTGGCGTCGCAGCCCTCCCGGTAGGTGTAGACGGGCCCGTTGTTGTTGGCGCCGGCGCCGTTCTTGCCGCCGGCCCCCGAGCTGCTGCTGAAAAGCAGACGGGCTTTGTTACCGTAGTCGCCGCCGTTGCTGCCGCCGCCGTTGCCGCCCGCCGCCGTGGGGTCCCCGTTGCCGGGGTAGCCGCGCCGCTGTTGCCGGCGGCCGCGCGTCAGGAGCACGGCGACGAGCGCCACGACCAGGAGCAGAGCCAGGAGGGAGCTGACCACTGCCCCGGCCACGACGCCGGCGCTGGACGGGTCCTCCAGGGCCTCTGCAGAGGGGGGGGGGGGGGGTGGGAGGGAGGGGGGGGGGGGGGGGGAGAAAAAGGAGGGAAGAGACGGCTGTTGGGGAGGAGGCATTCACAGTTCTCCTTGTGTTGCTAGTGTGCAGCGGTGAGAGCACGTGTGTGACAATCCGCTTACAAGTGTGTAGCAATGTTCTCCTCAGTGTAATCCTCTGGCACTAGTGCAGCCACTCAGTGCTGGGATCAGGCTGAGGGGGGGCCCGCTCGCCCCCCGCTATGTGTGTGCCGTCCAGCTGCCGGCCGCCCGGCCTCAGCCGGCCGCAGGTGGAGGAAAAAAAAAACAAAAAACAAAAAAAGAGAAGGCTTGACTGCGTTGGTGTGAGCCAGGTTTGCCCCCCCGCTCTCGTTTCAGCCGGGGGCCGAAAACCAAAGACGGAGGCGGGGCCTCGTCTGCCTCCCCGCCCGGCGGAGCCGCGCAGAGCCGGGACACAGAGGCGGAGCAGGTGGTTAATCGAAGAGGGTTAAATGAGCACAAAACAAAAACAAAACCCACAGCCGTCCATCTCCCCCCGCCACTCCCCCCCCATCCCCCGTCTTCTGCCTACGTCACACCTCCCCTCTTCTAACCTTCTGCCTTCCTCGCCGTCCTCCCTCTCTTATCGGTCAGCTAGTCAAACCGCGTTGAGGAGAGGCCACCTGCCGCTAACCCGGGAGCGAGTCCAGATCTCAGAGGGCTGCGGGGGAAGGCTGTGACTCGGGCCAGGACACTTTTAAGAGGATTCTGTGCATGGAAATGAGAAGGAGACGGGGGTCTGGCTCGGAGAGCGGAGGATTTGGAAAAGAGGATTGGTGGCGGGTTAAAAAGAGGAGCAGAGGAGTCCTCAAACCCAGCAAGGAGAGGCGCTGAGCCAGAGCGGGGGCCGCGCAGGCTTTTTAAGTCTGAGCCCCGTCCTGCCTCTGCAGCGCACATCAGTCAGACCTGCAGGCAGGCAGCTGCCAGTCAAACCAGCAACCAGCGTCCTGTGGGCTCCCCAGAGCCCAGAGCGTCTCCTGGGGTAGATACGCTCCACTGAGGGGGGGGGGGCGCCATAACCGGGCCAAGATGGAGGAGCCTGAGACGCTCGGAGAGCAGGAGCAACCAGGACAGGAGATGAGAGAGAGGAGCTACATGCATTTTGGGGAGTAGAGGGGGGAAGTTTGATTCCAGACTCTTTGGTCTCACATGGGGATGCAGCAGGGTTGTGCCACGGTGACGCAGACCGGTTCCACAGAGCGGGGGGGACTCATGGGGAAGTACATGATGTCTAAATTAGGGGACGGTGTCGGGGTAATATCCAATTGAAGTGACAGAAGGCATTAAGGATGATGAATCCAACTTTCTCTGTCCTAGTTTTCTCTCTTTTCAAACTTACAGATTGGCAAAGACACACAACATATGGGCCAAAGTGTTATTTATATTTATTGTGCCATTTATATTTTAGGCATTAGTGGTATTTATCAGGGCCCCTGAGTTGGAGACAGTTGAATAATGGCGTTTTGTGGAAGGTCTGCGGTGGCTGTCATCCTGTTAATCAAGTGCTTAAAAGTCTATTATTCCGCGCTGGCTAGAAAGAACAATGAGCCTAAAAAAAAAGTCCATTAAAGCCGGCCTGTTCATTTTTCAACTAATCAGGTCACACGCACGCCACGGCATGATTTTCTGTCCATTTTCCCCCTCAAACCCCAACGCTGAGGATGGAGGTTCAGGGAAAAAACAGACGTTTCATCTGCTGCTTTTTAAAGTTGGAAAGCTCGGTCCAGAGCCTAACATCATACATTTTTAGGTTATTATACAACACAAATGGCACAGAAAACAGTTTCCTTCATGACTTACTCTGATGATAAACTTCCTCCAGAAGCAACAAAGTTAGCTGCACATGGATTAATATAATATTCACAGCCCCTTTGCCTATGTTGCACAAGCTGTTTTCTGCTTTTCTGGACACTTTTAAGCTCCTCCTGGATACTTTAGAGTGTCTTTTCCATACAGAGGTCTATTTAGCTAATTTAGCTTTGATAATTTAGCCTCTTTATTACAGAAGAGTAGACACTAGATGGTGAATATCTCTCCAAAAATCGTACATTTCCACGAGAAAAGGGACAAATACGTGCAGGTGTGGGACGTGGACGGCTGACCGAGGCCACTGTTCATGCCCCCCGTTTTTTCTTACTCATATGGAGGAAGGAGGGGAGCCCGAGCCGGGCTAATTTAAAACCCTCTAATTGACATTGTGGATTAGAATGACCATGGACCAGTGGGGGGGGAGGAGAAATGACCAATGGCTGTCCTCTGACCCACAAATCGTCCTAGTTTTTTATTTGTAAAATTTTCCATGTTGTAACAGCAACCTTTCGGTTTATTCATTCTCGCCCTGAACTGGTGACTCCCCAGCCATCGTCAGCTCTATTCTCTCTACGTGGGATTAACCCTCAACAGGTGGCTCCAGATGTGTTGGAGATTTTTCCTTTTTTTTTTTTAAATAACAAATGTTTGATCGATCAGATTTTATTCTATGTTGCTGTAATCCATCAAAGGCACCCAAAGTTAAACGTGCTAAACGCTTGGAGAGGAGGCCAAAAGCGCATTAACCTGCAGCTTTATGCAGTTTGGGGGGGGGTCCGATCCCCGCCGCGCGCCCTGTGGGGACGTGTCCAAACATTCTCCGGGAGAAAAAGGTAAAAGGAGGAGAAAGAGAGCGGGGTAAATAGGCCATGCTTGTCAGCCTTATTTCTCATCAACAGAGGCAGCGTGCCGGCATTAAGGAGCACAGTGATGAATGTCACAGAAAGAGGCAGGAGGGCTTAGATCAGTCTCTGTATTAGTGTCAAGAACATGGAAGAGATTAAGGGAGGAGGAGAGAGACAGATCCAGGAAAACTCTCAGTTCCACTCACTGCGGTGGGGATCATCTAAATGAGATGATTTGGGAGGTGAGGGGGCAAAGCGGGGAGAGTTGGAGTGGCTGGGAGGGAAGGGGCAAACAGAGGCAGGGCGAGGGAGAGCAAAAACCTATCCCCCGTTCTTCCCCCGGTGTTGTTCTCCCAACTGTAATTGGGCCCATCAAGCACCGCGGAGGCTGCCACTGCAACCTCCACAAAGGAGACTGCCTCTCATTCACAGCCACTTTTTTGGTCAAGGATATCTAAAAATGTTCAAAGGAGCGCGCACAAAAACAGCCCGCACAAAGAGGAGCAGCCGCACTCAAAGGAAGCCACTCTCCCTTCCAGAGATGATAGAGAGCCACATTCCAGGAACGAGGGCTTTCTTTGTTCGGCGCTTTCCAGCCTCGGCTCAGGCTGCAGCTACCAACCGGACCACGTGAGCCTGCTCAAATGAGGACGCCACCGTCGGATTTAAGGGATAAACTGATAAAAAAAATACCATTAGGCTGTCAGATATATTCAATATTGGAGGGAAATCTTGATTTACCCATGTCTAAGAAAGAGCGGGAGGCTGAACGCTTCCAATAGGAACTGAGAGGCTGAATGTTGTCACACAGGCTAAAAAAAGGAAACTGGAGAAAATCACAGGCTGATGGAGCACCTTTCCTTCCAGAAAGCCGGGGCTGGTGGCTGACGTGGGGCTTTTATTGGGCAACATTTTGGATTTTCTCTTAAAGACTTAAAGTGGACTTTAAATGGGTGGAAAGTGGCACTTTTTGGGAGAAATTCTTTCTACTCATGGGCAATAAAATGATCCAGCAGAGCCATTTTCCTCCAAAGCAGATGGTCAAAGTCACCTATTAAAGGTGCTTATTTGCTGATCTGACTGTGGCCAACAAAGACTGAGTGCTACAGAGGGAGCTTTTTCCACAGGTACATGTTGCTACATGTCGGTCCTCTGTAATTTAGCACAATTAACAGCTGGGAAGGGAATTATTCTCCTCTTAAAAACAGTTAGCCACACAAACTTGGACGCAGTGGAGATGCAAACAACTTCAGAGTTCAAAGTTCTGCGGTTTAGCAGATTTCTAGCTGGACTTGTCTCCAGTGATTCTGTCGGAGTTTGCAAATACATTGTACTATTCAGCAGATGTTTTGACACACAATTGACCAATTACTCGTCTACTGTTCACATAAATAGGCTCCTCGTGGTCTGAGTCTCCTTAATACCCCAAAGTGGAAGGCTCTGGTAACAGGCGCCAGGGCCGGCGGCCTGCGTGATGTCATGGTTAAAAACACAGTAGCTATGGTGGACCTCTTGGCCGACCAGCCATTTTTCCATCAATCTAGTTCTTTCTGCCTTGTTCTGCCACCCCAAACTACCCAAAACACTAAAAACGAAGTTTTAATCTGCAGTGTAAAACTCAAAGATTTTCACTGTAGGATGAGACATCCAACCTTAAAGGCCGGTTTTCCTTCAACATAAACTTAAAAATGATCTGAGAATTGTGCAGAAACTGTGCTTATCTATTACCAGCACACACTGGCTCAATAGACTCTACACTTGTCTTTGTTTGTTGATACAGACTGCGTCACACACTAAAATTTCCACACAGGACGTTCCACTCACACACCTCCAGTGTTCACCTGCATCGCTCCAACCCGGCAACAGCAATCTGAAATCTACCCAATTAGCCTTTATTGCATTGAAGAACTCCCAGAGAAGCAGACCCAGTGTCCACAAAATAACCCTTAAATTATCCCTGATAGCCGCACGCTCACTCCCCTCCCATCCAACCAGTGGTGTTTCCATGACGATTTCCCTCATTTTCCTCAAGCAGCCCCACCATGCTGCAGCCAGGGGGGAACATTTCTGCCCAAATCATCTTCAATTCTCTCTCTTCATCGAGGATTGCGGCCCCTGTGTTTCATCTCCGGTCCTCTTCTTCCCCCGCTTTTCATTGGAGAGGAGATGTTCAGAGGGTCGGACGAGAGAAAGGAAAAATAACAAGAGAGCACAGAGCTCACAAAAGGAGGGACGGGGGAGGGAACAGCCGAGGGACTTCTGAGGCATCTTGTTTTTTGGCATTTCTCTTGGCCTGTTGGAGTCTCTCCTCTGAGACTCGGGATTTGAAATGGAGGCTTTCCGAGAGACAGCGAGCAGATGGGGTGAAAACTAAAAAGCACGCACAGACGGGACGGAGACGGAGCGATGGAGGGAGAGACAGAGGAGCGGCGGAGGACAGATCACGAAGAGACGGAGGGACGCACGAATGGAGGCGTCCCGTTGACTCTGAAAAGCCTCCAACAAATCTGCATCTGCCAATGCATCCCATAAAAAGGCAACCATGCATGCACACCAATTCACACCAATGAGGTTTTCCACATTTTAAGCTCCCCGCTCTCCCTCTCTCTCAGGTGCAAATGCAGAAGGGTTTCAACCCCCAAAGACAGATTCTGCACAAACCTGTGCACCCGCAAAATGCAAATCACGGCATGACCTTGCAGAGGCACCGTGAGTCTCTTTGGCAGCATTCATAATGAATGTACCTGAACACAACACGATATGCTTGAGTCCATTTCACTTGTACTCTTATTTATTTATCGGGCCAAAGCACTGGGGCAGCTGGCCAAACACCCGCTGCAGCTATTGTTTTTCGTATGCTTCTCATGAATAAAAGGCTTTTCGGGGGCCGAAACACGTTGAAGAACTCATGAAATTTTGAGGACGGCTCCCCGAGGGGAAAGCATGAAATGTAGCAGTTTTAGGGGGTTTTGTGCATTTTTTAAGGGCACAACCCCTCCACGGCTATGTGGCAGCCTGGAGAAAGAATCTCGCTGTTCTTACAGTAGGCGGTGCCACAAACGGAGCAGGAGGTACCAGGAACCCTAAGCCGAGGTCCAGCCGGCGGCTGTAATGAGCAGAGTGTGGAAATGCACTCCTGAAAGCAAAGTGAGAGGCAGCAAACGGAGGTAAGGGGAGCAGGTACGTGTTGTGAGTGCACGCGCAGCCTAAAGCGGCGGTCACGTGAACATGCGGAGCAGAGAGGCCCCGAACAGCTGCAGCGCAGAGCACACAGCGTCTGATATCTGCTCCACCTGCAGTCAGCGTCGTTCAAGGTCGCAACTCTGAAGAAACGGCTGTCGCCGGCCACGTTCCAGACCCTGAAACTGAAAAGATTTACACCGAAACACTCTTTGAGCCTCTTCAGGACGGATACAAAACCAAGCATTATTAGCGAAGACTTTTCCCAGGAGATACTCCTGATCCTCATCCCAGTGCCAGTGCCCGGTGTGTGGAGGCAGGAAACGTGCAGGAAGGGGAGCTAGCATGAGATCACTGCACCCGGGGTGCAAAGCAGTTGTTGTTATGAAGCTCTGGTGGGGAGAAGTCCAGGGTAATCCAGTGGAAACATCTTTTTAGTCAGCATGAGCTTCCATTTGTCCTGCTGTCACCTGTATGATAGAGCTGGCTATCTGTCAGCCCGGAGCGGGGGATAATTAGGCATGCCTTGGAGGGGGGGGGGGGGGGTTGTCTTTAGATCGATGGGTGTCTATTAACATCGTCATGCTGGCTCTATCCGTCTGTACAATTAGCCCTTAAACCTCATTACGGGTGACTCCGGGGAGGAAGGTGATGCATGTGTTAGGGGTGATGCGATCCAGCTTGGGAAATGAGCGTCTAGTGTGGAGCGTGTCCACGGGGCGGCCTCTGAGCAAGGGGGGGGGGGGGGGGGGGGGGGGGGCAACCGCCGCTGGGATTTCCCCTGGTTTTACTCCAAAAACCGATCTGAGATGAAGGTGTGTTTTCTCACTGTCTAATTAGACGAGAACAGCTTGCGAAAGCGTCACGAGGCTCCGGCGGGCTTGTTTACCGGACAGTTCTAGGGAGCTGGCAAACCGCAAGGTGAAACGATTCCTGGGAAGAGAGGGTTTTTTTTTCTCCCCCTGTCATGATTTCCTCACGCCTGCCCAGACAGCAGATTCCTGTGGGCCTAATTTGTTTGCACTCTACCACCAGGAGGAGGGAAATGTCTATTCAACCAGCACAAACACAAGTCAATGGTAAACTCCGGCCTTTAAAGTTTTGGGCACGGGCCCACAGCTGGATCCCACAGCTGGAAAACACTCTGGATCCTGGAAGGGGAATTTCTTTTCAGGCTCTTTTGTTCAGTTACCCCGGCTCTGTCTTCTCTTGGCTCTCCAAAATCAATTTGAAAGCGAACCAGAGTACACTGGCTGTGATTTTGGTGATTCTCCTGATTCATTACACCTATTCTGACACTTGATGTGAGCCTCACTGGAATAATGCAAAGCCGGGAGGATGCCCCCGAAACTCGGAAACACGCAGAGACGAGGAGAAGTAGCCTCCGCCAGCCAGTCGTGTGCACGTAAAGGAGCATTTAACGCAAATCTGTGGTGATCCATCACCCGACGGTGGGGCTGGCTCCTCACAGGCCTGCGCACAGCGGCAGGCCGAGCCGTCGCCCGCACGGTAACGAACGCCGTCCACGGCGCGCTGCAGAGCGGCACGCGGAATTAGCGCGATGCGTCACACCTACACGTCTGTGGCTTCAACTCAGCACAGTCTCTGGCTGAGGCGGGGGCACGCAGGCACGCAGGCGACCGCCGCCGTCTGTCGCCATCAGAGTCCACGCCGCTGCTCTGACGGGCGGCCTCCTGCGGCCGGCGGCCTCCTGCGGCCTCCCGCACGCACGGCTGCATGCAGGGGTCTGACTGCATCCAGACCACGGTGGTGGATACTGATCTGGGAAAGCAGCTCTCCCAATCTCAGTCGACTCATCTGAGAACCCCCCCCCCCCATTCTGAACCGCTCCCTCCGTCTTAAATAGGCCAATTTGTGGTTGAGTGACTCATTTCTGAGCTAATCTGGAGGCTAGAGTGGAGGGGAAGTGAAAGAGCGGTAAAGGGGGGGTTAAGGGGCCCAAGAGAGATGAATGGGGGGGGGGGGTCAAGAGTGTGTTTGCATGGCTTTTCTCTTTAAAGATGGGCCACTTCCACTATTTCAAAAGGGGAATGAGAGATAAAAAAAGAGGGGGAGAAGATGAGTTCTATTTCTTATGACAAAAACCAGAAGGAAACGTTGGTGAATTTACTCCTCGTCTGCAATTTGTTTGGAAAACATCCACCGGGCTGACACCCAGAGCATAAAACCACACGTGAGTGAGTTATACAGATTTAAGCAACAACCCCCCCCCCCTTAACACATTAAAACCTGGAACGGCCCTTTGTCCAACTTCCAGGCTTACACAACTGCATCTCTCCATCTCTCCTCCATCTTAACCTCCCACTCTCCATCCTTCTGCGCGCCGATCAGCTGGCAGTGGATTAGCTGACCCTGAACAGGAGCCTCTGGCTAATTAAAAGACAACGTGCTTGTCAGCAAGATTACAGGCATCCGAGTCCGGCCTATTATTACCAACCTGCTAATAAAGCCATTAAAAGGCAAAGTGACACGGGCGGTTTGTTGAGCCTTTTGGATGCGTCACAGCTGACGGTTGTAACACCAAAGGAAATGAGAAAATGTGGCGGAGAGCCTCTCGGATTGGGCGCTCGGCCAGTGTTTTTGCGGGCATGCCTTTTAGTTCAGCCCGCACGGTTTAAATGTCGAGCAAAAAGTCTGTTTCTGCTTATTAGCATTCGCACAAGAACCTGAGCGTGTGTGCTGTGTTACTGTGCCCGTGTGTGGGAGTAAATCGCTGTAAAACAACAACAGGAAAAAAAGAAAAAAAAAGGCAAGAAAGCAGCCGAGTGGAGGCGCCGGGTCTTTTGCATTGAAATGGAAAGCGGGAGCAGGAGCACAGAGGCAATCAGGAGCCGCTCTCTCTCCAAGCTTCCGCTACAGGTAACACAACAAACAGCCCCACTGTTCAACTGCGGAAGCACACAAATGAAAAGAAGGTTTTTTGGACAAAGGAAAAAATGACTCAACGGCTCCAACGTGCCTTTGTGCAAACAGATTGCAGGATGGCGACGTGTGAGGCAGAGCCACTGGATGAAACCGAAGATCTGCGAAGGCACGGCAACGAGCTGAGGACGTTCAGCCTGGGAAAGCAGACCCAGAACCCCCCCCTCCCCAAAAGAGGGAAATGAATGAGTGGAAAGAAGCCCAGGGGCGGCGGGCTGAGCGCGTGCTCCCCTGATCACTGGAGGGTCACCCACATTCTGCTTCACCCTGATTGGAGCCAGAACCTCGGCTTGGCTCAGTTCAAACAATGAGCTCACCCCTCTTTCCATTTTTTTTCCCCCAGAGGGCTAACAAATGAGTCTGACTCACAGGTTAAGAAGTCACTGCTTATCAAAAACCAATCAGGCTCGGGAATAATTCAATATTTCGGTTTGACTGCTTAAAACTGCATCATCAATGTCGATTCCACATCAACAAAGACCTGAGCAGAAAATCCCCAGAAGACTGGAACCATCTTTTAAATAACTTAAATAAAGCCACAAAGTGAAAGGTCTGAGCTGAAACAGATATGCTGGATAAAGTCAAACATAGAAGATGGACAGCAAATCCGAGGTAATAACTCATAAAAGGTCGCTATTTCTGGTTGAAAAAAATGCTTTAATCAACATCTGTGGGCACCTGTGTGTCTATGAATCTTCAATGCTGACCGCAGCTCAGACTGTGCAATTATCTGTAACACAACCCACTTATAAGGCATTATCACCCATAGAAACAATTAAGATGAGTGTTTGCTCTTGATGGGAAAGAGACTGATGAGACTGAGCAGCATTAGCTGCACAGCAGGCATTCCCAACAGGTTTAAAAATCACAATAACAGACTGCTAATGTTAGCACTAACTAGCATTTTCATGCTTCATCAGCTCCATGGCTGCAGGCTGCAGGCTGGGATGGCCATGCTGTGATGGCCTACATTGACCACCGGAGTGGAAAGTTTCTGTCAAACTGTTGTATGTTGCACAGGGAATGGAAAAAAAATCCAAAAGAAGGCCTGGCTCCCCACACTCAGGACTATAACGAATCTGTGGTGTCTCCACACAATGAGCCGGCGTGTCAACTGAGAGGAACCTACGACTCTGAGCTCCACCCGAGAGATACAGCAGGCTGAATGCACAGCTTGTGTTTATGGACAAACTGGACGGAAGCAGGAAAACAGCTTAAGAAGAGAAATTAAACCTGAAAACGAGTCCTAAATTTGGTTATATAATATAATATAATATAATATAGTGTTCTTCTGTTCTTTTGTTTTTAAGCAGAAAAAATATATATTTTAAATGTAATAAAAAATAGTTGATGATTTAGTGTTTAGTGGGAATAAAACAATCCCATGTCTGTATCATAGTGACATGCAATCCTCTTTTTCAGGTGGATTTCGTGGTTTTCCTTATAGGACACAATCAGGTATAAAACATGCCTTCACAGGGAAACAGAGGAAAAATAACTGGTGTTTAGAAACCAGCTGTGGGCTTGTGAAGTCTTTTTATTGTGTTGAATCGTTTCGATCCAGATCTCATTGTATGAGGACAAATTGCAGCTTGATATCGTGAGAAGGGCTGAATGGTATCGCATCATATCGGCAGGGGCTTTACTGGATCGGTAACGCATCGCGTTGTACCACCAACAGTGCATTGAAATGGCATCATGGTCCAGATTCACATCCCCCAGTAGAGACCCCCACCCACTGGGAATAAAACGGCAACCTTCGGCTTCTTTCCCATATACATAATAATCTACCAATTTCTAGAAATAACCACCGTGAATTCCACAGAGTCACTGCATTTCTACATTTCTACCTTTTAAACCCTGTTTTTGCTCGTGCACAGTTAATTAAAGGTCTAATTGCCTCTGTTAATTCTGCTAATTTGCTCCTGCAACACACAGACGCTTTTCTAAATGTACAGCTATTATGCTCCATGGAAGCACGTTGTATTTTAAGCTCATTACAGGCCTAATCCTAATTAGGTGTCATTTTTGCACCTACCACATAGAACCAGAAAGGCCCCCCAAAGTCTTGCCTCTTCCTTCAATTTATATTTCCCTTAAATTGCCAACAGTTTGCTTTAAATGACGAGTCGGAGCAGAGGTCCGCCTTTAAAAAGGCTCCTCTTTCGTCCATATCAAACGCAGCTTAAAGCGCTTTCTGCCACACAAATGTGAAACCTGTAATAGTCACGCCTGTGTACAGGAGACTGGTGATATTCAGGCTCACCTGACTAACCTTTTTCCCAGGCCTTTTAAGCATCGTGACTGCGGAAGTGGAAGCACAGCACACGTATGTTGGCTCAAAGCTTTTCACACATGACTTCAGGCCTGAGCGTCCCTCTCCCCCGAGCCAGCGGCGGATTCTTCACAGGGGAGCGTGAGGAGCTCTGGATTTAAATACAGACGCCGTTCGATGTGTGAAAAGCTGGTTTAAGAAGCACCGCAGACACATCTCAACCCTGCTTCCTCACCTCTGAGGGGAGGATGGGTGATGTTGCCATGGAAACGCAGTGGTGTGGTCTAATTACTGTCTATTCCGAACTCTACCTGAAATATCGCTTGTCTTTCTTTTCTTTTTAAAGAGTACGTCTTAATCTAATTTAACCACAAACAAACGCAAACAGTATTTTAAAGTTAACTTCTGGAAAGTAAGAGTGCTCATCTCAACTACTGACTCCAGCATCCTTCCACTGACAGACAGAGGCAGAAACAGACTAGAGTTGCTCTGCTGCCCCCCCCCTGATGCCGGGGCCAGATTTAAGCCTCCCATCCAGCCGTGTGGAGCCCTCGCCCCCCCCCTCCCCGCTCAGGCGTGTGCCTGCAGTCCCTCCAGGTCTGTGTGCGATAAGCCTCAGCCTGGAGGTCCTGAGCTGGGCTCTTATCTCCCCGACAGACGTTAGGACCCCCCCGGCCGCCGCCCCCCCGGGGGGGGGCCCACAGCTCAGCCCTCACTCTGATCCCGGCAACTTTCAATCACGTCTGCTCCACTTTGTTTCTGAGCGTCGGAGAGGAACGTGCCTCTGTACACAGATAGAGCCTGACCTCCCCGATCTGGGTCCTCATGTGGGAGGGATTGAATTTGTTGGCAAAGCTGCTGAGGGTGTGAGTCACCCGGGTGGAGAGGAGTGCTCTCAGTCACCTGAGCACTCAGGATAAAGCAACAGACAGGAAAGTAGTGATGGGCCGGCAGAGGAACGACCACCAGGCCGCCTCAGTCCCATCAGCCAAGAGTCCAAGGCTTGTTTTTTACTTTACAAAATGCAACAAAAACATTTTTAATATGAACTAAAGTCCCAAAAAAGGATGTAATATTCCATTTCAAAATCAGATTTTGACGATATGACGGTGCAATAAGTCTCACGTATCTGTGTATCAAAGGGACGAGGTAATCTCCCCAATCAAAGAAAAATCAGAAACATGGAAATATTTTTGGGTGTTTTCATAATTACATATTTTATCAGCCGTCTGCTGGTCCGGCAGGAGCGGATCGAGCCCTCCCAGTCCGTGTGTGTGTGATCACATCTTGGTGTAGATTTCCGCCACTGTGCCACTAAATGACTTTTCAAAGTCCCGCCTCAGCAGTTGCTAATCCCCTAAAGACTCATCTGCGTTAGTCAGAACTGTATATTCCTAAGTTTTATGACAAGGGAAGCCTTTCACAGCTTTAAATTGACTTGGATGTGATTTAAATAAATGAATATGCTAAAGGATTTTCAATCACATCGACCCAATAGGTTGACTCACCACATAACAGCTTTTCAGAGGGTTTCTCAAGTGTTTCCTGGAATAGGCCACCAGGTCCTCCTAAGGAGGAGGGCGGTGTCCTCATAGGCACTTCTAACCGCTTTCACATTATGAGCAATAAAAAAAGTGATATATACAGACAGCAGCTCAACAGAAAAAAGGAATGAAACAGAATTAATTCGCCTTGTTTGGCCGCGGTGTTCAGATTTACCTTCATGGATTTGTGGGGTGAGAAAAAACCTGACAAACTGAAACGCTGCATTTTTTTCGAATGTCCTGATAACCAAAATATGCACAGGAGCCACGGTGTGACCTGGGAGGACAGCTCCGGCCGATATGCCCATGCAGAGCTGCTTTTCTGGTCAAATCCAGCTATTTCTGGGCTGAAATCTGCAACCCCCCCCCCCCCCCCCCCCCCCTCCCACTCCAGTTATTTTCAGTTATTTTCATTGGAGAAAATCAGAATCCAGCTGGATCGGTTTTGCTGCTGCACGGAGGTCCGACCGGGCGGTTTCCTGATTGTTGCCGTGGCAACGTTTTCACAGGTTTGTGGGCTGCGTACCATGGTGGTGCGTGCCGGTGCCTTCGGAGCCGGTTTTAGGGAGGAACTCTGCAGACCTGCTCAGACTTTTTATAAGGGGGATGTGCATGGCCAGGGAGTGGAACGGGTTCAACCAACAGGCTCCAACGCTGCACCGAGGCTAACTGGGGCTCCACGTGAGAGCCAGAGTACCCCCCCCCACCCTCCCCCTCAGGGTGAGTGTGTCCTCAGAGCGAGTGTGTGTGTCCTCCCGGCGCGCGGTTATCTCAGTGGCTGCAGGCCGTCCAGGAAATGCTTCTCCACTGGTCCATCCAGACGCGACAGTGTGTGTGTGTGTGTGTGTGTGTGTGTACGTGTGTAACGGCCACACAGCCCCCAGCCCAGCGCCAGCTGGACTCCCCATGAAAGGGCTTTTCTTCTGCATGGTGCTGATGGCACGGGCAGAGAGGCAGAGGACAGAGGGGGGTCACGCCATCCTCCAAACTCCACCAGAAGTCACCCTCCACTCCGCTCCCCCTG
>CAJRST010005557.1:10642561-10668884 GCA_907169785.1 Menidia menidia | reverse complement strand
TTTTCCCGTCTTTTGCCAGCAAGAGGAAAGGGAAGGTCACCCGGCGTCGCTTTGAGGGAGCTGCTTCTGATTCGCCGTGCGGAAATGTAAGGATTTGGACTGGGATTATAGGCAGGGAAAATTAGGACTCAGTTTACCTGAGTATTATTCAGTTAGTCTAAATCAAACTCCTGCTGCTATTAAGCTAAAGACAGAATAGAAAGTAGGGGAGACAGCCAGGGAAGAATAACAGTAAGATAACCACTGACCAGTGGAAACTCTGTTATGGGAGTTAAATAGGATTTTCCTTGAGGCGTGTGTGTGGGGGGGGCTCTGCCCGCTTTGTGTCTGTATACTGTAAAATCTGATTAATAGAAGTTGACACGCTGTAAATAACTAAGATGACAAACCACTGAGGCCAATCATGGCATCCTATCTCTGCAAGCCACCCCCCCCCCCCCCCATTTCCACCCCCATGGCATCTTGACAGCGACACGGGCAACGCAGATCTGTTTGCTTCCTTTGATTTAATCCCCTTCCTCACGTCGATCTGAACCACGACGGGCAAAGACTGGACTGAAACGTCCATTTATGTGAACCCAAAGTGCAAAGAAGCTACAACGCAATTATCCAAAGTGTAAACATTGTTTAAGATGGACAAACAAGTCATTTGCATGATATATATATATACAAGATATAAATACATGCAAATTACTTTTATATATACACAGAATTTTGCCAATGTCAAGCAATGTGTTGATTTATATAAAGATTACTTCTAATAATGAATTCATTCATTCTCACGTCACTAATTCATCCAGAATCATAAGAATTACAGCTAATTCCCCCTAAACAAGACCCCCCCAGTCATAGGTTATTTTCATGATTCTGGGTAAACTGTTCATCCTGAAGGCTCCTGGTCTGAACACAGGTGTGTGTGTGTGTGTGAGTGTGTGTGTGCCGCTTACACTCCACGGACAGCTTGAGGGTGTGCACCCAGGGCCGGTCCTGCGTGCGCTGCTCCACCAGGCAGGTCACCTCCCGGCCGTTGTCGGCCTCCGTGGGCACCAGCCGGTACTCGCTGCGCACCGTCACCGTGCCGTCCGGCCCGTTGGTGGCGCTGGCCGAGTGGTTCCCCCCCACCGACGCCAGCCACTTGATGGTGGCGGCGGGCTTCCCGTCGGCCGCCTCGCAGCGGGCCACCACCACCGAGCGGGTGCCGGCCCGCACCGTCACCACGCTGGCCGAGTTCCTGGGCTTGGCTGGGAGGGGACGACAGAGGGAGAGGAGACGGGGTTAGAGGCGCTACGGGTCCAGACGGTGGGAGCTAGAGAAGGGAAAACAGAAAGCAGACATCAAAGGTGGGAGCCGGAGGTTGGGCCGGTTTGTTGTGTTCTTCTCTGTGGCGTCCTCCTGCGGGATGACACCGACATTCCAACCCGAGGCCGCTAAACATCAGGGAAGAGAAACAGCAGCCTCCAGAACCCGCCAGTATCTGGCTTCAGTTAAAAAACAAGCCGAGATGAGAGTCAGACCCGATGCCGTCGGACCGACTGCGGCAGATCTGTGAAGCATTTGGTATCCGAGCAGAAACAATCGTCTCTTTTCCTCCTCGGAAACATTTGCTTTGTTGAATCAAACAAAGCCGGCTCAGGGTGAATGTTTTTCGGAGCATTATCTCCGGCTCTTTCAGGGAAACCCTCACCTGAGTGCCATCTATCACTGAATAAAGCTCCTCTTTTGGGAAACGCACCAGTTTTTGTTCTGCAGAGCGGGAAAAGTCCCTTTAGATGCCTTTCAGTCTTTTCTTCTGTGGAGGGAGATCGCAGATCACACTAAAAGCAGCGGCTAATTGCTTTTTTTTATGTTGAGGAAGAGAAACTCTGCAAAACATCTTTTAAGTAAACAAACCAAAAGAGAAATATCTGCTCTTTGGCTAAAAAATGGCTAACACAGAACAGAGAACCGCGGCCCAGACTGACTGCTAATGACCTCAAAACCTCCACGCTAACGCCGTCACCTTCAGGATTTGTGACTTCCTTTCATCTGCCAGCAGTCAATCAGTAAATCACCAACGTCCCACATCAAGTTCCGCCTTTAGAAAACTGTAGGACACAGCGCTCGGAGGGCCGAGCTGCAGGCGAGCAGAGCGAAAGATGGATAGTGTCATAATGGACTTTAATCATTTATTTCCCTTTCATTGTCAGTTTTATCCAGCCCTCCCTGTCAAAGCTGTCAGAGAAATGCACTTTCATCCTTCCATCCATCCCGTTTCTTGACGGGTTTCGGTCTCCGAGGCCGACGCAGCGTTCTCTTGACGTCACGCCGGCATTTTGGGGATTTTGCCAGTTTATTTGTGGAGCGCTTTACATCACAGAATCACAAAAAGGCAACTAAAACATTCAAATGTAGAAAATAAACAGGAGTCAAACACATACAAAGACTTCCAGCTGTCACATCACAGTCAGTCAGATGTTCTCAGCCTGGATTTAAGCATTCAGAATTCAGGTTGGCTTACCCCCCAAAAAAGACTGACCCAGGTTTTAGGATCCAGGCTTCCTGGTTTGGTTCTGGCTCTCTGGACCCCAGCAGGAGTCCTCTACCTGAGGTTCTGAGAGTCCCAGCTGCTTCATTCAGCTCCAACAGGGTCCTTTTAGCACCCTGTAATTCAGCGCTGCGTCCTGATATTCTTAATTACTAAACTTGTCATTAACAGTAGAATCCAGCTTTTTTCACCTCAGGTGAAGTCGGCCAAGACATTTTTTAAAATAAATTACATTTGTTTTCTTTCTTAATTTTTTATCCACTTATGTATTTCAATTCATCTCTTTGTTCGGCGCCATTTTCAAAGTGCTCTTTAAATTGTCTGGCCGATGAGACTTTCTCCTGTCAGGTTTATGGGCTTTCTGAGCCCTCTCTTTGGGCCAAAAACGGATTTGAAACAAGGCAAAGACACCTCAGATCCCGGAATGTGGAAAAAGTTGGAGGGCTCAAACTTTCCCGATGTGTTGGACTTCCCAAAGAAAGCCGAGAATCCCTCTCAGATGTGAGCGTGTCAGTCATGAGAGTCGGAGTCCGGTCGGAGGGCTGGATCTGTGCCTCGCCTCGGGCTCTGTGCTAAGTGTCATGCATCAGTTCTTTGATAACCGCATCAGCGATTCATCAAAGCCGCCCCCTGCTGCGCACGTGTCTCGTCCTGCACCGGCCCATCTCTCCATCTTGTGGAATTCTTGTGAAAGCTGGCTGCAGCTCGGCGGCTGACATGAAGCAGAGTTCTTCCTGGTTTACCAGCAAACGTGAGCCCTGAGCACAAATGGCAGACTTTCGATGAGCCAATGGGCCCGGTCGCTGCCTGTTGCCGAGCGGATCACCGGAACCAGGGAGAAGATCGGTGATTATAGGAGGTAATCAAATCCCCTTCCCCTCCAAAATGCATTAGAGCGGCGTTAGTGCCAGTGGATGAAAATGTAATGTAATGAAAGGACGATTCTGTTTGGTGTCAAACAAATCTTAAGATAAAAGGACAGAGGGGAACCGTGCATTGTGTTTCTAAGGTGCACAACGGCTCATTATTTTTGGTTTAAGGCTTTCATTACTTCTCTAATTTCACAGCATTATTAACATAATCCGTGCTATGAGCCCCTTTGTCAGCGTTGGACGGCCGCGCCCACTCCGCAGAATTAACCGGCTTCAAAGTTCTGCGGCATGAAAAACACATTTAAAATCGCACCAATTCCTGTCTGAAACCCTCCTGGAAGAGATAAAACAAAGAGTGCTGATTAAAAGCCGAGACGCGGCTGAACAGGAGGGCCGCAGCGTGAGGAAGATAAGCAGAAAGCACAGCGGGGAAGACACAAAAAGACGAGCACAGAGGGAAGGAGCCAGCGGGCAGACAGGAGAGCAGGGAGGCGGAGAGGGACCGGGACTGATCCCGGAGCCTAAACCAGCCAGGAGTATCCATCCCTGACTTTGACACTGCGTCCAACAAGACCTGACGCTACTCTTTACATTAGCTGGAGGCATTTTAGGACACAAGTCATTAGAAGGCAATCAGGAAGTCCCACTAATGGAGCCGAGCGGGCCCTTTCATTCAGACAGATTCAATAGGAGGGCCACACGTCCCATATCAGGAGTGTTTTCCGGAAGCTTAAGACCGGTTCTGGGCTTTAACCTCTCGGTGGTTAGAGGGAGCAGCAGCACAGGCCGCCACACCATGCACACCAGGTCATCTTTCCTGTTGACTTTTTACAGAAATGATGCCACCTTTGAAAGCAAAAACTGTCATGTTAAATCAGATATGGTGGAAACATCTGCCCCCGCTCAGAGTCTGAAGCAGATGGAGCCTCAATGTGACTTTCACACGAGACAGATGAGCTCATGTGATTTTAATTCAGCTCTGCTCTATTGATAGAGCGACAAAGAGCAGCTAATTTAATCCTGAGACACTTCCAAGATGAAGCTCAATTCATTTCATTTGCAGCCCGTCCATTAGTTTCTCCCCCTTATCTGAGTTTGGGGCAACAGGAGAGGTGCTCCCAAAGGGGGATAATCCCCCTCAGCCTCTCTGACTCTGGCCTCGGGCCGCCTCCCAGTGGGACATAACCAGGAGAGCTCCAGAGGGAGGTGACCGGCAGGCAGCCCCACTCACACCTGAACCGCCTCCACTGCCTCTGCCAACTACATCCAAAACCAGTCAGATTAACACAATAAAAACAAAGCTAAGGAAGCAACGATAATGCACTCAGACCGCTCTCTGATCCAATCTCCTCTCCCGGGCGTCCCAAAGAAAATCTGGGGGATGTTTTAAACTGAGCAGGAATTCAATAATTTAAAAAGCCCGTCGAGCAAGTGATGCATCACATCATTCAACTTCTACACATAAGAACCAATAAAGAGAGCAAACTCTGTGAGCCAATAGTTAAGGAAAGCCTGCCTCCTCTCGAGAAATACATCAACATTATGAAGCTAATCATCATGTGTGTATATAAATAGATGTCAAGATATGATCATTTTAAACCATATATATATATATATATATATATATATATATAATCTTTATTATAGAAGCAAAAACACCTGTAATAGGGGATTATAGTCTGGAACTGGACTAATATCCCCGTCCTCATAGTTGTATTTGTTGTACTCTACAGAGGGCATGTACATCCGGCTGCTCCAACAGATGAATAGCTGGTCTGGATGCAGGCCAAGAGAGCCCCGTCATGACCCCGGCTGACCGGTTTTACCGGCTTACGGCCCCCGGCTGGCCGGCCTGAGCTGCTGTGTTCACACCAGCAGCCCGTAAACCTTTTGGCTGACGGAGGACGGAGCTGTGGTTAAGTTAACAAGCCCCAAACGTAACGAGGCCGCTGGTGTCGGCTGGGGTTTTAATTGGGGGAAGGGGGGGGGGGGGGGGTCGGAAAAAGCGTGCACAGAGACTCCGGAGTGGATCCGCTGCATTAGCTGCTGGCATCTATGGATGTTTCCTCCTTTTAGCACCCTGTAACTCAGCGCTGCGTCCTGATAAAAGGCGGCCGGCCGCTTTCTCTCTCTTTTTTTTTTTTTTGTTGTGCATTTTCTACTTTTCTGAATACATTAACCAGAAAAAAAATCAATACGCACTTCGGGACCTTGTTAAAGTTGTTGGTGTTCATGTTTTACCCGGCTGTCCGGCCTCATAAACAACCTCAGCTTGATGCTGTCCTGCTGAATATCTGCATGAGAAGAAATCTGTTTTTCCGGCTGGTCGTTGCACATCTCATCAACTCTTTACGATACCTGACTGCCCAACGCCTGAATCTCCCATCCGGGCACTGCTCTGAGTGATGTTCTGACTTCTTATTACGGGCAGCCGCAAATATAGGCCTGCAATCATTTAAGGGGGAGATGAGTTTAGTTGCAGAAACTGGAGGCATCCAGAGCTTCGGCTGGATGGAAAACGCTGAATTTAGTCTGGCAAATAATTGATATGACAAAGGACAGGATGTCTGCAGCATGTTTGTCTCATGGTTCGGATTTCTACTATCTAAAAACTTCTCAGTATACGAAAAACTACATTTTTTTTTTTTTTTTTTGTTCTGTTTGGGTTTTCTACACAAAAAAGGGAGTGTGGTAGTTGGGCTGTCAAGATATAAGAGTTTCAAAAAATCCGAGGAGGAAATGACAAATTGAGAATCCTAAAGGGCTCGGGGTTAAATATTTCCACCAGCAGCACATACATTCTCCCTGAAAAAGCCCCCCAGAAGGGAGTTTAATGCGAAATGTCCCTGTTATTTTAATCCCGGCTGCATCTCTGATTAAAAAAATTGTCTAATACCGGAACATTTCGTTGCACGTTTCTCATAAAAGCCAAATAAACGGGTCCCTTCCTTTGCACACCCCCCCAGAAGAGCAAACAGCAGCCGGCTCAGTGTCAGAAAACAGATGCAGTGTGCAGCAGAGGTGACTGAGCTCTGCAGAGTCCTGCTGCCGTTGGTCAGGACATCTGCTTTCTGCAGTGTCTCATCTTCAAAGCTCCAGATCAAGCCGAGCCGAGTCCCAATTCTGGTGTTGTTGTGGTTAATATGAGACAACGTCCCCCCCAGACAAGGTGAAACAGCCACAGCATAAACATGAATATTATTGCTCGCAATTTGAAGATGAAATCAATCAAAATGACCAAAAATCAGCCAGTTTGGTCATTTCAACTGACATTTGTCAACCTTTTTGTACCACCATCCAAGAAAAAAGGGTCAAGAAATAATATTTTTCAAATCTGATGTCTTTGTTTATCTAATAAGATTAAAAAAACAAATAAATATAATGTACAGGTGATTTGAATCTAATTCGATCAATATTTCTGAACATTTTTAGTGCAAAATTACATGCAAAAACAGGAAAAACTGTTCAGTAATTGCATTTTTTTGTGTTTTAAACAAAGTTTAAAACGGGTGTGTATTGTGTGTGGCGCTAAAGGGTTAAACTCCAATTAGAGGTCAGGAAAAGTTCCAGTAAACACTCTGGGCAAGTCCTGGGGTTTAGAATACATTCTGCTGCCAGGCTAAAGGGATTACTTCCATAATTCCAGGTTAACCTTTCTTCCTCTGGGGAGGTTTGGTTTGGCGCGTCTGGTTTCCTTAGTGCAGGACCCCATTTGTACCTCCAACGCATACTTTCACCCGGGAGCTGCCGGGCAGAGCAACATTCCCTGCTGACCGCTGAGAGGCTGACCTGAATCTATTGAGGTGAAAATAGTCTATGGAGGAGAGCCTGAATAACACATACTGATGAAGAGCAGGTATGCTCTAATCCCGCCTGGAATCAGCTGCTTTAATAGGCAGAGGGGTCTGGGATGCCATCAATCATTATTTCTACAGCGGGGCCGTCCCACAAGTGGAAAATGTCTCATTTCCTGACATGGAACAGGGGGAAGAAAGTCTCCTGCAGGAAGCAGCCGTGGCTGCTTTCTCTCATTAGCCTCGTGTCGCCGTAGATCACCAAAAACCAACTTTGTTTGTCAAGTTACAGAGACTCTGCGGAGCCAAACTCCATCCGAGGAGCCAAACCTTGTGCCTGTTTAATCATACTTGCAGAGTGCGAGCTGCAGCCTCCTCCTGCATTCATTTAGCACATTTAGACGGAAGGCAAATGAACGCTAATGGCCCCACAGTATGTGAGTAACGTGCTTTTTGCAAATGCAGACGGCACTTATTGTTCTTAAGCATACATTTTTAATTCCAGGCCTCTTTAATCACAGCCCCATGAGGGGACTATCGACCCCGCATCCAACACAGGATAATACGTTACGTCTGCTTTGTTTAATATTTGCAGTAACTGAGTAAATTAAACAAAGTCCTGGCCACAAAGAGCAGGAAACAAAGGCCATTAGCCCTCAGTCTGGAGGGAGGTGAAACCCCTGCTCCCTGTGAGCCGGACTCGGGTGAGCTGAGGCCTTCAGGTGCATTAATGAGGAAGCAGCCGTCCTCATTCCAAACACAAGCACCAGGGAAGAGGCAAATAATTGTGTGTCAGCTTTGTGCGTTCCAAACAGGCTCACTTTAAATTCTGCACGTTATCTGTCGCGTTGAAAATTACCTGGAAGGATCTGCTGAGCACCTGGTCCAGTTTTGGTCTGACTGAACGTTATTTTTTGCATGAAATCGAGCGGTTTTATTTGGAAGATTTAAGCCCGACTTTGGTGGCCATCTCACGTCCTTTTTTCTGTCTTCCATTCAATCATTTTCAGGTTGTTTAGAGCTAAAGAAAGACCTACTTATTAAACTTATTCAAATCAATTGTGGAGCAATGTTGGATATTATTTACATGTACTAATTTTATATCATTTTATTATACATAATTTTACATAGGAATTTTATATTTTAATTTATTGCATATTTATCTATATTTTCATTAATTTTATATCTACATTATTCAATTCAATTCAATTTTATTTATATAGCGCCACATCACAACAACAGTTGTCTCACAGCGCTTTCCAAACAGAGCAGGTCAGACCTACTCTGAAGTTAACTACAGAAACCCAACAATTATTTTATTTTTAATATAGATATATAGTAAATATTGTATATTTATATTTATATTAATCTTCAGAGATAATATATTACATATACATTTCATGTTATTGTAAATAAAATTGTAAATACATTATCATAAATAAAACTGTAAATATACGGATCTGCTGGTCTCAGCCTCACCTGCATCTTTGTCCTGCTCGCCTCACTAAATCCAATAAGGTGCAACATTATTGGCTGCCGTTTGTTCTGCATGGTGTCCATCCCAGATCAGATGTCATCACTCACCGGCGAGCCAGTGATTCTTTATTCAAACCCCATTAAGTGGTAATAAGGTTGTCTGGCTCTGCTGCTGTGGCCAATAACTCCTAATATCCCTGGCTGTCAGGATTATGCATTCATACCTAAATAAGCTGTGATATGATTGGGGGGGCTAGTGACTGGGTATCAAATACGATCTAATATGATTGGCTGCCAGCAGTTGTGGGTTCAATAATGCCTAATGCGATTGGCTGGTATGGATTCCATATCAAAGTAGATAGAATGAGACTGCTCTCCGCCGGCTTTGAGGCGTTTCATTTGCCAAGTGCTTTTAGGTGGAGCAGACCTGGCCCCGGGGGGCTTGGCACCGCCCCGTCTCCATACAGATGTGAGCTCCCCAGCAGCCACCTCTCACCCCGCCTCTGCTGTGTGGCAGCGGCGGCGGGGTCCAGGATGGACCAGGCCAGATTCTCTGCTCTGCAGAGTGTAATCCAAGCTTTAGCCTGGGAATGCACAATGTCACAGAGGAGATTCCTGACCAATGATAAGAGCTAGAAAGTCCCCAAGTCACTTACAAACTGCCAAAAAGGGACTCAAATATTGATTGCATGATTTTATTTGTTATAAATTCTCTATGAGAACCTGGTGAAGGGTTAGTTTTCAGCCCTCCCTGTTTTAACTGTGAGAAAACAGCTGCAGCTGAGTCCTTTTTAAAGGGGGGAGGACGCACAGTATGTGTGAGTTCCTGACACCGGCTGCCTTTGATTTCTGAAGGCAGGCTTCCACTGTTAACAGCGACCAAAAGATGAGCTCCTCTGCAGTTTTCTGGCTTTAGCCGTTTGCAGTCTGAGAGCTAAAGGCAAATAATCTCTTTACTGAACATTTGCAAGGGGGAAAGAGCATTTTCTGCATATTTTTGCTTTTACTGTATCTTTTTTATTCCAATTAATGAGAATTCTTCTTATCATGTAGTTGTTTTTTAATATTTTTATGTGAAGCTAAAATGTATGTATTTCTTTTGTCTTTTGTCGATTGGTGCATCTGCCTCAAAATGAAAGACAAATGTCTGAGTTGTTGTTATAAAACCTGTCCTTCAGTCCACTCGATTAAACTTCTTGACCATTGTAGGAGGTTGTAGAGTTATATAAGCTTGTTTGTTGAATGTTTCTCCTCTTTTGTTGCACTGATTGGGTCGAAAGTGACCTTAAACCATGGCCCAGTGTATCTCAATAGCTGATTTACTGTTTTTCTTAAACAGATATTTTCCAAAAATGTCTGAATAAATCCCCTAAAATTCAATAAATCCCATTAATCTGTTTGTTTTACTTTTGAAAAGTTAGTAAAGGTGATTTTTAAGGCTGCAAATATATTTAGTACATATTGAATTAAGAGAACACAAGAGAAGTTTGTGGACCTTAAAACTTTGAGCCTTTAAGTATAATTATACTATAATTACATTATCACATGTATAATATAATATTATAATATGGTATAATATATATTAGTACATTGGGAATGTATGAATAAACATATGTACACATATTTGAGTGCAGAGAGGGTAAGTAGTGCAGATAAACACCAGGTTAGCCAGATTGTTGCCATTCTTGAGCCTCTGAAGTTGCCAACGTGTGGGCTTCAGTGCACCAGAACAACGTGAGTGTGAACATTTCGCCTTCTGCTCTGCGTAGGCTGTAAATCAGAGCGGCCTTTACATCGCTGGGCTGTATGGGAACGCGCGACATCCCGGCGCTGTGCTCCTCCCGGCTACACTCCGAGGCGGGAGCGGGCCGTCTTTGTGCGAGGGCTGGACGTCCTCCCTGTCGTGCGTGGGTTCCCGCCAAGCGCTCTGGCTGCCTCCCACCACCGGCTTCCGCGCCTTTTCTGTTTGGTCTGTCTTTTTGTGGCTCTGTGACGGACTGCGGGCCTGAAAAGGCTCAACTGTGGCTGCTGCCAAGCGGCAGCTGGGACAGAGTTTGGAAATTGGCTTTCAGAATGCCCACTGCTGTCTTTTTACACATGGTAATATATAGAGCACATGGCGACAATCATTTGCAAATGCACCGATTTTACACAAGCGCCACATTCAGATGCTAACACGTGTAAATGACAACAGTTTTTCAGGCATTCAAAATGCTATTTCGCTGTTTATTGAAGTATCCGGGCTGATTCTTGCCCTGTATGAATGTCCTGACCAGTGTCTTTAAAATGTAAATCCCCCGTCAGCACCTTTCCGACCGGTCCCCGTGCGCGCCCGGTCAAGGCTCAGATTTTAAAATACCTTTTTTTTTTTTCAGCGCTGCTCAATGATTAAGATTTTAGCCAAAGCATTTTTCGATTAATCGTGATTGGTCGCATTATTATGCAAATTATGTAAAAAAATTATACAGAAGCGTGTATCACATTTTAAGGGGCTGTTTTATGGAACAAGCCTATTAAGATGCAAATATTTATCCAAATATTTGAACAACTAAGGTTTACTGCAGTATCCGCTGCATATTTCTTAGAATTGTTGAAACAAACGTAATCAAATCCCATCATTTCAAGTCCAACATTTACTGCTGTTTGGACTAGAAGGCTGGGATTAAATGGACTCACATAACCTAAGCTCACTTACATCACGCACAGAATCCACTTAAAAGCTCGACCTGAGCGGGGGGCTCTTCTCCGGTAAACAGCAGCCCTTTATCTCATCTTCCAGATTCCTCTCTGAACAAACCAGCTTTATCTAAGCGGACAGAGCTACCTTCACATGGAGCCTTTCCACAGGATCTTTCTGGTTTTTCAGACCACATGTGACAAGGAAAGACCTGGAGAATTCTCCCCAGCGCTCTAAAGGCCGCCCTGTTGGAGGTTGGCTCCCGTGGGGCTGCTGGTGTAGGAGGCAGTGATAAGCAGATGGCTGTGAAGGCTGCTCTCTGAGAATAGGAGCAGCGCCGTCTGAATTTGGAAGCGGCGGCTGGGTTTTTTTTTTTGGGCGTCTCCACTCACCGAGCATGACGAGGGTGGTTGTCCCCTGCTCGTTCCCGGTGGGGTAGGTGGCGTACTCGCAGGTGTAGCGGCCCGCGTCGGACATGGACAGGTTGGAGATCCTGATGGACGGGTTCACCAGGCTGTTCTGGAGGAAGACCACTCGGTCTTTGAAGGACAGGTTGGGGAAGCTCTGTCCATAAACCGGGTGGAAGACGGCGATGTTGTCCCTTTGGCCGTCGACCGGCTCCCATATCCAGGAAACCTGAGGAGAAGGGGACAATCTTAGCAGCAAATAACCAGAGCTGCCCGGCTTCTTCTTCTGCCTTTTCAGCTTCTCGCCTTTGAGTAACAGAAAATCAATGATTACATCATAATAAGTCCAACCTTTGATATTAATTCAAACTGACAAGGTTCCTGGACAGCTGAGAGCAGCTTTGGGATTTTTTTCTAAGGGATAATGTGGTCGTCTTATGTGGAAACATCAAGAATTGGTAGTAAAACTTTCCCACAGCACATCTCACTGAATCACAGTGATACAAAAATACAGATTGTGAGTCAGGTTTTGGAGCTATAAAAGCAGCTTTTGGATTTAGTTTGAACACTTATTTTGTTTGTTTTCACAAAAAAAACATGCACATGCACAGCCATGTGGAAAAAAACCCCAGCATGACTGTATCCAGGTCTTAAAATAAGGTGAAAAACACTGCTCCATAAAATAAGAATGAAAAACCGAAACAGAAAATGTCACTTTGATCATGGACACTGTGATATCCGGATAGCTGCATTTATTTAATTTCAAAGCCCGGTGAGGAACTGGCTCTCCATGTATTTAATCCCTGATGTGTAAACAGGCTGTGAGTTCTTATTTCAGATTAGTAATAGATAGTGTGTACATGTGACCCTGAACTGGTTCAGAAGAGCTAAAGTCAACAATAAATGCTCGACAAGAGCACATCCATGTCTCTTAGTTTTACTTTTAGAGCTCTTAAAGGCATACTTATGTTGCCAAATAGTAAATAGAGTAACTTTAAGGGTTTACCAGCAGGATCTTTCAGGGTTTCGCTCCAGAGACAAGTCTGCCGACCCCTAAAGGCTAATTTTACCCTTTAGGGGTTCTTTCTTTTCTGAGAGGGTATGAAAGGTGCATTGGATGCTCAAACTAAACCTCAAAGAAAAACCAAGAGAGGAACGCAGAGGCTCTGGGAGGAAGATGACAAGGCAGGAATGAAGCGGGAGGGTTTTTTTTATACACAGAAGACAAAGAATGAACTCTGCTGCTAATAAAAGGAGAGTTGAGATAATGAGGAGATGACCCCGAAAATAAAAACCCTGAAACTGAAAGATCTCTGTAAAAAAACAAAAACAGACAGGGGAAGGAACAACATAAAAAAAGCAATAAACTGGTGACAGATCTGTATTAAATGAGCTAAATTGATCTGATATAACTACAAAATCTGTAATGTGAAAAGAAATAACATATAAGAGGCCAAAAAAGGGTTCAGGGATTGAAGAAAAGGCTCCATTTGCTGTCTTTCTCTCTCTAAAGGAGCTTCATAAGCTTTCCTTTGTCTCATTTCTGATTTGAGGAGAAATATCAATATCTGCCGCAGCTATAAGAGACTCTGCCATAAGGGAAAACACCTCGATGTTACACCAAATTGATCCGATTCCTCTCTGCAGTTTTCTAAGTGACAGCCTATAGCGGCTGAAGTGGGAGACCAGGAGGGGGGGGGGGGCAGCTCATCGATACACATTTAGATAGCATCCATTAAATGTCTGACTTCTGGAGGAAGAGAAGGAGCAGAGAGCACAATGTTGGACAGAGGAAGAGGGGGGGTGGGGGGGTCGACATGTCATCACAATTAGAGGACGAGACCCCCCCCTCAGCTGTCGATAGAGAGGGAAATATTAGGTATCAGAGGAAAATACGGATTGATTGCATGTAAAACCCGGAGCAGAGGGGAAAACACCCCTCAGGGTCTGAGCTCCAGCTCTGGTTCTTCAGCCTGAGCAGCAGCGTGTGGTCACACGGTGACCCGCACATCCTCAGGGGACTCCATCTCTGAGCTGTGCTGCCCCTCAGCTCTGACTAAGCTGAAGAGATACCAGCGGCGCATGAGAAAACAAACGCGTCTCTGTATTTAGTCGTCTTCAACCACATTCAGTCACTTCATTTTAAAGGTCAGAGCTTAAAAAGCTTTTCCCCGATCTGTCACACGCCCAGCCGGCGGCCGCCCACCTGAGTCTTTTCAGCTAGTAGCTGAAAAGGCACACGAAAATTAAATTAAAACGACAAAACTGAATTATCAGCACACAGTTACTGCTTCTATTGAATGAATGCACGGTTGTTTATAAATGTCTAGTTTGTTCTAAACTCCAAATTTAAACACTGTTAAAATACATTTTAAAATGATTTATGGACAGAAGTTGGTTTTCAGGTTTAAAAAATCAAATTTTTTGACAACCAAAACTCTTTTTCTTACCATTTTCAGATGCCACAGTCTTTATTTTATCTAAAGTTACACAGGGGTGTGGCCACTTTCGTGGCAGGCCTCTTAAAGCCTCTTAGCCACTTAAATGTTCTCAATTTGCTGCTTTTTTGGGTTGCTTCCAGTTCATGGGTATTACACAATGAGTAAACCAACAGGCAATGGTGGTGAGGGGGATGTGAGAACTGTGAAAATGGTTTTAAAAAAACAGGTGAGAGATGCACAAACACCCAGACTGAATCAGGGAGATGTTCAATCACACAATCCCTCAAATTCCCTCAATTCATTCTATGATTGCCAGGTTTGTTTAGCTGCCTCAGGCTTTTAAAACTCTACAACTCCAGCTCCACACCTCTATTAATTAAAGCGGAGAAGAAGTCAATGACTTCAAATATGAGTAAGATGAACAACGGCTTTATTCATTTTTAACTCTGATGTCTTTTCATTTCTCCGCGAAAAACATGACATGCGAGGCTTTAAAAAGGAGAGTTTCATCTCCGGAAAACGTGGTGGAATTTAAAAGCGACCTGCCCGGGTTGGCCTCCCTTTTGTTCACCTCTCGTCACGCACGAGCTGACTCGTTCAGCACATTTAAACAAAACTTGATGGGCTCTGTTATCCCTGGATGATTCAGTGTTTGCATCAAATAGCAGCCGATATTAAAGGAAAACTCAGCAGGCTCTGTCGGGGAGCTTAAATAGGAGCAAAGGCCTCTCAATGTGCATGAAAAAGGCCTGCTGACCTAAAAATAATGAAAACTCTGTAGCATAAGCTGATAAAACCTTAAAAAAAACAAATGTGTCAGAGGTTTAAGCTCTTGTTTTTAGACATATCTGCCTGAATTTAACTATTTTTTATGGCTTCTATTTCTTTTTGTTCCCCATTATAGTCTGAATGACAGTGAAATAATAAAAAAGAACAGTTAGTTTCTTTGCTTTTCTAATTGGAATAACAGTGTGCACACTTCAGAAGGGCTCCCTTTCTCTTATCTGTGCACAAACCCAAACTGGTCAAAGCTTTCTGCCTGGCTTTCTGCTCCAGTTTCCATAAAGAAGTGTCACATCTATGACATTTTCACCAATAGAAATTCCTTTTATATTGGTACGTAATCTTATTCATATGATTTTTGGGGGGGGAGAAATGAGTTTTTATGCTAGAGGACATATATTGAGAAAATGAAGCTCAAATTAGCATTTTTTAGTATTTATGCAATCAAATCCTCCAAATAAGAAATAAAGAGATAATGACATTAGCCTTCGTAGTCTACAGGAACATGTGTGGGAGGGGAATTGCTAACTGGCCCTGGAAGAGGGCACCTGTTTGTGTGATTTGTGCAAAAGACTACTAAATCAGAATTCATAGACCACTTAAAAGCTTTAAAAGGTCTAAAATGGAGGACTGAGAGGGTGTTTAGACATCAGCATTTCTGTCCAAAGGGGTTCAAAATCACAAAGTTGCTTTGCATTTGCCAACCTGCGTGAGCTTGGTGAGCCCTCCCCCGTCGATGAACTGGCAGCGCAGGTCCACGGACTCGGTGGGATACGCCTGCAGCTCCCCGTCCACTCGCACCTTCTGCGCGACGGCAGCTGTGGCAGAAAGAGGAGAGAGGGTCACCCAATCAGGTCACACAATCACCGGCTCACAGGCTGAACGGCCTTCAGCCAACAGCAACCGTCGGTTCCCTCCGTGAGTTGGATGGATGCTCTGAGGAGGGGTTAGGCTGAGGGTAGGAGACGCTCTCTGAACATCTGGGGTTTTAGTTTTTTTCTTTTTATAGAACTTTATTTAACAAACACAGTTGAGGCACATAACCGTAATCACATTTGAAACATGAAAATACAAATTGAACATACAAAAAAAAAAGGAAAATTATGATTAATTAATCATATATATTTTCTTTTTACCAAAGGTGTATCACAAAAAAAATTGTTTAGTATAAAAGGTAAAAGTAGATTATCTGTGTAAGTAAAAATAAACAATAAAATAAAGGGACATAGGGAAACATTTCTCGATCGGTGAAGACCAAATACAAGCCGAATCAATCTCCATTAATTTGAAAGCTAAATCAAATTAAAAACTGTATTGAATTGTCTCTGGATTTTAGTCATGAGCAGATACGGGAAAGTACAAAAGCGAACAGTGCTTCTGCTTTGCAGTGGCGTGACGCACTGTGGTCTTAAGATTAATGAGTTTAATGAACTTGTAATGCTTGCAATCACGAGAGGAAGGAGAGGAAACGGTTCAAACGGGGCGGGAGAGGAAAACAAAAGGAGAGAGGATCAGAGGGAGCACAACAGAGAACAACTTGTAATCCTTTTAAAGCGCAATCTGGTCCAGATCCAGCGGCTCAGTGTGTCTGGCAGCCTCCGAAAACATTCGCATGAGGCGGAGAATGACATTTCTACAGAGTCTTTGACTGTTTGAGGCTCCCAGTTAAACACTGCGGCGTTCATTAAGATGCGCTCTCTTCATCTTCTCCACCTCCACATGCTCTGTCCTTTTTTACTCCAGTCAGAGTCAAACTCGTGCAGAGATCCACACCCCTGCTGGCCCGGGATCAAGCCCGACCAAGGTCCTTTCTCCTCCGCCTGCCCGCGTGAGTGCAAAGATAAAACTCTTCTGGGGAGGCGGCCTCTCGCTCTCCCCACAAGAAAAGAGGATAAAGCACTCGCTAACCGCAAGCCGGTTCCACTGAAAAAGCCTCTTAGTGTGTGAGGGATTGATTAGGACAATAAGTGACATGGTGCTGCGTGGAGGTGAATGGGCTGACTGGGAATTAGCCTGCAAATCAGCGGTGAAACACAGTCACACACACAGAGGAGACGGAGTGGGTGTGTGCCGCAGGGCCTCTGCGGCGTGCATCCACATGACCGGCGATGTGTGCGGAAACGAGTTTCCTTTGCGGATAGCATGCACGCCGGAGAGTGTGTAAGGGATTATTGCACATCCGAGTTAGCGCATAAGTACGAGCATCTCATTGTAATACGAGTGCATCGGACACAGACTCAGTCATGGAGCCACGGTCTTCACCCCGAGGGGTAAAACGGGCTGTCAAACCCTTTTCCCAGCCCATTATCGCTCAGAGAAAAGGTTCCCCAGGACACAAAAAAGACAAAATTACCATAAAAAGAGGCAAAAGTTGGACCGAGTTTCTCTTATCCACCTCTTACTCCACTGCCCTTTGCTTTACTTTTCCCCTAATTAAACACTGCCACAAAAATACTGCAAAAAATACTTAAAACAAACACAGCCATGAAAGCACACACACTTCAGAGTTATTCATAAAAGTCTGTGAAATCTCCTCTGTGATGTGGGACAGGCAAAATGGGAACAGACACGGGAATTTTTTTAAAAAGGCATAGAAGGGAGAAAAAGAGGGAGAGAAAGGAAGAGTCGGGAAAAGTGTACGAGGAGGTGGCAAAAAAATCCATGCAGAGGGATGAATGCAACAGAATAAAATAATACCGGAGAGAGGAGCCGAGAGAAGGATTTATTAAAGCAAAGAGGCAAAGGGGGGGAGCATGGCAGGGAGAGCCTGCAGGCAGCGGGTGAGAAAGAGAGAATTTCAAAAATGGTCTAAAACTAAAACCTGGGCGGAGTGCAAAGGAGCTGGAAGAGAGCATGAGATCCCATCAGAGATGCTTCATTTCCCCGGAGTGGGACTCAAGAGGGTCCTGTGAACTCTGAGCTGGCAGACAGGTGAGAGGACGGGAGTGTTTTTATCTTCACTCTGCCTCCCCAAAAAGACTTCCATCTGTGGAGCAACATCAGAGATGTTGAGCCAAAACCAAAAGGAGGCTGGAGTCTGACCCTGAGTGGAAAGACTGCTCCGTTTTCACCTCCTCCCTCGTTATTGTTGGCTACTCTGCTGTTTTCACTCTGGATGCATCAGTCTTTGATCGGCAGGTCGAGGCAGAAAAACAGAAAAATATCGCTTAAGCTTCTGGTTTGGGCTGAAATGTGGATGCTTTCCTCCTTTCTGAGTACAGCTGGGCTGTCGTAGAAGCGCTGGGCTCACTGTGAGGGACGACGAGCTTCCCTGTTTCTGTGTCGCATTCAGGGATGATAGATGGACCGAGGCGAACCATGACTCAGCAAACTGAGATGAAACCGATGCATTTGCGGCCGCTTATGATAACTCCTGCATGCATTTCTGATGTTTTCCCCTGAAGTGGAATGTTTTTAAACCATCGTTTCGGGGAAACACTTATTTCCATCAACAATATTTAATTAATCTGAAAACTGCACAAAGTAAACGGAAAAAAAAGAAGCAAAAGATGAATACAAGCGGAAATAAGCCTGAGTCTGCTTTTTTCTGGGCACCGAAGGACAGAGAGCTGGTTTAAAAACAAGATACTCACAAGATTCAAAATACAATCCAGCTTTCTGCCCAATGACATCCCATTTATTCATCATAGTGGAGCTGTGTTAAACATATGCACGCCGTGCTGAGGGGGAAATTGGTGTCAGTGCACCACGATGAACCTCATCTATTTAGTTCTTTCTATTATATGCTCACAACCCCACTGATCCCACAATTTGCCACCTACTCTGCTGTTGCACAGTGGAGCATCAGCTGAGCGTAATGGAAAATCAAAGAGGGGAGACGGTTAAATGAATGGCCACACTCCGCTTTCCTTCCAAAGCTCCAGAGAGATGAATCACAGCTAATTGACATTTAGAGGCTTGTGGCATTTGCCTGTTTACGCGGGCGCTTCCCCACGTCGACAGACGTGCAGCGTAAACAGGAGGAATATGCTGATGGGGTGCTCACTCATCCACGTTAACATCCACATTTCATGCTAATAGAAGGCAATGAAGCACGGCTGTTTTGTTTTGATGCGTTCTCAAAATCGTCGGCGTCCTGGCATGGATGTCACTGACGTCCGCTTTTATCTTCTATTCAGCCAGAAGCTGCCAAACGATTGACAAAAAAATGGAACAAATCCCGTACTTTGAAAAAAAAAAAAAAGCTGATGCTTGAGTTGCTGCGTTCAAAACTAGAAAAGTGATCAAACGCTCCCAGTCTTGGAACCTCTGTCTACCTGCACCTCTTCTCAGATGTACCGCAGGACTTCGCCCCCAAGAAACAACTACAGTCTGAATAAAGTAAAACAAAAGCTGATACTTTATCATTTTCCTCTTTTTTTGGGGCCAATTTAGTGAATTGGATTCAATCATTAACACCTTTGCACACGGTTGGCCCCACATCATCACACTCCCACCCCCGTGCTTAACCATCCCAGGCCATGTTTTTCATCCCAGGGGCTGCTGATTCATGCCAAACGTGCTGCGTCACTCCTGACTTGTCTTTGGTGTTATTTGGTAAATTGGAGCCCTGCAGTGAACACCGACAGGGGGAAGAAAATGCAGCGCTCGGCTCCCTGAAATGTCAAACCCACTCACACTGACTTTGAATTACGGTCTAATTGGCTCCTTTTATCGAGCCTTTTACTTTTGTGTGTAGATTTGTGGATATTTAGGTTTCACTTGTAATAAGTTTGAATTTGAAAGTGAAACACAGACACACAACACTAGTCCAAAACAGAGAAAAATCTGGAAAAAAAGAGCACTAATCTCTGTGGTTTTGATCTAAATGCATTTCAATACTATCTCACACCAGATTTATTAGATATTACTACAAGTACTTATCCTAAACCTTCTCAGAAGTGAATTGGTTTGATGCCATGTCTGATTAAACGATCTGATATTGTACAAAAGCAGATAAAGAAACCAATTCCTTTTGATTCTATCTTGCTGGAGAAATCATTCAAAGTGTAAGCAACACGGCGCACAAATCCATGAGGTAGAGAGCTAATTTCTTCTTTCCCTTTGGCACTGAAATGGAGGCCATATTGGGCATTAGTGGGAACATTGCGTTTGCATCCAGTGGCACAGCTTTTGTTAAACACATCATATCAGAGAAAATGTTCTTTTCGAAGCTGTAAAATCGAACAAATGATGCAGCATCTGCTGCGGAACAACCTGCGGCCCTGTGACCATTTGACTTCATCCCGTCTGTTTCCTCCAGCTTTCCTCAGTCGGGTATTCCTGCAGGCTGAGGAGCGACTTGGGACATTTAGTCAAGAGACAGCTGACCAGACTGATGAGCAGCCACTCTAAAACTGGGCCTGGGGTTATTGGGATTCAGATTCCAGCTCTATGCGTGTTGTTTTAATACAACAGCTTTATTTCCAGATGAAGTGGAACGAAGAAAATGGATTAAAGTTCACGGTCATGTGACACATCTAAGGCGAAAAACATCTCCTTTGCCATGCATCTATTCACTCATTGTTATTCTTTACAGTTATGAAAAGATTGTGATGCTTTGATGCCTTTGATGCACTGAACGGTCTTTAAACAAGTCAACATCCATTAAAATCTCGGAAAAATTGCGTTCACGCGCCAAAAAGCTCGTTAAAGGTGAATTAGAAGGTGTCGGGCGGCTGGTGCCGAGCGGCCGCCTCATCGCTGGAGAGCTGAATGACTGGTAATTGGCGTTTGACAACTCATAATCATGGCATTTTTCACCGGCTTTTCAGGCACAGGGCACCGATCAACAAAGCAAAGGGACGATTGGCTGTCACAAGGACGGCCCTGCTTTAATAAACCAGTTAGCGCCAGCCAGAGTGTTGCTGCCTTTTAACCGCAGTAATATCAACGCTGCACACAGTCGTCTGAAAAGGGGGACGAGGAAAATCTCACCTCTTTGTTTTTAACAATGCGTTAAAGAGATGCGGCTCGGAATCGGCAAAAACCAGCAAAATGTGCGCCTGTTAGCATAAGAAGGAAGTTAATCACATTAAGGCAGATGGTTCCTCCATTATATCAGGACTCAATGTGCTTTAATTCCACTACAAAAGGCAGTGCTGTTCACTCCACACGCAGAAAGAAGGATTCAGGTCGGGGCCAAACTTATTTCTCAAATCTTTCCGGGTGTTTAGGCTCCTGGAAATCCTGGAAGGATTTACTGGAAGAGTTTGGGGTCACTGACTGATCAGTCGATAAGATAATGATGTTAATTGTATAAATCTCAACACAACTGAGCACCGAATTTCAGACCAGTAAGCCAAAGTGTTACAAAACTAAATAGGAAACGTAGTAGTAACATTTCTGCTGAAGACAAAAAGTCTCCACCGTGTTCTGCAGCTCCCACGTCATGTGATGAAAGTAAATTTAAATCAGAACTGGACTGGAAATGGTATTCTCAGCTGGAAGCATCCGTGAAGCAACTCTTGCTTTGTTGATGGAACACCTGTGTGATCAGCTCCCCCACCTTCCACTTAAAAAACGTCTTCTCCTGGCCTGGATTGCCTTCAGAGAGCCAGTATTTCATCAAAATCTAACAGGGCATTGATCAAAAAGACACGTCCAGCTGGGCCATGATGCAGGTCTGTGAAGTGCAAACATGCAATTCTTTCATTTTTACACCTCGCCCCAACTTTTGTGCCGAACTGACTGGCTCACAAATAAAGAGAAGTCCTTCTGTTTCCACTGCTCGGGTAATGGGCAGCAGGCAGCTCAGGTAATTGACATGTTTGCACTGAGGGTGGCTTTTCTGTGTAAGCATGATGTCAGCTGACAGCCTATTAAGGCCCAGTTGTGGCCGCCTTTTTTGCCCCTTGGGGGTGAAAGGGCTGCCTAATCCCGCCTGGGCAGAGAGAACGACACGGCCTGCGGACTCCTGAGACCCTCTGAGAAAATCCCTCTCCATTGTTTGCAAGTGCACGGTGGACAGGAAGTGCATCGGCTTCGGAAAAGTTGGCAAATCACAATTCCGCGGCGTGATTCCACCCAGGCGATTAGAGCTAATGTGACTCCGGAGCGGCGTGGGGTGAACCTGCAGCCTGAGCGCCTTAAATGAGGCCGGAGTCACCTGCGTACCTCATCCTCCGGTTTCTAGTTGTTTTAACGGAGCAGCGATTCCAGAGGGGACGAAGAGCCCCTGCTGCGTTCGTCACTAAGAGTCTCATCGGGTTTATGATGCTCCACACAAAAGCCGCTGTTCTCATAATAAGTAGGTGGAAAATATGCAATTAAGTAGCGGTGCACAAACTGCAGAGCACTTTGCTGCCGATGGCTTCAAACGCCCACCTGCTCTGAGATGCCATCCATGCAGACCTGATGAACATAATCCCATTAAAGCTGCTGCGGATGCGGCATCCAATCAGAGAACCCTTGCGGTTTCCACGCGGCTGCGAGGTGGGTGCCTGTGCCACACGGCCACATAAACACACATATCTATCATGAATAACATCCACCCTGCCGGCGACCCAGGATGGTGCTAACGTAGACCAGGCTGGACCCAGGATGGTGCTAACGTAGACCAGGCCCAGCTATCCCTCAGACCGACCAAGGGCGGAGCAAACGTCCGGCTCGGTGCGCTCCAGCTGCTTTCCCGGCGGAGAGGCAGAGGCCCGGGTGTTTAATCTGCAGACCGGCGCCTCCTCTCCGCGGGGTGCGCCTGCACATTAAACAACAGGATCACCAGCAGCGGCGCCGAGCTACACGACGGCCCAGTCAATATTTCACAATCACACCTCTGTGCGCCGGCTCTGAGCTGCTGCTCAGCATACAAACACATCTGTAGGAAACAACCGCCCAGCTTTTTTTCTACCGAAGAGCTCATTTTTCAGAGAGGACAAAAAGTGAAGCGAGCGGGGAGGCTCGCCGGCGTTGCGTTAAATGACACACCCGGGCCTCATGCTCACAGCTATTCTGCAGTTGTCTTCTGCTGGAGGTCAATTTTCCTTCTCCCCACCGCTCCGCTTTGCTGATCAGCCTCTCTGAAGCTCACCCTAAAAGTTCCCGACCTAATTCGTTTCCACCGCTCGATCCCATCCGTCGGCCTCAGAGATCAAAGGCCGATCAAAGGCCAGTGAGGGACTCATCAAAGGGAATTTGTGAGAGAAAGAAGTGGACCGAGATACCGGATCGGCAGCACAGAAAGATTAGATGGCCATCCAATAGTGGGAGAGAGGGACAAGCCAAAGCAAAGTGTTACTGGGAGTGTTGATCTGAGAGGTTTTAAAAAGGTGCATCTCATGGGATTTGTTATATTTAACAGATTCAGACTTTACAGAATCTAAAGAAACCTTTGAATGAATGAAAAAACGCTGCATCGATACCGAAAGGGAATTCATAGTTTGGCCTTTTTATTAAATTCCGTCCTCTTAAATCTGTCTTTAATCTTCCCACAGACCATCGATTGCTGTTTGCGTGGTCAGATCTGGAAATAAATAATGGGAAATAGATGCTTAAAGTGATCAGACAGCAAAGAGTTGGCCAGTGAATGCTAAAAGCCGGAATACAAATAATGGCCATAACTGTCTGAGAGAAAATGTGATATTTGTGCATTTTTACCCCAAGAGCCTTCATCTTTTTGAACTTCTGTTTAGAAAGAACTTTTATCTCTTGAATCAAATTAAACAAGCTTTTCAGAAAGTTTAACGTCTCCTGTAGACTGCTTTTGGCAGCCTGGGCATAGAATGAAATAGAAGATGGGATTTTAAATAAAGAAAAACTCAAAAAACAGTGTTTTTTCTTTGTCTTTTCTTTTTTCGGGGCTCTCCGGTCCACATACTTCCACTCATGCTCAGAACGATGTATTCCCAGTCCCATTTTTGCCCAGCTCTCTTTCTGAAAGTGCCTGTCTGCCATTTGCCTGCCCATTTAAAACCCATCAGTGGCTGCAATCCCGCTGCACCCCGGTTAATCTACACCAGCCTCATCCGAGCCTCGGACAAGGTGGAGCACAGGAACACTGGAGCAAATGGTCCTCCCCAAATTCAGAGTCATGTTTGATAAGGTTCCACAGATTCAAGGAATCTCAAATCAACTTTTCCTCCAAGCTAATGTGTGACTCATCACTGGCTGGGAAAATGAAGTGGGGGGGGGGGACAGGCGGCGTGTTCCCAACAATGGGGGTGGACTCGGCTCATTTCATTTCAAAGCGACATGGGTCCATTTTAACAAGCACTCCTCTGTATAACACAAAGAGCAGAGTAATGTGGCTAGCCAAGCACCGAGCCCTAATTACTGATATTTTCTGCCAGAATGAGGAGCAAGTGGCAAATAACAGGATTACAAAGCCGGGCACAAATGAATAAGGAAAGATGAATACTAATTTTGCATTCTGCTCCTGACAAAAAAGCACACAGATCTGATAGGAGAAGGCTAATGGCTCTGACACGTCTGAACAGCAACCAGAAAATCAAATCAGGGACTCCAAAACAAGGCTAAGAGATTCCCTTTTTCTGGGAATCACAAATGACACAAATAAATTCATTCAAATTGAGACAGTCAGTTTTTTGGCTTGTTTTTTTTGTCTAAAATTCAGCTAAAAGTAGCCAGCACGGGCAGAATTTATTCTCATAGTGGACCCAAACAGAGCTTCTGGTTCACCGACCTCCTCGCTAACCTCATTTTAAGAATATTTTGTTTGCATTTTGGGACGGTTCTGTACTTGATGCACAAGCGTTACAAAGCTTGGGCTTCAATTTCCATCCACTGCATAATTTCTAAGACTAACATAGCAAGTTATGACCTCTAAAGCAAAGTGGCTGAGGCACTTTAACAGATGAATTTAGCAAAACGATTATATTTTCTCTCATATTGAGCTGGCATTCCCTCTTTTTAGGAGATTTTGGGTGACATGCAGCCACAGTCTCAAACACAGTAAGGCTGAATATGGAGGATTTGGACCTGACAGCTATTTCCATTACTATTATTCTCTCATCCAAAGAGTGAAGGTATTCATTGAAAAACGAGAGAGTGACGTGTTCTGTTAAAAAAATGAAGGATTCATCTCACTATGAGCGCTTTAATGCATTCAGACTGGAGGTGGAAAGGTTCAAGAGCACAGATAAACATCTTTATTAAAAAAGAGAAATGGTTTAAGGTGGATCTGGAGAACTAACCGTAGCCCCGAACCCCTTCAGGTGTAGTCGGATTTGTGAGCCACCGTTTTCTAACCCGATGAGGAACTTTAATCTGGTTATGCATGAGCTTCAAACCACCATGCCACGTAACGTTCCTGTGTGCAAGGAACAGGGCTGAGGAGAGTTTCCTGGTAGATTTCAATGAAACAACTGCCTTCCTCAGTCGGACTCGGCCATGAAAGACATCGCCGACAGATGGTGCGTCCAAGCTGCCAAATCCTGAAATTACCTGCCCTTTCTCCCAAACAGATTCAACTAGGACTAAACCATCTGCCACGGCTGCTGCTATAAAAATGGTAACCAGGTGCTTGGTTTTTGGGATTCAGTTGGCACCAGCTCTTTCCCAATTTGATGAACATGACATGTAAAATAATTCAGGTTATGGCGGTGCATTAGTTGAAAGGTGTTTATAAGACCAGCCCCTCATTAAATCGGAATTATCGATTTGCAATTTTAGAGCGTCGGCCATGCAGAGAAAGCCTTTCTCATTAGGCCGGCCGGCCGATGCCAGCCGCGTGTGCGGGGGTAAACAGAGGCGTCTGCACAGGGCCGGAGTCTCAGCTCCCTCAACCCCAACAGACAGCAGCCAGACAGATGAGAGCCAAACAGCCAGAGGAGTGGGGGGGGTTGGGGGGGGACTCAGTTCCTCGCGGGGAGGACTCATGAAGAAAGCAGAGAACAAAGCAGAGGGAAGTTTTTTCTGTTTCCAAATGAAGAGAAATGAGTAGAAATTGATACAGGCCTGCAGACAAAGGGCCTTGGGGGGGACAGAACACAGTGTACTGGGACATTATAGTGTGAAATTACACAGGAGAATCACCCCCCCACTGGCAGCCATGACAGCTCTGCCTTGTGAGGACAGTACCATCTCTGCAGGTATGGCGAGCACACCCCCGCCGGTCAGGCCGGCCAATCGCAGCCAGCAGGCTGCGTGTGTGTGTGTGTGTGTGTGTGTGTGTGGACGGCTGTGGGTGTGGCCGTGATCTCTGGCTGTCCTTGCCGTGCCCCCCCCCTCTCTGCTGTAAACACACAGGCAGCGTGCAGAGGGCATCCTGTGCTGGCAGCAGCCAGAGCTCCCAGCTGCTTCCAGCTGTTTCCAGCTGCTTCCAGCTGCTTCCAGCCTCTCTTCTGCCGGGCTGGCAGACAATGAGCGCACCCATCTCAATCCACCCCCCCA
>CAJRST010005557.1:10596180-10642461 GCA_907169785.1 Menidia menidia | reverse complement strand
CATCTCAATCCACCCCCCTATTTCCCCCCTTTACTTCCTTCTTAATATCCCCCTCTCGTCTTTCACTGCCCCCCTGTTTCTTTTTAACGTCCCTCTCCACTTCCGCCGTTTCGGTGCACATCTTCCTCTCACCTCTTCCCGAGCATCAGCCACAACATTAAAACCACCTGTGCAGGTCTCATTCAGGACTCCAAACCAGACTCAAAAGCCGGTTCCTGGAAACCGAGAGGCAGCAGGGGGGTCCTAAAAGGCCGCGGCCGACTATACAACGCGAGAAAATCGCCGAGAGCTAAAAACACATTTACCGCTTTCAGTTTTTTGTTAAACTGAAATCGTAGACTAAAATGGGCCTAAATGCTCAAAAATGTCCTTCTTTTTGATAAAACAGTATGAAAATATACAGATCCCAAAAAACTAAATAGGTTTAACAATCTAAAAATGTGATTCTAAATAATGAAATTAAGTAGAGCTAAGATAATCCATTCATATTTAAATTGATGATGAATAAATATCAATATTTATATTTATAAACTGTAAACATAGTATTTGCAATTATGAATATGTATATACAATTCATTAAATAATAATTTAAACTTAATTGTGATTTATTAAGTGATGCATTCAACTCCCTGAACAACCAGAAACATCTCACTCAAAAGGTGAACATTGTTAGAAATACTAATGATTGGCAATGCAGATTTCCAGGATGTAGTCCAGACCGTGGTATGGTCTCATGTCCCTCCTATGGAGTGCGATACTGAGGACTGAGCCATAGTTTTATCAACCCAATCACACTTTTGAAGTCTAATTTATGGCCATAGAAGCATGGAAATTATAATAAGCCATCTTCTAATTAACAAAAAACATGTGTCACATGAAAAGAAGGAGGAAGTGACCCGGCTGCTGCTATTTGCCATCTTCTTTTACTCCGACTACTCACTGAGCTTCACATCATCCGTCTGCTGGCCTTTTGACTCCCACAATATGTCACCCTTCTCGGCTTCCAGTGTGACAGTCTTATCAGCCTCTGGGGGTCAGACGGCCTCAGTGGGCGGCGCGGCCCCGTTCCTGTTCCCCTCAGAGATGAGCGTGCACGTACTCCACGTCAAGCTGCTGTGAATTCTCCCAGTTTAGAGTCAGCCCATGAACACTCTATTAATCAGCTGCGTTTCCACCATTTAATTCTTTAACGGACAGAAATGAACTCCATTAGTTAATGTGTAATTACATAATGGCTGACCTCCTGTGTGGAAAGTGCCCCCCCCCCTCCGTCTTCAGTGTGCATCCTGTTTTCTTGCTATCGTTTGTCCTCACCTTCCCTCAGGCTCCTCCGACACTCCTCCCCTCCTTTTTCTGCCCCCTCTGGATCATTTTCCTCCCTCTCTCCCTCTTAGTCCCCTCCCTTGCCAACGTTCTCTGAAGGTCAGTCTCCTGCTCGCCTCCTCCGTTAGATAACCACTGCTCCTCTGCACCTCTCTCTCCGCCACTCAGCCCTTCATCTCCATCATTTTGGGTGTTCCTCTTCATCTCCTGCCCCCCCCCTCCCACGCCAGTCTTTCTCCCCTTTCATCCGCTCCACAGATCCAGCAGCCCACCGCATTGCTTGCGCTCCTCAAAGTCCTCTCCCGTTTTCGACTTGTGAGCAAACACCCACATATTCTCCTGACACTGAAGGACACTTTTAGTTGGGCGCTTTAAAGAGGTCTTTGTCTCAAAAGCCAGAGGCTTGTGGCACGTTTCAGGTCCCTACATGCTTTGAAACGCCGCGTCTCTGACTGCTGAGGGCTTGCTTCTCAAAAACAGTCCGCAGCTTTCTTCCTCTTCGTCTGAAGTGTCTTTTAGGCAAAAAGCCGCCATCAAAAGGACCAGAAGGTAACATACACCGAGAGTAAAGCCACATCCTCCTCTGCTTCACTCAAATACACCCGTAATACAACTTTTTTGATGCTTCAAAGCAAAACAGGCATAGAAATAAATACTTTTATGTGAAAAAAAAGCCATAAATAACTCTGCAAGCTGCTTCCGTGTCAAGATTTGTCTCCTATATGTTGGCCGAATGAGCTAATTCCGCCCCCAAATCTAACATCTCCCCATGAACTGACTGGTTTAGTGACAAAAAAACTGGCAGAAATGGTGAGAATCTCCTCACACATCATCCAGTGGCTGATTAACGCTGTCTATTAGTGAACTTGGAGTGGAGACAGAGAAACCCTCTGCTCACAATGGCCATTAATGAAGGCCTCAGCAGGAAAGAACTTTTCCAAAATTCATCGCTGTTAACACTGCTCCCTGATAATTACTTTTTCTTCTGAAGTATAGTTTTATGGAGATTCTTTTTTTCTTTCCTTAATCTGATAGCAGCTGCGGGGAGATGTGAGTAGGAAAAGGTTAGGCCATGGCGTCAGACTAACAGATAAGGAATGAGACCGCAGCGTTCTGAGAGCTCATCTGAGGAGCATCGTTTGATTGGCTGCTGTCAGACATTCTTTGGGGTTTTGGAGCTGGTTCGTTCTATTTTGACCACCAGAAACTCCACCCAAACCAGCTAAAACGCTGTGACCCTGGCCTTTAAAAGTCCAGAAGCTGCTGTTTTAATGTTTGTTCCCCTTCAAAAAAACCCTCACTGGGCATTCAAACCCACTGCAGGCGTCACAGCATTCCTACTCTCATTTAAGGAGCTGCTCTGGGTTTTGTTTTCTGGACTTCTGGGGTTGTTTATGTGGTTTTGTTTGCCTCCCAGCTGTGGATGATAGACTCACTGTGACAGAAACTATAGCCATCCATTGATGAGTTCGCAGGGTTCAGTTCCTACACAGAACATTTTCACTTGTTAAAATCATTGGTTGTCTGGCAGCTCCACCCTAAAAATGACATTTAATATCTCAAAGGAGCAGCCTGATTAGATAAAGGCTGAACAAAAATGAACCCTTTAAAGCCCGATGGAAGAAAATAGAGAAATCTGAAGTCTTTATTATGATGTTATTGAACATTCTTCCTTTATTACTGTGCAATGATCAAAGTTTTTATCATTAAGTGATGCAAATGCTCTCAGAAACCATGTGAATCAAATATGATACATATGGCATTATAGGGTTAAGCATCAGGCCAGCCGGTCCCCAGGATGGTGAAGGGGATCATCTGATTTGGAATTATACCTCCCTATTTTTACTTAGCTTAACCTTTAGCCTGGTATCTTTGAGGAGATTTGGCTCATCTAACCTTCAGTCTCTGTCAGATATCTTTAACCAGTTCTGTCCCTTTCTCAGTCATTTTTCCCCCGAAATGGCTCTTTTTCTCCTTTTGCATCACTCCACCACCCTGACAAGTCTTTTTATCTCTCCGAACCCTTTCTCCTCACAGCTATCACTCTCTCCTCCTCTCAGTCACGAAGGCTCGTGCAGCTTCTCGGGCTTTTTCTCCCCCGGTATTATGTCTTTCAAGCCTTTTTATTATACCATTTTTTTCCTCCCTCTGTCAGTCCTAGTTGCTTTCTGGCTGTCTCGCTTCGTCTTCTTCTCTCCCCCGTTTTTTTTTTTTTATCTCTACCTTTATGCCACTTCACTCTCATCATTTGTCTCCTTTGAGGCCGGCACAGCCTGTGCGTGTCAGTGTGCGTGCGCCCGCATGTGATTGGTTGTGCGCCTAAGCTATATAAAAGCAGCATACTGAGAAAATTAAAAAGAGATTTAACGGTTTTTGTGTGGCAGATGGGAAATGAAGAGTATGTCTGTGCGTAAAAATAAGTTCTAAGTATTATTTTTGTGAGCATGTGTGTGCATCTGTGACTTAGACTGGGGGGTGGGGGGGTGACAGCGAATACCATCATGCAGGGATTTAAATAAGATGGAGCGAAAAGGATGACGAATGGATGTGTGAGCTCAGGCAGGCATGCACAAACAGCCGTGATGCACATATGTGCTTGTGTTTACAGTGTTTATGTTGCCGTGCAGCCTGTGCATTTGCACAGAAGTGCTCGAGCATAGGAAGGGAATTCAAATCTGCTTACGCTTAAATTAGTCTACTTTAAGGTGGAAACTTGCTTTAAGGCTTGGTTGGATTGGTTAACATAATATCTGAGCTGGCAATGTGTATCAATGAGGACGGGGTTTGATTTCTTCTGTGCAACAATGTGATTTCATTTCCAGGAAAAGGCATGACACGTGCGCTCCATTTTGTGAGCCTGCAAACTGCAAACTGCTAGCTCAAGCGTTGCTGTTTGCTGTCCCCACAAGTCGTCCCCCTTTGGACAAAATATCTCGAAGTGCGCGTGTGATTTTCTACACTCAGAGTAAAGCTTTTCCAGGTATCCGCTGATCCAGTTTCTCTGGAAACGTGTATATGTGTGAATAAATTCTTCATTTTACATCAAAGTGGTGAAAGCTCCAGACGCAGTGTGGATTTCTACAGCTGGGGTGACATATCAGTGGCTCCCCAGTCTCATCACTGAGCAGGAGGCTGATGGTGTGCAGCCACCGTGTTTACATTCAGTCAGCGTGTAACCTATTGGGAGGGGGGGGGCATCTCCATATCACCAAGGCCGTTAAGGACTGTGCATAATTTCTCTATATCTTTCTTCCAAGCAGCCAGACTTATCGTTGCTAAAGTGGCCTAAAGAAATAGTTCTGCAGGCTTTTTGAAGGTCTTCCAGTTTTTCTTTGAACATCTGCAGCTTCTTCTGACTTATTACTTGAAAGGAAGTGCAGCCTCGACGCAGCAGAGGGTAGAGAAATACTCGATATTTAATCTTTCAAAGCTCAAACGGTGATCACATCAATATTTAGAGGATTAATATAATAGGGAGCACATCAAAGTGAGCACGTTGCAGACTATCAATGTGTTTTCACTTAGCTGGAAAAGTTGGTTTCAAATCCCGCCAAAAGATTAAAGGCTAACATTTCAAATACAGGTGATGAATTATCCAGGCTAAGGGAAAGACTGTCAACCGTATCTGTCTTTCAACTGAGCTTTCAGCACAAGGCGAGTTAGCTTCTCCAACAAAGAGCTGAGGTCTCAAAGGAAAAGTTAACAAGTTAAGGCTTTCCTTCGCATGCCAGCGTTTTATGGCCGAAAGCATGTTGACTTCCACACGCGCGTGCGTGTCTGTGTGTGCGCGTGTGTGTGCTTGGTTAAACTCACACAATGCACAACATGTAAACCAATTTACTCCAAACACAGTTAAAGGATCCTTTTGTGTCTTGGGGGATCATTATAAATAGTTAATATGCCCCCAAGTGTTCAATTAAAAGCAAAATGTCAAAAGTTTATCAAGTTTCCATTCTCACTAACCATCAGTAAACGCTTTAGGCAAGCTGGTCGTTGGAGCTAATTAACCAGTGATCTGTTTACTGCTTCAGATTGACTCTGGGAGCACACAACTGCCTCACTTTGAAGGGTGAGAAGCTAATAAGCATTTCCCCCCCCTTTAGCTGCAGCACCTCTGAATTCTTATAGATGCAGCCAATTAAAAATGCACATCAAGGTGGGATGTGTGGCCATGCGGGATGTGAAGGAGACGCTGGACAAATCCCGTTGTTTTGCTCGGGAGGTGTCAAGCCACGGTGCAACACGTCAGTGGAGGGAAGCGGAGCGTCAGGGCCGTGTTCATCTGGACTGTGAGGCCTCTGCTTCCGTGCGTCAACACTGACATGCCAGTAGGATTCTGAAATTGAACACAACTTCAGGGGGAACACAACTCTGGCAGCATCACACGCGGTCATTTCAGGATGAAAAAAAGGAGAGAGTTTAGATTCTGAAGGGTAATGAGGTCATTTTTTTATCTGTTTCTAGTCCATTGTTCTACAGAGACAACGATTATTCACAAAAAGTGGAAAACAGGCAGGGCAGTTCCACTCTTCCCAGGAGTGGACGTCCCAGCAAGGTTGACCCCGAGGTCACAAACCCATCAGCTACATCTCAGGCTCTGCAGGCCTCAGTTAGCAGGCAAAAGGTCAAAGGTCAGGACAGCGCGGTCAGAACGCCTGTGCACCTGATCAAAGAGCAAAGCGGAGATCTTTGGTCTGAATGCACAGAAACCAAACAGCTGTTAGCACGGTGATCAGGGCTGGCTTTGGAGTATCAGGGCCCAGAGTGAGGCCACCTGAGAGCAGCTCATCAGCAGGACAAAGACACCGTTTGCCGGTGGCTGAGCCATCCCAAAAAGGCCCTCTGCCCCTCGCCGGGGTGTCTGCTGCCCCCGGCCTCAAGCGCACACAAAGCCATGCTCCTGCCACATGATGTTCATGTTTAATACCCTGTACGGCCCCGTCTTCCTGCTGCAGACTGCAGGCAGGGTGGATGTTATCTATCATAGATATGCGTGTTTATGTTTATGGATTTTGCAGACGCTTTTATCCAAAGCGACTTACAAAGTAGGCACAATGTTACAGCTATCATACGTTCTCTAGAGGAAAATCCCCAGTCAGAATCAGTGGTGACAGCAAAGAGAGAGAGGGAAGCACAGAGAGAGTAGTAGAGGGGGCACAGAGGTATGGGGAAGAGTTAGGATAGGAGATGCTCTGACCGGAGGGACGAGCTGGGACAGGAGCCTTTGCAAGAGGACATGAAGCAGACAGGCCGGAGTGCACCGTGCTGCACTCACCCTGCAGCCCCGTTTCCCGTCCCTTCCAACACGAATACGCATGCTAAACGCAGGCCCACTCGAGCTCGGCGGCGGTGATTAAGACGTGGAGGAGCAGCAAAGCAACCTGTGGACGCCTGCTCCTGCGCCTCCGCGCGCATTTGATTTAAGACAAACAAAATGAAGTCTGCATCTGGTTTCCCAGGCAGCGCAGACAGGTCCTTATAAAACATGCATGGGCTGAATTCCCCAGCCTCCTACCTCCACATTACACACCCCCAGCAACCCAAACACGGGCCGCACAAACAACCGGCACACTTCATCATTCCTGACAAGCAGCCATCGCATCGCCGTTCATGTGCTGGCCAGAGCGTGCAGAAAGGCTAATGTGTAATCACATCAGATGCACGTGGAGGCGTGTGCACGCCGCGCACGCCTCACATGGACACGCAGGTTAATAATTCAAAACTGTGGTTAAGAAGGGAGCGCTCTCTGCTCATTGAATTATTGACCAGCAACATGGAGATTCTCTTCCTTCTGACCTGAGGGATGCGGGCTGGGAGGGAGTCAGGGATACAGCAAAGGGGGGGGGGGAATCGGTCGTGCTTGGGGAAATGAAAGCATACATAAAAGCACAGCCAAGGTATTATACAGAGAAATCCGCATCCTCTCTAAATGCATCCTGAAAGCATTTCAGTTGCAATTCGAATAGCAGTTGCCTCCAACGAGGGTTCTGTAAGACACTGTTTGTCTAAACGATGATCTGGGACCCCACTGCAACGACAGCATCGTCCAAATCTCTATCAAATCAAAGTGGCATAGAAATGCTGCAGCAAATCCACACCTGACGTTTCACAGACGAGTTTCTGATTGGGCGGGAAAAAGAGCGTTGTGGTCTGAGTGCATCAAGCCTCCCGTAACAAAAACAGGTAGATGTCTTCAGATCAGCTAATAGATTAAAACGACCCCGATACTACTATAATTGGTTCTTTTTTAGGAGAGTAAAAAAAACAGTTGAACCTATAACAGATTACTCAAGACTTCACGTTTTGTTTAAAGTAAGTCCTGTTTTTGAACTCAAATAAAGAAATAAAAATGTATGTATGGGTGGCACATTTCCTTCCAAACCATAAAGCTCTACCATAAATGACTGTAATTGCTCCTGTTGGTATTCTCCTTGCTTTCCATGGCAGCGCATCACTGGATGAGAGCGTGTCATCGTTTAGAGCAGAAATGAGTCCCTCGGCACCGTGAAGGATGCAGAGAACAGATCCAGCTTCATACCTGCTGATATTAAATGAGCCCACAGCCACCGTCATAGTTAGCTTCTCCTGCACCGATAGGGTCAAAGCAGGAGAAGAAACACGGCGAGCCCACCGATTATCCAGCAGATAATGGCTTCCAGGTCTCCGAACGGTGAAACGAATAATGGATAATTGTGGCGTACCCCATCAGAGTTTCAGCTCCACGTCTGTTTGATTCTTAACACAATAATTTCTCAATATTTCTCACTCGGTGTGTCAAAGTCTTTCCTGGCAAAGCAGCTCGCCTATAAGTGAGTCATTTGACTGAAGTGCACGCTTCTGTCTTCCAACATCTGATCACACGTCCTTCATTTACACAAACCGGCACCATGCAGCGTTTGTTTGTTTTTTTGCACAGACTTCGTCCACAGAGCCAAAGTCAACAGCATGCTGAACACAAGGGTCCAGTTGGTTAAAACAATCCGATGGAAGCCCTGACTGACCAATGCCAAAAACCGTGTTGTTTTCATTTGAATGCATGAGGCTGTAGACGTGCTGGGGAGTTATGCAAATCGCTTTCGTCACAGTGGAGCCGGTTCATTCAACACATTGGATGTTTCGGGACATTTCCCTACAGGTTTTTCCTTTAAGGAGGACCATTACCTTTGCTTAATGCCGGTTTATGAGCTTTTCCTGCGGCATGGAGCATTACAGCCCACATCATGCCTGCAGACTATTAGTTTTCTGCTGGTGCGTTGTTGTGTTGCACAGGAAGAGAAATGTGGTTTTCACTCCGGGGGTGGGGGGGGGTTACACAGGAGGGCCGTGGAGCCACAACCAGAGGGGCGTGGTCACCCTGTGGACACAGAGATCTGGATATTGGACTTTTTGTTTAATTCAGGGGTTATTTTAGTTGGATTTGACATTTTCTGGATTATGTGCATAAACATTTGATGCATGAAGATGGATTTAGGTTCATCCCAAACAACTTTAGGTAATTATTCAGACTATTAGGACCAGGGTGGCATTCTATAACGTACAAATGGAGTTGATTTGTCCGGCGTCCTCTGCTGGGTGCCGTTCCCGTTCAAGCTCAGGCAAACCAAACAAAAAAACACCTTTCAGGTACCTGAAAAGTGCTGCCGCGCTTGTTGCATTGATCTGCTCCCCGTGCAGAACTTCGGCTGATCTGTGACACCGCCACTCACTGGCGCTCGGACTCATCCGCCCGCTTCCTGGAAGCGTTTCCACCACAGTCCACTACTTGCCAATTGTGCATTTGCATTCTCCCCGCCATGCTCTCAGTCCCAGCTCAACCCCGTTTACACCAAACTCAGGGAAATGTCTTCCTGTCTGCAGAATTCAGCTGGCTTCCGGTTGTGGGGTAAAGCTGCTTTGGAGCCGCGTTTAAATGCTTTCCGCCCCACCGGGCTTAAAATCGTGCATTTTTTGGGCCTCCCCTTTGCTTTTGGCTTTATGTAGTTATAAAAGTACATGCCATTGCTGCTCGTGACACTTAAAAAGAGGCAGAAGGCAGTTTGAAAACCAGGCTGAATGCTGCACGTCACTCTGATGAAAAGAAAAGGAGGAAAATATTCTGCCTTTTGGGATCGAATTGAATAAAAGCTCTTGGAACTCCCAACAGGCTCATTCAACTCGACTGCTATTTATTTTTGGTGGCTTATCATTTCTATTTGGCAACATGTAGGCAGCATGCAAATTGTAAAGTAGATTGTGTGTCTTTTATATCAGCGGGTATTAAGCAGCCGACTCCACCAGCCAAGCGAAGCAAAACACCAAATTTCTGCCGAAATCGGGCAGGAAAAATTTTTTTAGAGAAAAGGACAGAAGTGCACATGATAAAGCTTTAAAAGCTGCAGCTTCGTCAGTGAGGAAAGAAGAAACTGGATGTTTTGCTGACACCAAGGTCACAACTTTCTCTCAAATAAAAAACTGAATGGGACTTTTGAGTCATGGCAGCATAGACTCGTCTCAAACCTACAGCTAAATGCAACTCTGCAATTAATTAATCTCTCTTTGGTCTCTTTGTGTCGGTCGTGAGGTCACAAAGTGGTCTTTTGCGCAGTGGCTTGCAGGCACGTCGGGCAAAATCATGAATGTTTGCAGATAAGCGCCTGGATATTAACCACCGCGGCTCAAAGTGGCATTTGTGTGGACGGGATTGGAGCGCATTAGAGCCTCCCTTCGCCTGGCCCACAGATGGATTCCAGCTCTCTCATCCCCGCTCCTGGCTCTCCGGCCGCCTCCCTCCCGTTATCCATCCATCACTCCTCCACCTCTGTCTAATAACTGCAGATAAAGACTGGCCTCGCCGAGATAAGAGATTACACTGACACAAAGAAACGGCATGAAACGACACTACTCTGGGCCCGATAGTGTCGTTTCTGTGGGCCGACTGTGTTCCAGGGACAGGCAGAGCAGGTAATTGAAGCAGGAAGCCCCCGGCCCCTTTCAGCCCCCCCCTCGCCGTCTCAAATGCAGATCGGGCTCCGTGATAGTGCCTCAGCTGCCTTTCCCAGCTAATTACACTGCAAATCCCCCAGCACCTGTATCAGGTCGCAGTCATAATGACACGGGGCCGCAGCACACCTTGTCAAAATGTGCTTAAAGTAGCCCTAGAAAAAAAAGAAGAGAGTCTTGAGTAAATTAAATTCCCCCCCGTGCATTTCCTATCTGCCTTTCCTATCCGGCTTTGCTTGCAGATAACTGTGACCCACTTGGTGTTTTACACCTCCATGGATGGATCCACCATTATCAGGCTGTGCAAATAGGTAAATCCTTCTATAAATGTAGGTGAGCTGAAGACGGGCTCGATGTTTGCAGCTGCGCCGGCTGAGATGAGCGCATTTAGAGAGCGTTGATACCACTTAAACACGGGTTGTTACGGCAATCAGAAGAAAAGACGCCGACATCCACCAAAGCCTGTTTATACACGGGGGGAGAGAGAAGAGCCCTGATTACACCTCCGAGAGCCGCCCTCCGCCAGGCAGATGGAGAAATGGCCAAGGTTTCGGATTTCATACAATATTTAGGGAAATGCACGAGTCTCAGAAACTCTTTGCTCCTCAATCTGACAGTAAGAAAGTTTTTTATTTTATTTCCTTTTCCAGAATCAGGTCATTTTAACATGTGGTTGCAGGACTAGCCCTCCAGGTGAAAGACTCATCTTTAAAAATACATGTTTTTTCCACCCTTTTGATTGTGATGGTCCTTCCTGGGAGACGATATATATCATAGAAATGTGCAGTACTGAGACATTTGAGGACTGGTACAGGTCCCCAAACACACATCCCATCCCTGACTAACAGGTACTCTGATGCTGGGTAATAATTTCGCCACTCTGTACCAGGCAAATGAAGTCATTTTCTGCTCATTTCCACAGTTTAGCGGTAAATAACCCTCACCTGTGTCACTTTTGAACCTAATCCTGTTGAACAAAATGCTGTTCAAAGGCTCCCTCATTCAGACAAACACTCACACGGTGATTACTCTCTTCATATAGTGTTATTTTTTCTCTCTCTGCGTAAACAGCCCTTTTTGACACATCGGAAACAATGCAGCTTGCTCAAGGACACTTAAGCACATGCAGGTGTTTCAGGTGGTGATGGAATAATAACTAAATAACCCTTTAACCTCCTGTTAATAAGTCCTATTTAAGACCCCCTTGAAATCTTTTACTGCAATTACAGATCATCTTGTGGTGGAATTGATAAAATTGTGAGATGTCTGATTCCTTTCTCACACGGCAGCTGTAAATGACTTCAGAGAAAGGCTTCTGATGACAAACTTTCTCCATTTTGTGCTTTAAATCAAACTCTTTGTGCAGCGTGTAGAGAGTTCAATCAGGCCAAAAGAAGTGAAAGATGACTCTTATATGTGGGCTCAGCCATCGTTTTTCACGGGTACTGGAATATGGTCCAGAGTTAGAAACCCTATCATATTTACTGGTGGGGGTTAAGTTACATCTTTGTTTGTGAGTGATGTTTCATCGCTTTTTGGCTGTTTTGGCCACATGCATCCAGCTGGTGAAATACTGATCTGCTGGTGGAGCTGGAAACGGCTCGAGTGTGGTCACCCGCACTTAGACCGGTGTGCAGAAAATGACCGGCTCGTTAGAAAGAGATTAGTTTGATGCATGAATTGGCAGCTCGGCCTGGCCACCGTCCCCCCCACCCGTCCCCAGCTGTGCCCCCCTGAGCTCCGACGCCTCGCAGGGGCAGAAACCCAACGCCAGGCAGAGCTCTGTGCTCCTTTCCGGGCTTTTAAACGCTCAGAACGGCTGGCCGCGAACTTCAGGACTGCATCCAGCCAAATGTGCTGTAAAAATCTAGCAGCTTTCTGCATCAGGAAAACAGACTGAGCTTCATTATTATTCAGAAAAGAGGCAGGAGGAGTTTGAAACAAACAGAAAAACACTGACCTCACACGGAAACTGTTCCCTTTTCCCCCTTTTTGATGGCATACAATGTGTCCCTCATTTGCTTTGCTGTCCTAGTTGCTTATGCCAGCGCCCAAGGGTGGCTGTCAGTCCAGACCTCCCCCCCCCTCCATCTGGCTGTCCACACAGCTCCCGTCGTGCTGCGTTTCTCCTTGTCCCGTCTTTGCCGGTCCTTTTGGTGAGCACATTACCCATCCTGCTCACAGGTGATGCGATTAACCTTCTGATTCAGGAAACGGACAATAGCCTGGGCCAGAGCTCCACATTAATCCTCTGCTCATTAGGTCGAGGCGTCCTGGGCGCGTCTCGTTTCTGGCGCGCCTCTAATGTGCGTCGGCATACATCAGAGGCTTCACACGAGGGATGCGCGGCATGTAAAACCCAGACACAAACAAGCCATTTACAAAAGTAATGTGCTGCTGCGGGGCACTGGGGGAAAATGGGCTTTTCGGATGGATGGCTGCTGTGGCGCGGTGCCTGGCTCGGCGCCCCGGCCCCCGCGCCCGCCTGGGCCTCTGAGGTGGAGCAACCTCGACTGGGGGGGGTGGAAACGTGGGACTGGAGGAAACAGACTGTGTTGGCTTTGACGGCTTTTGGTGGCTCTAGTGGGGTTAGTGTAGTATAGTATGGGCGGCCGTGGCTCAGGAGGAAAGAGCAGTTGCCCACTGATTGGAGGGGAAAACCTGTAGATTTGGGTGCTGACTGATGGGCGGCGCCGCGTGTTTTCCAATGCGCTGCTGCGTTCAGGCTTTCTGGGGGCCGGGTCGTAATTGTGGTGGTGTGGCTGTTTGTGTGGAAGCGGAGCAAAAAGAAAATAGCTTCGACTTTCACTTCCTTTTTTGCTCAGCTGTGTTTTCCCTTAAACACCTCCTCGGCTTAATAACACAATAAATATTTGCCGGGTATAAAGCTGAAGGGGCCAGCCGTGTCCCAGCCGGGTCGCGCTGCATTCACATACTGAGGGAATCCAAAGCAGCTGTTATAAACGACTAGCTGAATAAGAAGCGATAAGCCAAGGTTGCTGCGTGTGCTGGTAAATCCCAATAACATGGCTCGTCCATATGGGTTTGAACTGAAGCCCGACCTTTTCCCTCCATCCCGTAACCTTGGTTCACAAACAGTTTGCTGGCGTTTGCTAATCCAGTGACTCTGACTCTGTAAAAAGGAAACAAAACCCGCACGGGAGGCAAAATATTTAACTTTTGATGAGTCCAGCTCTCTGTATTTCCAGAGCTCTTTTTTCCAGCATGTGGAAATGTTTTCCCAGAAGCAGCCAAGCGTGACGCCAGAATTTAATTTGGGGGGGGGGATTATTCTCCTCTGTGGCGGCAGCATTTCGCACCGGCCTGAAAAGACAGTTAAATTGTTCCATTAAAATCGCGCTGGCTGCAGCTTTAGCGCTTTCTTGACTCGCTGGAGGACGGCGGAAATGGTCTCGGTGCTAAACTGAACCACTGCCTGCTCTTTCACTGACTTCCAGTGGAGCAGATAAATAAACAGAGCTGAAAATGTGTTGTTTTTCAAGCAAAATCCATCAGCCGATTCCTGATAAACGTGGGCCAAATGTTTGCTGAAAGCAAAGAAAATAGGAATGATTCAAACATTTAATGATTGGTGGGTTTAAAAGGTCAGACTAGGGTTTAAACTGGAGCTGGAGAATCATTGTCATTAAATTTATAAATAGGATGTAATAAGTTGGTTGAAACAATAGAAAAAGACATGCACATTTAAATGTTTGGTTGCATTTTTCTAAATAAATAAACCAATTAGGACGACAGCACTTGGGTCAGAAAGGAAATAGCTGTGATTCCACATGAAGAACATGCAGCTCAATCAGCCGTGAGGGCAAAGAGTCAACCTGGTGTTGAGGAAAAAAGCCGTTTCACCTCAAACTCTCATCTCACGGTTGAAATCGTGGCGATCGGAGGGTGGAAGCGCTCACATCCTATTTATCTGAGATGCCGTGCCCCCGATCATCGGTGGGGGAGCCGGGATCTCTGAGGGGGGCCTGACCTCCAAAGCGACTTCAAACACAGCAGGATTGGATGTTTGGGAGGCGGCGAGAAAGGGATTGGGATCCCACCACTCTGCGGGATATATGATGTCTGCTTTTTGTCTTTACGATCACAGGGTGTGTGTGTGTGTGCAGAGGCTGTCAACAAGGTGTTGCGTGGGAGGAAACACTGGCTGTGTGTGAGCATGTCTCTATTTCTGTTCCCCTTCCCCCCCACGTGTGGGAGGATGAGTCCTACAGCAGGTGAATCACGTCAGGCAGACGCAGGCGCACGGTGTGGGGCGTCACAGAGCCCCTTCACCCGGGTCAGTGCGCTTACCCTTCCCACAATAACCGCGCGCACGAGCCAGATCGAGTGCAGAGTAAGGTCAGAGGCCCCGCCCCCCCCGCTGCTCGCACAGGAAGTAACACCCAACCGGCTTTTGAGCCCTTATTGGACCAAATGGAGCGCAGTGTTCAAACCAAGAAAGGTCGGCTTTTGGCCACCGGGGAGTAAAACACGACACACGTGCACAACGGCCCACAGCGATGAGCCAGAGATGTTCAGCGTGGGTCACGGGACACCACCTGACCCCCATCCTGAAGGACACACTGCTTCTTCCTCCTGGAGCTCCTCAAAGGGAGGTCAGAGGTGCCCGACCTTTGACCCCAGCTGCAGTTAACACCGGACCTTAACAACCTGCGCTGGATGTCATTCGCTGGGAGGAAAATCGGAGGAAAAAAAGCTGCAGAAAGCGCGTGCAACAGCCCGATTCTCCCGGTCGGGACCTGCTGGGTTCCTGCTCTGCTTTCAAAATGTGGCTTTTCCCTCAAAAATGACGGTGTGCACGTCTGCTTCTTTTTTTTATTTTAACTAATAAAAATTCCAGGTGGGTTTTTCTACACCCATCGATATTAACACGACTATTTAGCCTCTCGCACATTTTACTCTCATTAAGCACCAATTTCTGATGCTAACAAACAGCCTCAAATGTACGTGGACACTAAATCTCAACTTTCCCCGTCATAAGCATTTAATGCCGCCGGGCCCCGAGGGCTCCATCAATCACCGCATGAGGGAGTAAAACGTCTAAAACTGTCGTCCGACAAATAAATCAGAGCGCCGCTGCCAGCGGGGCGACAGAGCGTCGGCAGGCAGGCGCCGTGGTACAATCACAGCTTAGACCTTTAACTGAGGACCTTGTCTGGAAGAATGATGCGGCTGTGGCGAATGGGAGGAAGATGGAGAGACAGCCTGTGGAGGGCGTGGTTCCCGGCAGGGCGCTGAGGACGGGAGGGGGGCCCGATATGAAAATGATGCCAGAAGGAGCCAGATTAAAAGGAGAACAGTGGGCGCACGGGGTTGTTTTGGACATAAAATATTCATAACTCGACTAAATGATGGAGAGAGAACTCCACACTAACCCCCTCGTGATCTGTATTCCCAAAGAGTTTGCGGGGATGAGAGGGAAGCGGGACGGAGAGGTGAGAGCCTAAATTAGGCCGTCTCTGATTCTGCACCTCACCGACACGGCGGCGTGCCGTGAATGCCTTCAGGTGAGCCTCCTCAGAGCCCAGCTCTGGACCGGAGAGCAGGGAGCGCACACACAGCAGCTGCTGAGGTGAATTAAAGGAAGGCGGTGGAGGAAAAACCTCAAATCTATCATCAGAATTTCTGCACGAGCAGGTTGGCCCGAGACCTGCTTTGTCTGACGTTCATTAATGCGCCGTCTCAAAGGCTCAAAACTCTCTTCTGTTGCTTTCATCGAAGGCTGCAAAGGGGAGGGGGGGAAAAAAGCTGCTTTTAATCTTCCATATCAGATAATTGCACAGGAGCAAGAATTTATGCAATCTGCAGCTGTCGTCTCCGGGGTTGCAGCACTTCATCCGGTCCATTGTTTCCACTCCAACGCTGATCCAAAAAGATTCAGATTTAATGCAATCAATCCCCCTGACAAGGGCTGAGGCACAAACTCAAGTTTTAACCCTATAACACCAGACGTGTCATAATAAAAATGGTTTCTGAGACCTTTTGCATCATTTAATAACCCTGTTGTGCACAATAAGATATACTGATAGCAGCACTACAAGTTTGACTTATCACACGATAATAAATTATGAATATTCGAAAATCGTATTTTGGCATAGGTCCAAATAACTGCAAACAAAGAACAAAACAGTTTTGTTTCCATTTTTGTTGGAGCGGGCTTTAAGGGGTTAATATGATAAAAGAGCCTGATCAAAACCAAAAACAGAGCCTCGTTTAGGTGGCAATAGTTGATTGAGCCTGCAAATGATTAAAGATGCTGTTCACAAAGGGCTTTTAGCAAAGATTTATCACGACAGAGGAGCAACAGTGGGCTCACATTCACAACGCTGGAGACAAACCGGAGTCGAAATCAGAAACACGAGCAAAGAGGTGACGCAGTGGGGAGGGAAGTCGCATCAAATATGCATGCGGATGCAGCCGTGCACCCAAACATGGATGCAGTGAAATCAGAGTGGAATCACAGCCAACCTGAGCCTCCGGGCTTATCCTCACCATGTGCTGGAAACACACACACACACACACACACACACACGCTCAGAAAGATTTGCAGGCTGGTGAAACCAAGCTGGCTTTGTGACTAAGTCCTGAAAATTAGATGGCTTGCCACAATTGTGCCCTACAGAGGGATGGCAAAAAAAAAAAAAACACACGCACACACACACACACATGCACACAGATTATAAAGACACCTAAATCTTCTCCCTCTCCTGCCCCGGCCTCGTCAAACTCCTGGCATGTGCCGCCGCAGACTTGATCACAATCATATGGCCGAATGCGCGCACGTGTGTGTGTGTGTGTGTGTGGCCCGATTGTCTGGATTTCCAGTCTTACCGCTGCAATCTGTTGCGCGGACGCATGCACGGATGGGTGAATGGATGAGGCCGGGGGAGGGATGGGGAGACACGGCACAGGAAAAACTAATTACAGAACAGAAGGTCCCTGGGCAAAGAAGCACACGCAGGCCTCTTTTCCACACACGCCGCCGCCCGCCTTTCTTTCTCTCCGTCAGAGAAATATTCAGGCAGCTGCTTGTTATTGCGCACAGGCAGAGAGGGACGGCCATCCGTGTCTTCGGCAGCCTTTCAGTCCTGCACAGGAAGTCGCCGCGATCATGGCAGCCACGCAGTCACCTCTGCTGTCATGGAGGTGAAATACAACCGGCTGCTTCACCAGAGCCCCGGATTTGATCAGAACACCACACTGTGGATCGGGGATACACCGTCTGCACGCGCTGATGCATGTTCTTAAAACAGCATTCCCTCATGCGGCCGCGGCTATCCGACGGATCCGATCTGCAGAAGGGCTTTTTCATTTCTGGGAGCACAGTTTGAATTTTGGAGAAGAAGCATCAGGGAATAAACAAAGAACGAGGCAGCTCCACGGCCCCTCTGGATCTCAGGTGAACAGACCGTCGGCCAGGCTTGGGCAGCAGACTCCAAACCCCCAGTTAGCTCCCAGGCGGGAAAACATTAAGAAATAAGACTGCTGTTGCTCTGTTTTGCTTTGCTCCTCTAGTGCGATGTTTTCCAGCGCGGGGCTGTGATCGGTCACCGCTTCTGCACGAGGCCATGTGTCAGCCTGAGATCGTGTGCCGGGGGATGGATGCCGGCATCCGTCGCGCTAACGGCGGCGCGCAGCGGCCCTGCTGCCGCTTCAGGGTTCGCACAGACCAACCTAAACAAGTGTGGATCGGACCGGACGACGGAGTGCCACCGGCCGACCGGCGCCATCCGGCCGAGCTGAATCACACCAAAAGGGCTTTGGACACAGCTGCATTGTGGGCAATCTCCCCCCTCAAAGCGGTGGGATCCCACAGCAGCGCGCGCTCACAAGCTGCTGCTTTCCGGACGATAAATCCTGATTTTTCCACACATCTAAATTGATTTCATGTACAAGGTGAAAGCGCCTTATAGTTTTACTGCGTGTGTTCAAACTGCTCAGAAACTCAATATCCCCACCACATTACGGAGCAGTAACTCAGTGCATGCTGAAGGCCATCATGCTCCACCCCGCTCAGCCATAAAAACTGAGCCCATTTACTCCGAGTGCATAGATAACGGAAAGCCCAGTGTCCTGTCAAAAAAACAGTTTCTTAATTCTGTATTTCTTAGATGAATTTGTAATACATGTGAACACATGCAGCCATTTTTCTCTCTAACCACACAAAGATGAGTACATTAGGGGCAGCGTGGGGGTTCAATGTTCAGCCTGAGGACTCTAACAGAAGGAGGGACTAGGAAGGAAAAGTGATCCACTGGTTGGATGGTGACCACCTGAGCCACCTGCCGCCCAAAAAAGACCCTAAGGTCCTAAAAGGTGTTCATTTCCTGGAACAAAACCCTTTTTCCTCTTACTGCTGTCCCCAGAAAACTAAAACAGAGATTAGTTTTATGGGTTTAAACAGTGACTCTCAGAAAACTAACAATAAAACCTTAATTTCCACATTAAAACTGCATGAATTACTTCTCGCTTAATAAAACTGCTGGTGGTTAATTCTCTCTCGGCCAATTTGTCAGTCGTTGAGGCGTGATGCTTCCAATGACAGTTTAATTTGATTATGAGATTTATACGACCATGATTTCTGTTTCCTTTTTTCTGGGCATGTTTAACCCTTTAAAACCTTTGTTTTTGTAACAAAAAGTTTTAAAAAATCATCAAAATGTGATTATTTTTAATCACATTTTTTCTGCACACTTTGTTCATAAACTAACATTTTCTTCTTTGCAGTTTTGACTATATGAGGGTGCAATAGGTGTAAGATAGCGCTTTAAAGGGTTGACTTTCATCATTTTAATGACACCCATAAAGTCGGTTTGCTGCTCTATACAGAGACGACCTCCAAATACAGACCAGATCAGATGCATTTTAACTGGAAGCTGAGAGTTTCCACATATACAGCCAGGAGAGGACTGGAATCCAATTTCACTTTATACTCCACCTTTAGGTGTGTAGTCCTGGGAAATTAGGTTTTTAATCCCCTCTGACTGTGGGTGGCTCGGAGTCCCACAAAGCCAAGATCTAATCTGAAGATGTCTGCGTGTTTGCTTTGGAGCTTTCACAGCCGGAGTCGATACTATCGGCTGCCTCCGACTGCCAGTGGACTCGTCCACTATCGCAGGTGTGCTGTGTGACATGACAACCCCACAGCATCGTCATTACAATGCAGCTCATTTTACGCAGACGTTTCTGTAGAAAAACGTCCAGTCCAACTGAAAGCAGCTACTGTTTCAATAGAATCCAAAAGGAATCGATAAAAGCATCATTTCATGTAGAGTTTGGTCCTCTCCGATTTATTAATTACATCATGAAGCAAAAACAAGGAGCTCGGCTTCCAAAGATTTTTTAGAAATCGCTATTTTTTTTTCCTTCCTTTAGGTGGGGGACTCGATTCTCTCCCAGCTGACGTTCATGAAAGTGATTTGTTTAATTAGTTTTACTCCTAATAAATCACGATTTTGTACAACTTCTTCAAATGAGCCACAAGATGAAGAAATATGCCCAGCCCTCATTTGGCCAGGGAATGATTTTGTGCCTGCAGGCAGCAGAAAAGCACTGATATTGATACAAATCAATAAAGAAACATGCATCCCCGCTCTGCCGCCTCCTCTCGGCTCCAGCCCCCTCCCGTGTTTCGGTACGGTTTCTAATTTGCTGCGCCGTCTCCTCTGACAGCTGGATTTGCAGAGCCGGAGCGTTGGGCGTCAGGTTGAGGGTGCATAATGTGCTTTGCTGTGCGTTTGCCGGCCCAGCATCTCCCTCATCCCCCCCCCCCCCTCCTGGCCCATCACACACACCTTCAATGGAACCCCCTCGCCCTCCCGTCCACACGTCTCTCCAATCTGCCGCTCGTGAGTGAGTGTCAGTCTCCGTGAATGCAGCTGCAGAGCGGGATAATAGAGGAGTGCGAGGGCTCTGCTCCCCCGTTTCACAGCCCCTTCCCCGCTCCGCCACATCGGCCGCGATCTGTTCACCGCGTGCAGCCCGAGTCTGTTGCGGCATTACGCTGGGAGAAGGCCCTCTCTGGAAGTGAGCCTGGTGATGGAGCGCAGCCCATTAACTCTGCTTCATCACGCCCAGACGCCATCCCGAGGAGGCGGGAGGCCCCGTGTCTGCGTGGGTTTTCACTGTCCAAAAACCTGCATGTTAGGTTGATTGCACATTCCAATTTGCCCCTAGGAGTGAATGTGCGTGGTTATTGGTCCTTGTGTGTCTCTGTGTGGCCCTGCGATGGACTTGTGGACCGTCCAGAGTGACCCCGCCCCTCACCCACTGACTACTAGGTTAGGTTCCAATTTTTTCAAACTGCTATCGATCACAGACAAAGACACTCTGTAACGCCTTACTTAGCTCCAGAAAGCTGAGTCAGCGAGCGGCCTTCGCTCTGAGGATCTACCCAGAGGTCCGTCCCCCAGGAAGGGGGGGGTGGAGCTGAGTGGCTCCCCCACCCTCTAAAACCTGCTACTGCCAGCACGTCTGCTAAGGCAAAGGAGGGAAAGGAGCTGCTGTTTATTCTGTTTTTCATACAACGCGGCAAACTCACCTAACATTCGTGTCACCTCGTCTGAAAAAAGGTGCCCGCCGCGGCGGGTTAGCAGTAAACACCGTGCAGCAGATGTCGACAGATCGCCGGGAGGAGGAGCGAGTTCGCAGCGCTTGATATTTGCAAACTTATGAGAAATGATGAATATCAGCTCCCGCTCGATGACTAATTAATGCAGAGAGACGAGCGGCTCCGGAGGACGGCGCGCTGCTCGGCCCCGATCCTCTTGTGTGGCTGTCTTCCAGTTCATCAGCCAGTCATTCACTCAGTGAGTAAATCCACTTCCCTGCCAGAGTCTCCATTATTTCATTTCCTCCTCTTTCCCTCCACGACGAGACAGCCTCTCCCTCCATCCATCTATAATGGTTCCAATTTCACACTTTCACCGTCAGGACATAAGTAAGTTTGCTCACACACACACTCCCAAACACACACACACACACACACACATAAGGACTTCCTCCCACGCAGACAGAAAACACAGAACACGACCAGCATCCATAATTCCAGCACTCGCCAATCAAAGTGTGTGTGTGTGGGGGGGGGGGGGGGGTTCATCAGCCGGCGGGATCACCCAAATGCAAAGCGTCTGTGTGCACAGAGTCGCCATCACCAAGGCAACGGCGAGGCTGTGGCGGCGGCGAGATGGGCAGCTGCGGAGCCCGGGAACAGCTGCTCATTTGCAGCCACATCTGGCAGCACATCCCTCCGGCCCCGCAAACAAACACTCGCACAGACTCTCAGGAGAGGCAGCCGTGCGTTGGTTTGTGCGTTTGTGCGCGTGCCGGGCTGCGCGGGGGGGGGCGAGGGCCGCATATGGGCCTCATCACCTTCCAGGCCAACCGGATGTCGCGTTCACTGTACGGGGAGCACGATGCGTCAGTTTTCATCTTCACAAACACGACCCCCCCTCCCCCTCCCCACACACACAGACACACACATCCCCCACCGCCACCCCCGCCTTGCTAAGATAGAAAAATATCACGATGTAAAACACCCAGTTTCACACTTTTTGCTTCTTTTTTTTCTGCTCCTGGACGTTTGGGAGCAGCAGCTGAGAGGTAAGTGAGTCTGAACAAGCCGACTTGAGTCAACCAGTGTGCCAGACTCTGAGTCGATGAGGCACTCCAACACAACACCCCCACAAAATCACATGGAGGGGGCGGGGGGGCGGGGGGCAGCTGCTCATTGGACACACTTCTCATGTCCTCCACAGACCACAGCAGCCTGGCCACATCGCTGCACATTTCCCAGCAGCTGCATCCGGACGGACTTCTCTCCTTACTGTATCCTCTGTTTCTCTCCATGTCGTTTGGATTCACTGGATCTGGCCCTGTGTCATTTTGTGCTTTTAGAGACTTTCAAAAAGCCCAGCGAAAGGCCGGACTCCAGTCCGAGGTGTGATCCGGCCCTGGTGGCAGTTTTGATGGGATTCTGCCTCCCTGTGACTCCGAATAGGATTAAGTGGGTATGAAAAGTTAACTTTAATTCGATAAAACCTGAAATAGGACAAAAAAATCCAAAGTTTGTAAAGTCTTAGTTTGACTCGTTCAATAAACATGATTGAAAGGTTTTTTCTTAATTATACTATTTTCTGCTGTTTTACTACTAACAAAAATGCATGAGTTTTGAGTGCACGACGATGCATAAGATTATATAAAAAGAAGATAAAATGCGGCATAAAAGGATTTACTGTTCACTGGTGCAATATTTACAGACCATTTTCAGAGCCGCTCTGAGCTCAACTTGGCTGAAAGATTGCGAAAGGTTCTGTAAGTTACTATGTTTCAAAGCCACCCTGTTTGAGAACACCTCAGATGACCCTGAATGCAGCATCAGCCTCGACAAACCTAGTCTTTGGCTCTTTCTCTCGTGTTCGATTTGTTGTAACGGCGGTCAAATGACTTGTGTAATTACACTGTAATGACCCGCATTTCGACCTGTATCTTACCCCCAGTGCAAAGCAGCTCGCCGTCGCCAAACGGCCAGCGCTCAGCCACGCGTGAGATTTCTCCTCATTACAACGGTTTGGCTCCGCGTTCGGCCTAAACGACTGCCCCATTCAGGTGCGCTCTCTGGTCCCTAGCCATAAAAAGCTAATAGCAGGCAAATCATCTGAGCCAAAGAGTATCATGGGTATTTTTTTTTTCCCTGAGCAGGTAATCCTGCTTGTTTGTTGCGTGTTTTAGCAACAGGAAACGCTTTTGGTGCATCCATTAAAAATTTCTACTTCTATGAAAAGCATTTACCATCATTCCCTCCATTGTTTCGTAACACCCCCCCACCCCCCACCCCACCCCTCCTTCCAGCCACGTTTTAATGGGAAACGAAAATCTCTTTAGTCATGCAGATTACAGCAAACGCAGCACGGTTCCACGCCCGACGTGACGTTCTCCAGCGGAAGATTTCTGGAAAATCAAGATATTAAATAAGCCACGGATGACCCTGAAAAAGCAGCTTTTACAGCTGGAACTTAAATCAGTCTCCTTGCCGCACGTTATTACCTTCTCAAAGCTTTTCTCACTCTCATAGCCCAGCAGCCAGGCTATTCTTTGGCTCTCATTTGATTTTGGCTTTACTAATTACTTTCTGCTCTCGCCGTCTCTGGTCTCTCTGCTCAGCGACTTCCTCCTCGGGATCAATCAAATGCGACTCAGTTTAGGCTCCTGAATTGAACCATCTTTGGTAAATGTTAAACCCCTTCGTATGTTTTCCTGTTTTTCTCATCACATGTTTTCAGCTCACCTCTTTAAAGCGGAGATAAAACATCCCCCCCTTTCAGTCACTTTTGCTTTCCGGAATCTGCCATCTGACAGCGTTTATTCCGCATTTCCCCCCTCTCTTACATAACGTTGTATCATCTCCCCTCACACGTTGCCTCATCAGTCACATCATCTGTCGTTTCTGAGTCCTCTCACTTTCCTCTTCCTCATCACTCGCCATCCCTAATCTTCCATCTTCCACCATGACATTATTCTTTTCTCAGTCACCCCCTCAGTAAACCGCATCGGCCCCCTGCTGCTGCATCTGATCGCTCATCTTTCTCCGTCTGTCATCTCCGCTCCCATCGTTTGTCATTCTTCTTCCTGAATAGGAAACCCGGAGAGGGGGGATCATTCATGTGTGAGAGTCCATTTTCATTTAACTGCTTGTCATTTTAGTTTTTTTTTTCAATCAAGATAACTGAGAGGGGAAGTAAAGCTGGACCATGCTCAACGCTCTCTTGCAAAAAAAAAAAAAAAAAAAAAAGGGGTTTTGCTACGCTCCCAAATCCCAAATGGAGCTAATAAAATGAGTATGTGAACACTTAATGTTCTGCATGGCATAATAACTCCAGTCATAATGATTTGACAGCAGAGTTCCGCTGTACATGTGGGAGTGTGCTGTCTGCTCTGGGGGTTAACAGAGGGGCTGCGTGGAGCAGACTGATGGGGAGTTCAATGACTTCCATGCAGTGTCTTATTTCTGAGTGTCTGAATGCGTGAGGGGGAGGCATGTGACATCAGTTGAAATGTCAAACGGTATGAGGAAATGGGAGTTTGCACAAACTTGCAAACTTCTAAACTGAGATATGAGGTCATGCGGCCAAAACAAAAGGTCAAGTAAAGTCACATCCAGGGAGGAAGAATGCAAATGTGAAAAAGTTTGAGGGCGTATTCAGCAGCGAGATCTTCCGATAACGCAACACATTTCTGGATTGTAAACATGTTTTTCCTGGACGGGACAAAACAGGGTTTCAGTCTGTGAAATGAAGTGAATGTTGCAGTTTTTTTTTCTCAAGTATAGTTTAGGATTTTCACTTTTTCTCTGGAGCTTTGGTACGTTTAGACCATCCCACCCCACTGATTTGCTGCTGTGGTCACTCGATTTCTGTAGCTGATGCGGATGCTCTGTGCGGTTGAGCATGTCCTACATGGAAGCAGGCGTTCTTTTCTCACTTAAAAGTTGACGGAAGCTCAAATTAAACTGATGAAGATGAACTACCTGCATGTTTAATCAATGGTGGCGTTGGCTCTCCATCCAGCTGCCAGCGGAGAGACGGCGTGGATGGAGCAGTTTTTCAATATCCTGGGAATAAACAGATATTGTCTCGGCCTTTCCGAGACAACAGGGGTCTAAGCTCGGAAATGTCTGATGTAGATTTTTAGATAAAAAGAATTCACTTAATGTAATACACACCATTGATGTGAAAAGCTACTGAGGTTCTTTGTTTAACCTGTAAAAGATGCTGATGCTCGAAGAGAAATAACGGGCCTTCTCGGATCAATGTGCTCAAATTTAAACGGGTCCTGATCTCCTGGTTCACAAGTCAAAGGTTTTGCAGTTTGATAAGTTCAGAGAGGATAACTCTTATCAGAAACACCACAAAGTCAGCACGTTAGCTTACCATCCCGGTACAACTCTGTACTATAATTTATTCATTCATACTTGTTCTTTATGCAAAAGTGAGCATAAACCTCTCCGTGCACAAACACAAAGCCGATTAGGGTCTTTACCACCTTCAAACTGCATGCAAATAGCACCTGTATCCAAGAACAAACTAAAATCAGACGTACTGTATGTCCAGATCTGAACAACCATTAACCCCAGATTTTTTTAAAAAGTTTGTTGTGTTGTCAGAGAATTCTTTGAGCATTTAGTGCACCTCTCAGATCATTTGGATGTATTTCGTGTGGATCTGCTCAGCTAAACTGTGGCTCAGCATTACACTGCCACTCAAATACAGCTCAAGCATTAAATGTCCACAATACTTTTTACAAAACGTGCATCTGTAAGATGAGAAGGCTTTTAGTCATTTCCATCCATATTTAGATTTTACAGGACCAGAAGAAGAGCCACACCCCAAACCTTCACATGACATCCAGCCTCCCCTGCACCTGTTTAAAGATGTTTATTTCCTTTTCTTTCCCTTTTTTTTTTTTTGAATTACAAAGCCGTGAACCAGAGATCATGAAACCTAACGGCATTAAACAGCACACAAAGAGAAAACGGGGCCGGAAAGCACTCTCATCTTGCGGCAGCAATAAACTACTGCACAGAAAACAAAATCCATTACAGGAGAAGGAGCGATACAATTTCCCCCCCAACAGCAGCCACAGTAGATGGGACAGAAAATGGAATATGCAGCAGATGTGAGAGGCTGTAAAAGACGAAAATGGCTTTGTTTAACCACCAAAATTCTTCCCCTATTTGATTTGCTCCTGGAGATTTATTAAGTTATCTATTTGCCTTAGTTCTGGCACCGAGTCTCCCTGTGAAAGGTTTCAATTATTAAAGCTCAAAGCGGGGGGCAGAGGCTACAGTCCCCACACTGAATCATTACAGTTTTATGAAACATAAGTGCATAAACGCCTGTCTGGGTAAAATCCCCCAGAAACTCTGCATGGTATGGAGGCAGAGGGTGGCTCAAAATAAGAGGGAACGTATCACAACTGCCACCATTTAGGTTTGTGTCATAGCAGGAGATTAAGGTTTAAACAGCCCCCCCATTTTATTCAGGAGCGTCCCAGTCGGTGGCTTTGATGCCGAGGAAATGCGGGGAAGGACAGGAGCTCCGATGGAGGTCGTGCTTGCGGTGGAAAGCTCAAACCTCAGTTTGGGTTTTTGCAAAACTGATGTTTCTTCGACAGATTTTCTGTCTGGAAGACAGAACTCAGAAAAAGACTTATCGACGACGCCCTGAAGAGCATCAAATTGAAAAGATCGGAGGCAAATCGCCACATAACGACCCTATCTAAAAAGGCAGGTAGAGCCTGCCTTTCGGCCTGAGAGACAGTTCTGTGTATTGGGGGCAAAGCCTTCGTGAAAAAACACATCTCCAGCACGGCAGCACCTTCTGTCATGCAAATCCTCGCTCAAAACTAAGCAGGTAAATTTAGAAACAGGAATAAAAACAGAAGATGTGAATGACAGGAGAACAGAGGGACCCAGGTGTTAGTCATTGTGGAAGCCACAAATGTGATCATTTACTTCTCATATTGCACAAAGCATCTGCAAACTGTGTTTTTCTTCTCAGGTGACAAAAAAACCCAAAGGAGAGTTCAAGGTCTCAGTTTTTAATCATCGGGCCCTGACGGGTCTTGGTGGCCGACCTTCAGCATGCGGCCAGATGTGAGATATTCCCCTGACAACCCAAAGCATCCTGGAAGCCAAGAATGAGACTCACAGTTCCTATGTTCATGCGCCATCTTCAGCCCGTATGTGATATCTAAAAAAAAAGGGGGTCCTGCTCCACCTGGCCTGAGCTGCTGCAGCAGGGTCTGCGTTTGCTACAAATCTGCCACGACCCAAAAGCTGCAGCCCCTTTTTGGGGGATTCTGTGAGGGTGAGTGTGTTTGCTCCCCGTTTCACCTTTTCTTTTTCCTGTTAAAAGGTCAGAGGTCATAATAGGATTTCCTCCAACTCGTTCCCACACATTCTGTATGTAAGCAGCAGCGGTTTACAGCCACAGACTGTCTGGTTAGTCACAGCTGACGCCATCGCTTCCAAAAGCATCTACAAGTCGGATTTATCGGAACGGAGAAAACAAAAACAGCTTATAGTTTTCAGCTTCAGTGCTGACGAGCGTCAGCCCGCAGCCTGGTTATCACTCCCACTTATTTCAGGAGCCCTTCTGCTCTCAGTCTGAGCTCCTGGATTCTTGGATTTCACAACATGTTAGTACCGATTCTCCGCTCCAGTTCCAGGGTTTTGGGACCGCCAGCAGCCAAACTTCAGAGTACAAACTTCAGGGCCGCTGAAGACGATCAAACTCTTCCGGATGAAGCCAGACTTTTAGTTTGCGACGCGACGCATTCTTGAGCTGGAAGCTGCCGACGATGTCGGCTAAGACGAGCAGATGGACGCAGCCCTCGACATATACGCTCCCCCACTCAAACGGGGACGGGCTGGTGGTGAAAGCCTGAAGTTTGAGCTGCCATCTGTGCGCCCGAGCAGAGCCGAGAAGCAGATCAGACTCTGCCGCCTCGCATTTTGGTTGTTGGCAGGGGAGGGTTGGAACATGCCGTGGTCATGAAGTTGTAACCCATCTGTCCGAAGAGTGGACATGTTGGGCTTTCTGGCAGGGGGGGGTTCTACCCACCAGTGTGACCAGTGGGTCTGCGGGGCACCGTGGGCTCTCTGCCAGCTCTGAGCAGACACATCCACAACTGTTTCAGAAACACTTCAACCGCAAATGACACAAATACGTACATGTCAGGGAGCCCAGGATCACAGCAGCCCACCTCTAAAGCCTCCTGTTAATCCCCCTCCCCCCCCCAGGCTCCCCATCCAACAGCGGTCTGCCTGAGACACAAAACCCAACAGGCAAACAGACAAACCTACAACAAAAGACACCTGGGACTTACTTTTGAAAGCTCTTAAATCTTAAAACCTAATCCCAAAACAGAGACAATTTTCATTACAATCTAAGACCACAGGGCTTCTAAAAATATCTCAAGTTTATTCACCCTTTAGCAGAAGCAGAAAATCCTAAACTCAGCCTTAGGCACTCCTTTAGGGGAAAAACCATACAGCTGGTCTGACTTTTGCCTTTTTGGCTCTAATTTAAGGATATTTTTACATATTTGGAAGAATCTGTGTTCGCGCAGAGTTTGTATACTGATTTTTATTTTATTTTAGGATAATGTCTCAGTTAGAGATAGAAAGTAGGAGATTTTACTGCTATTTTGTCATGGAGAGCACTTTGAGCTACATAAATGAAGTTTGATTTGATTGGATAAGAGCAGCCTGGCTGAGGTGGAGTCCCATCTCAATCTCCAGCCAGCAGAGCGTAACACTCCCGTGCTCCGCTCGGGGCGCCACAAAAACGCACAAAAGGAGAAGAGGTGGAGCGCTCCGACCTGGCAGCCAAGCCGGTGGCCGCTCCGGCTCAGGTCCAGTCGGGAAACAATGGCTGGCCTAATTATCCCAGCGAGCCGTCCTTCCTCAGCCGGTCTGGTGGTCCAAGGCAGCCGGAGGGACGCAGCGCTTTGCCATCCCTCCGTGTTGTCATAGTTACGCGCTTCACTTTGGGGAAGTGGTGGGAGCTACTGGACGGGTTCTGAATACATTATAGCCTTCGGAACACCGAGGGGCAGAAACTCCACGAATGGCGATTGGAAATGATTAAAAACGCCTCCAGTGTGAGGTCCAGGGCTCATAATGAGCACGCAGCATCTCCTATTGAGCTCTGAGACAAATGGACCACACACCTGACCCAGCAGCCTCACACCCTGTTTGGGTCCTCCGCCCCTTTCTGCTTCTGGTGAGCATTTGCTGCTCCTGCTAAATGATGAATGGCAGCAGCATTTAGGTCAAAGCACAAAGTGTTTCCATTTCACGGGAAAAAGCTTAAAAATTTAAGATTACAACACTTTCCGCGCTCTGAAGACTGAGGCACGCCAACCTTGTGCGTTTTGCGAAATTATTCATATCAAATGGCGCCTAATGGCCACTTCCTCATCCTCACACTGTTTTTTTTTTCCCTAGCAAAAATATCGACTTCAGATAGTTTTTCATCATGCAACGCTGCCACAGAGGTCACGCTGCACATCCATAGGACGGCCCTTCCTGCAGCCTGTCCATCCCGCTGTGGGCCTGCAGCCTGCACCTGCAGCACCTCCTGTGGGGGGGCCGCCCTGCACACACCTCCTCTAAACCAATCTGCTCCAGCTTTGGAAACAAAGCGTGGGCGCTCTGGCTTCAGCATGCCTGAAATTTCAGAGAGCATCGCCTATATAAAAGTAGCTGGAGGCAGACTTTCCCCAGAGTTTCCCTTCCACTATCTGATGTACCGTTGCCCGCGCCCCCCCCCCAGCTCCCCGTTTCCATCCAGCTTGAAGAGTCTGGAGTCTGCGGCCGGGCTGGAGGGGCGCACGTCAGCGGCGATCGATAGAAAAACGTTGACTTTGGAGTCAAACGACGCAAAAACTGATGCATCTGATGAGCAGAAACCCCGTCGCGAAAAAAAACCAAACAAGTGACTACTTCTATCACAGCTTTGAACATTCATGCTGATATTTTCTTTCTGACTCATTTTTGTCTCCTTTTCGAAATTAGAAATGTACCACTTTCAAATACTTAAATTACACAGAATATCCTCCAAGTGTTGACAAAAAAACATAATTAAATTTCAGTGAAGGCACAAAAATTAATCCAAAACATCACTGTTTTCGCTATTTATTATTCATATGAAGGGATTTGTAGAAAATTGAATTACTCGCGTGGCTTATGATTATAAAAGTAAATCTCACTGGGGCGGAGTCGTGTGCTGAATTACTGAGAGGCGACGGTGGCGCACACGCACGCTCGGTGACTGAGTTCAGAAACAGAAGGAAAGGCAGCTCCCTCAACTCTGAGGCGACGCTGAGCCCATCAGCCATCTGCTGATAGGGCTGCTTCCACTCCAGCCCAGCGCAGCCCAAAGGCGCTCTGCAAAGCTGCAGGTCCCGGGTTAAGCTTTCCCCGACCACCACTCCAGATAAACGTCCATCCAGAAGCATCCCGGCTCAGTCTGAGGCGCAACTTAGACGTATCGATCGTCCGTTTGATGCACTGCTGGCATCTGAGTGCATCAGATCTGTTTGTGGGCTGAATTTCTGAGTGTGAAAGCCCCTACAGCTGAGGAGGTGCGCTCCAGGGAAAGTTTAGTTTGTGTTAGTCGGCGGCAGCACAACTTTTGATTGTGTTCCACAAACTCTTTCACCAGATGAAGCGTGTTACATAAGCGTGTTGGTTATTTTTCACTCTTTAAGGACCTCTTTTAGGCGTTTTAAGTCACAAAACGGGCACAGAAATCCATGGCTCGTCCAGACTGCATTCGGACGGCTCTTCATCACACACCAAATCAGACACTTTCATTTTTATTACTTTTTTTCATTTCATTTGAAACGCATTTGTTATATCAGATGAATTGGAATTGAGATCCATCTCAAACCTTTGCAGCCGACTTAATCAGGGACCTCCCCAAACAATGCAATCCCAATCTTTCTCTGATTTGTTTCCACTGGTTCTGCAGCAGGATGTGGCCGTTTCCACTCTGCGCATCATTTCATTTGATTAGGCCGGTGAGGAAGTGAGCGGAAATCTCCCCCTCAGTAACAAAGAAAGGCCAACACACATCATCAGAACCAACACTTCATCCTGGAGAGACTAAAAACACCAGAGAGGCTTAATGACAACTGTTTGAAAGTGGCTGCTGAGAGCGAGCGGAACCTGTTCAGCCACGTTATTGAATCTGAGGCCATTAGCTGCCAGCAGCTCCTTTTCCCAGCAGAAACGGCCACATTTTAAAGGACTGCGTCCACCCCAACCGCGGGCGCATTTCAATATGAAAATGAAGGAGCACTCTCAGAGCAGAAATTGAGATCTAATAACACTTTGGGAAAGAAAAAGCTGTCATGCTATATTTCCCAATGGTCTTGATCTAAGAAGCAGGCACAAAGATGTCGTCTGTTCCCTCCTTTTGCTTTTCGTTTAGCAGACAAAGACGCCACCCGTGAGCAGGGAATCCCCGAACATCCCGACACCCTTCTTCTTTTCCTCCTCTGGTTTCTGTTCAGGCTTCTGTTTCCTCGCCTGCATTTCCAAGCGTCGCTCTCTGGAACTATATCTCTTTGGCTCATTAAGGTAGGTGTTGACACCTTCCCCGCGACTTTCTCTGTCTCACGGCTTCCAGCTGCAGCCCCCCCCCCCCATTATGAGCCGAGTCCCCGTGTTTATTCATTCCCGTCCCGTCGTAAAAACTTTGCAACATTTCCCTCTTCTTCCCTGCTCAGCCCTTCTGATGTTTTCCGACGCGTTCCCTCTGATGCCTTCCTTCATTGCCTCTACGCCGACACAGCCTCAGCCACTTTGATGGTATTTTTCATCTCTAACGTGACATTCTGCACAAACCAGAGCCGAGCAGACAAAACAGTTTGCATAACATTTGCATAAAAGAGCGATGAGTTAAGGATTCAAACAAACAGACAGAACGCCTCTTTGGATCTGCAAAACCTTCGTTTTGCACGCTGGCAGAACGACTCGGCTTTTAATTAACTAACAGTGAATTTTTTGGCAGGCGCAGAGATTATTGTTCATGGAAACCCAACCAGCTTAATGGTTTTGAAGGAGACGACCAAGCGGGGATCAGTTTGTTTAAAAAAAAACATTTCTAAAACTCTGCTCCTGGCGTGGAAGTTCTCCAAAAAGGGAAACTACACCTGGGCGTCATCATCACAGCTGAGATCAAATGACGGCCCTCTTTTCCGGCACCTCCAGCGGTTATCGCCGTCACTCCCTAAACCTCCTCCACAGCTCACTGTGACGCCCTAAACACAGATTCAGCGACAGCAGGTCCCCGACAAAGTCAGGAAACGCCTGTGTGTGTTTGTGTATGCGTGTGTGTGCGTGTTTTTGTGTGTGTGTGTGTGTGTGTGTGACTGTGAAACAACTCCTTTCCAGCACAGGCATCTCGTTCTGATTGCTAATTAGCAGCTTGTCAACAGCGATTCCTGTGTGCTCCTCTGTCTCTGCTGAGCCACAATGAAAACGCATTTCACAATCACGCACGAGCGTGCATGCGTGTTCCCAGGCGTGCACACCCTGAGAGTCACTGCGCAGGGGGCATGCAACACATAGAGGCGTCCTTTATTAATCTCCCAGCGGGAAAAGTCACTTCTTACTCCAGCAGGGAGACAACATGTACCCAGAGCGAATGTAATAATGTCTGGAACATGGACAGAATGGATTCTTTTTTTTTTTCCAAAATTATATATGGAACTTGGAGCCGGGCTTGAGCGTATGGACAGTGCACAGAGATGGTGAATTTGCACAGACTGAGGTGAGGTGGGGGACAGTGTGACACTGCTGCAGAGAGAGCTGCTCTCAGCCATCACGGATGCCACTTTCACCCTCCCGCTCGGTGAAGTGCTCCACCGCAGAGACGTGCTCCAGACCAGCTCATTGAGACTCTCCCTGTCTGCCCACCCTTCACCCCGTCATAAAAACCTTTTAACAGTGGCCTGCACACTCTGAGGGAGCTCCTCAGAAGATGGAGGGCACCTTAGCCCCTTTTTATGCAGGGGGACTGGGTTCCTGGACCAGTTTTATTGGTTATTGGTTATTGTATACGATCTACATGCAACTTTTCCAAAAAAGAAAAAATACGTAATGTGATCAGAATATGCAACAAGACAAGCATCCAAACAGACATTTACTCAATCGTTGACACACCTCAGAGGTATAATTGACACCTGCCTGGTGATAAGTGTCGGCCATGAGTGACATCATGAGGGGGACATTCGATATTTTTCCCCCTCATTCGATAAACACTTGCTCCTCAGTCGGCTGCGTGGATTCCCACCGGCCAGCAGGCAAACGCACACGTGCCGACGCACTTCCACTGCAGCTGCTCGTGCTTCGCCGCCTCCGAAACAAAGAGATGGGCAGCTGGCGTGTCAGAATGATCATGCTCGTCGGCTTCTTAAACCGGCAGGGACACGTGGGTGGCTGCTCTCCTCAGAGGCCCCTTAAAAGGCCTTTAAATATCCAATACGGCAGCACTTGGAAAAGAGTTCTCTTTCCGTTCGACCACCTGCCAGCTTCCCTGCTCTAATTTCAGCAGTTGTTTTTACACACACATTACAGGCAAAGTGCAAGTGAAGACGCCGCTGCTGTCTTTAAATGTCCCGCAATGTAAAGGCTAGGGAAGAGGTCCCGGCCGGGATCGCAGGACACAGACGAGAGACGACACACAAACCGTGTTTATGTCCAGCCGTTAGTACACTCCAGCCTGCACTCTGACCTTTCACTCGAAAAAAGGTTTTAGCGGAAAAAAAAAAGCTTCTCAAATATAAATAAAGAGAGCCCTGCAGTGGGAAAACGACTGCGTTTGTCCCCAAACCCCGAAACATCGAGGTGTCACCGAAGGCCGAGGAGAGACGAAGCCGTCCACGTAAAGGTTACATCCTGCATCCTGTCAGATGCAGAACTGCCACATTACCAGCTCCCGCCGGGTAATTAACCACCACCTGAGGCTATTTCAAGCGTCAAACCTCCACTTCTGTGGACGCATGGATGCAGGTGGAGCTCCGCTATTGAACTCACAGCTGTGTCGGCTGTTTTCTGACGTCTCTACAGCATGTTTCCTTCACTCAGTGGTTAGACTTAAAATGTCCACAACCAGCTCACGGATGAGTGTAGAGTCTAGCAGAGCCACGGGCTTCTCACTCATTTTCTAGAAATCATCTCCTTCAAAATAAATAAGAAGCATGCTTAAAATTACACTAAATACGAGCTGACGCCTGCCCTCTATTTTCACTGTTCACAGGAAAACTATTTAATAGTTATAAAGCAACGGAAAGGTCATTTTAAACCCTTTCTGTTGGAAATAGTGGGAAACCTTCACAATACACCTTCAAAAGGAAGCATAGCAGGTTGAAGGCTTGATGTTGGGCCTCAGACTGATTTGATAAACAGAGAAAATGAGGTAAATAGCAGGGAACCCGGCTAACCTCGTCGAAACGCTTAATTGGAGGATGAGTGCACTTGTGAATCTAAATAAAATTGTAAATAAACAGAGGCAGAAAATCTCAACGCTTACTTGAGTAAAGGTGTTATTTTTACACGTCTTCAATGCTTCTTTAGCTGGTTGATAATAAAAAACACTAAGGTGACAGAAAAATGAAGAAACCAACGCAACGGGCCGCCGTCTATCACTGGTCTGTCATCAGCGCAGCACTCCAGAAGATCCTGTGTAATGACAGTCTCAGGAGATCTTTCAGTTCAAAGAACAGATACGTCCCATTATGCAGGCATGGGCCAATGGGCCTGAACACGGTTTGGGAATCCTGCAGGGAGGCACACTCGCTGATGGATAAACAACCGACAACAGTAAAACATGCGCTAACCTGCGAGCTAACCTGGAGAAGACATGATAGCGTCTCACTGGTCACGCAAACAGACATGCCTGTTTATGACTGGGCTGCACTGCTTTGGAAAAAAACACACGCATAAAAAACACAAATCAACTATCTTTGAATGAAATATTTCACACTTTGTTGGTCAAGCTCTGCATTCCTCTGTGGTCCAGATCAGAAAAAAAGCCTCATTGTGAGGCATATGATGGGCCTGGAGGCTGCCGATGTCACAAATGCACCCCAGGAGCTCCATATGGCATTCAGAGGACGGGTTAAACATTCAAATGTGCTCCTTATTTCCTGTGTGAGAATAAATGGAAAATAAAAGCTTGATTTAGGCCTGGGTCGAGCGGGATGTCGGGCTCCCTGTCTTTTGCTGGAGCGTCGGGGGGCGCTATGGGCATCGGCGGCTCCGTCTGTGGGGAGCGGCACGTGGCGAGCCCACACATTAGCCCACATTTGTTCACATCCGAGCTCTCTCAGTTGAACAGACTCACCAGATTGTCCTGCAGTTTACAGCCAGACAGTCGTGCTACTGCAGGCCCGGGGGAGTTTCAGCTCTGACTGCCTCAGTGAAAAGCAGAATGTCTGTTTAAGCACGCCGAGACTTGCAAAACACTGTCACTGGAGAAGTGGAACAAAGGGAACCACCCAGGTCCTGCATAGCAGCTTTAAACTCTCACTTTAAGCGGCACTGGTGCCCCTTCAAACGTAGCATCCGGTTGCAAAAGTGCTGCAGAGCTACTCGGAGCAAAGTTTTTCTTGCCGGCATCCTGCAGAGTTTTGGGATTCAACGCCACTGTAATAAAAACGGATCTCTGAATGAGACCTGCAGCTGCACACGGGACTTTTCTGTCATGCTGAAGAGGCCACAAAGACGCCACCAGATGCCCACAAACATGAAAGATTCAAACTGGAGTACTTTGGCCGACTGCGTTCTTTTTAAAAGCGCCATACAAATGAAGATGGGTCAGACCTGATTAACTGCAGTTTCCATGAGATACACAAGTATCTAATGCACGCAAGAAGAATTCAGAAACCCATTTCTTCTTTTAGGAGGGGAAAGCACTCCTCTCCAGTCGAATGCTGCCAATTTCCCTGCTGGTGCAACTCATGCAAACACCCACAGGGAGTCCCAGCCCACTGCAGGCGCCCTCAGTCAGGTGTGGGATGATCTGAACAGTGGGCTGCTCTTTGTTGGACTGGAACTGTTGTTGGTCCTTTAGCTTTGCTTTGCTCATCAAACTTAAGCTTTTCCTCCCTCTTTGTGACTATATTAGGGCCAAACCAGCCGTCGGCTAGTGTTGCATGACCAAAAGTCATATTTCAACATACCTTTTGTGCCAAAAAATTATTGCAAGTTGCTCCACAAACCGACACAAAACAGGCTGGGAGGTTAGAATTGTTGAGAACGACCAGTGAGATGGAAAAAAGGCCATGAAAGACTGCTCAGTAAGACAAACAAACATTGAAAATGTCAGCCTTTAAAACATACATATAAGGTAAATAGAAAACAGAAATCCTGCTGTTTTTGTTCTCAGACAAGGCCTCGAGTGTCAGTCAGAAGTAATTCATCCAAGAAGCAAAAACACATGGTCTGAAAAACTGAGGAGGAAAACATCAATTCCAAAGTGGCATCTGATTAAGCATGAAATAAGAATCCAGGAAATGTGTTATTTATTCTGTTACTCCCCCTGCAAGATGTTATAGGAGCCAAATCTCACAGCAACTGAGTTCATTTCCTTCAAAAACGGAAAGAGCCGAGTTTGAAAGGAAGAGACTCTAATGTGGGGAAACAGAAACTGGAATTGGATCCAGTCTTTTGATTGAGTAAAAAGTTAATGAGTGGCTTAAAGTCTGCGGTCTAATGAGTCAGTGGCTGGTCAAACATTAGCTTATGGATAACCAAGTCTGAAGAAGCAAACACGAGGTCAAAGCTGTTTTACAGCAGAAGAGATGCTCTAAAACACATCTGCAGTGTCCTGGGATTGAGTTAAACCCTGCAGGGATCCAACCACCTTCTCACTAAACCCCCTCTCCCTTAATTCCTTTGTAAAGTGAATCAGTGAGAAGAGCGAAGGACCCATGGCTGCAGACGGAGAGTCTGCACATTCTGCAGACTGGAAAGTAAATATCTGAACTATTTCCTCCGAAGCTCGCAGAGGGGGGATTAATCATCGACGGAGGAAACGATCCGCACGCATTCCTTAAAGTGATGTTTCAGGAAGAGTCTGGAGATAAGAGAGCTCAGACTGGTGTCGGTCTGCCCTCCGTGGGGTCGGCTAATTGCCGGATGGGTTTTGTGTTTGTGTTGTGGCTCACAAACTGTGCAGGCCGGGAAGTGGGTCCCCCTTAGAGGACAGGCGCCGGCTGCTCTGCGGCTTTTCAGCAAAGCTTTGCGACCGACGGGTTAAACCCGCTGATTTTCAGAACCTTTTTGCGAAAAACATTTGCAGTCACGAATAAGGCGTGAAAAAAAAAAAGATAATCAAGAAGCCGAGCATGCAGATTTTATGGCCTCTGATTGGGGCTTCAGAGGCCCAGAGGGCAGAAAGGTGTTTGTAGCCGGCGGTTTAGTGCGTGGCCTCACAAAACGCAGGCATGCCCTGCATGCGCCGCACGGATATGGAGCCGGGTGCTCATAATCAGACGCCACTTTTACAAATGGACTCTTCTGAGCACAGCATTGCAATATAAATGGTGAGATGAGGCCAATGGAGTCAGCCTTTAATCCATGCCAATGCAAATGGAGCCCTGGGTCATCGCCCTAGCACTGTAACTGCCTCTGGCCGGGACAAATTGATGAGGAAAAACCCTCCGAAATGGGTTCTCTCACAGTTTACAGCATTTATACAGCACACACTGTATAATCAAATAGCCTGGAGCCTCTGGTTGGCAAAAGGGGGAATCGGCTGGAGCCCGGGCCCCATCAAAGTATCTGCAGCCCACCGAGTGTTCTTTTTTTAAACCATCACCCCACTGACCTGCCATTTCTCTGGCAAGAGGACGCAAAAAAACAAACAGCCACAGCCACATTTCCACCGAGGGAAAAGTGATAATGAGCGAAGGCCGTGCGTTTGGCGACTCCTGCTTTAATTTTTCCTCATTATTTTTTGAGGGATGACCAAGAAGTCAAAACTAATCTTAAAGTCACCGTAAGAAAAAAAAAGAAAAAAACGGCGGCACACTCTAAATGGCTTTGCAGGAGTTGCATAGCAACAGCCGGCTGTGTCTGTGTTTTAGGTGAATGCAGCTACAGCCAAAGAGCTCCGCTGGACACAAGAGCCTCTCAGTGCTGATAATTAAGCTCCGACTGGACCTGCAGCGGGGCACGGACAATTAGTGCAGCTGTAGGGCCTCGGTACAGTTGGCAGACAGCGCTCTGCCAGAGGGCTTTGAGCCAGCCGGTCCCCGCCGCAGAGTCTGAACCAGCCACTCACAGAAAAACTTTGAGATCATTACAAAAACACTTCTGGGAGGGCGCAGAGGTAAAAGGCTGAGACACCCACGCTCTGCACTAAACAGATGCCTCTTCGCTTCAAATTCCTCAAACTGGCCTGAAATTTGTTACCAAAATGGGCCCAAATCCACCGTTTGAGCTAAAAGGATAACAACTTTTTAGGGTGGAAGCCGGTCCTAATGAGCGGTCCCAGCCCTGCTCCCGGTTAGCAGCAGGTCACATGACGATAGAAGCTCTAATTGCACTCTGCGGACGGCCATTATTCTCCGCCGCTTTTGTTCCTGCTAAAGGAGGACGCTGCTGTCGTTTCCACCCCTCTAAACACCTTCCTGCTGAGACGGCTGTTCACCGCTGAATGAACACAAGCCCCGTGTTGTGCCGTCCACCTAATGCCTCCAATAATCCCTTTAACCCTCCCTAGTCCTGCCGGCTGTCGGCTGCACACATTACCGGCGTGCTGGAATCGTTCATCAGCCCCGGACTGCCCATCCGCCCCTCTGCCACTCTGCCAATTGATTTTCTACCTCCCTCTGCCAGCGCTCTCCCCTCACTCCTCCAAACCCTCACTTTTCATTAAACTAACCGGCTTCGTTTTCAGCTCGGCCGTGCTGGTTTCTAATCACACGGCCGCCAATTGAATTCACGGCACCCCAATTAGTGGAAATGGGATGCTCTTCTCTGTGGCGGCCCCAATTTGGGGTCGACACTGATAAGCAGAATGCTCCTTTACATAAAGCCTTGCCTGCGACTGCGTTAATGAATTACCCTCCAACCTCTGTCTTTCATTAAAACACGCTCACGCGGGATAATGAAATGGCTGCAATCACAGGTGCCCCAGATTCTGCGGAGCCGTGTCAGGTTAGGGCTCGGCTTCGCGCCCTGCTGACGGGTCACATGACAACCAACAGAGTCATCAGCAGGAGTTAAACCTCCTCCTGCCATGCATCACTCTGCATCAATTCCAGCAGTACGAATTTCCCACCACATCTCAGGATCTGAGAGGAGCCTCATTTTGAGGAGAATTTAAGTAAATCAACCATCAAAATCCCCCGAAAAGTCTTTATGAGGCAGGAGAGCCGCTTTGTGCTGGTCCACCAGCATCAAAGCGGCGGGCCATTTACACTCCAAAAACTGGCCCAATCTGACTCTTCCTGCTTCTGTTCTCATAATTAAATAGTCTTTTCTCAGCCGATAGAAAGGAAAAATAAAAACATTGTTCTTTCTCTTCGCACAGATGAAAAAAACGTGAGCCCAGCAAGCTGGAAAACGTGACAGGACAGACTTGGGGTTCTAACCAGAGGAGGCAGAAATCTGCCCATCGGCTTCGTTCTCACTGTGAAATTCCTGCTCAAAAAATTGGGCAAATTAGATATCCTGCTACCAGCTCAGCAGGGTGTTTACTCCCAGATGCCACTGCAACCAATCCTCTCCCTTCAGCCGGCGAGCCATATTGAGGGACACTTAATTTTTAAGTCCTTTAAGACTATTTTCTCTCATCTTATCCTCTTATTTGTTTTAAGTCGCGCCCTCATCCTCTTGCCTGACCCGCCCTTGATTTTCTCCCTCCTTCACTTCTCCTCCTCAGCCTCCCGTCTGAATAAATAAACGCTGAGATGGGAGAGGGAGAAGGGCCAGAAGATGAGAGAAAGAGAGAGAGAGAAGAAACTAGGGCACTCCAACCTGGATGCGTCGTGCACAGCAATTTGCTCAGATGGAAAGCGAGGCAGAGAGGAGGAGGAAAACAAGGAGCTTAAGAGCATCTCTGCTAAAGAGGGGGTAGCTTAGAGAAAACAGGAGAAGTGGACTGACAGGCTGAGCCTCTGAGAGGGATGGGTGGAGAGCAAGCAAAACAAGACAAAAAGAAACAATTGGTAAAAAGAAAAAACATCACAGAATGAAAACGCTGGGAGAAAAGAGTGGAATCCAAACCCCAAATTTACCTCCAAAGCCAGGGACTGTCTGATGGAGGAACAGAGAAAAGAAAGCACTTACAGGCTGCTTTTCGATGCCTGTTGGTTCTAAGAATACACCCAAACTGGTGATTTTATTGTAACAAAAGAAAAACAGACAAATAAAGAAATAGAAAAAGAGAGGTGGAGGCAATCTATCTATTAACGTCCATTTTTTCTCATTTCCAACAGGAGGGATTTAAAGCAAATTCCAATTCCAGGCCATCTGTTTTCCACAGCAGTCGTTTCATTTCGAAACAAATAGGCCATAAATAAGGTGTGCATGCTGAGATGGGATACGAATGGACCATCCTTGAGCTTTCAGCCATGTCTACGTCTCATTTCTTAGGACATTTTGCTGCGTTGTCATCGTCAGACTGCCTTTTCTGATGCATCTTCTCGTCAGACCCACAAAACCTGCCACAACAAAGGAGTGGTGCACCACAACCCACCATGGTGTTTTTTTACCCTGTTTCTGCACAGAAAATGACATAAATGTCTACGCCTGTAAAAACACACGTACGTTGGATTTCTGTTGGGCGTGACCCAGAGATTTAAATGTCTGTGCACCTACAGGTGTTTGTTCCCCTCTATGCAAACCGAATTTAGATTCTTTCTGCCCCCCCGCAATCAGATCCGGCTCAGATTCGTCTACCCCGGAGGTTAGACAAACAGCTAATGAAACACACATAGAGCTTTTCTGGTCTGTTGACCTTTCGGAGCAATCCGCTGGAAAAGCCACATTTACATATTCGCTCATGTGCCGATGCAGCTTCTCTTAACTCAGAGCTGTGGAGGCCATCAAAGCTCTGATGGACCAACCCCAACCCCGCCGCTTACACACAGATATTACCTGCAAACTCCACATAAGACATGACGCACAAAGCAGAGGGTTGATTTTGAGGGTTTGTTTGGATCGTTTTTAAACCGAAACACAGCGAGTGAAGATTCCAGCTTTCCAGCTGTGCCGTCTTTGTTTCCAGCCTTTTGTTGCCTCAACACTTGGGGGGGGGGATATCGCACAGCCGGTGGGACACAACCAGCTATAAAAAGCAACGACTGTAATCTGGAGTGTTTTCCAAAATCAAACCCACTCGAAAGTCTGATCAACAAGCGCGAACAGGATCTAAACCCGATCTTTAATGAGGATTATGATTAGCTACAGGACTGATTACTAAGAGGAAGCCTTCAAAGAAAAAAGGTGATGCGGTCTATGGCTACAAGCGTCTCCATGAAAGATGTGCGGCGGGCGATTAGGAAACTGAAAAGCGACAATTAATCAGCATCCTTCGGCTGCATTTACTGAAAGGAAGCAGAGACGCTGCGCCCTAACCGGCTGTAGCTGCACGCCGCCAGAAACACGAATGGAGGGATTGTCAATCTAGAGGAGAGAAAGAAAACATGCCTTGACCCTTCCAGCTCTGAGCCAGCTCTGGTTGATTATTTTTCCCCTTTTTGACCATTAGTGAGTTGATCCTGCCATCTGATAGCAGAATGACAGCGAACTTTGATTTTTTTCCCCCCGAAAACCAAAGAAATGGGGGAAGCAAAAGCTCCATTTATGCGAAAAGTTGGAGGACGCCGTTAAAGTCTCGTGTGTGATGGAAGTGAAACGCAGATGATGCATGAACTCAGGAGGCAGGAGCGTAATAACACGGGATGTCAGTTTGAGCCACGCTGTGTTTAAATGTTAATTAGTCCAAACCTGGAAATTCAGCAGGAGCCTCATTGCATATTCATGTTATTTCTGAAGGTGCTTCATTTCCCACCCAAAAAAAAAAAGAGAGATCAGGAATGTGGCTCATGGATAAAATCCGAAATAGAAAAACGAAGAGTGGGAGGAATGCATATGAGCTCCAGGAGTAGCTGCAAATGGAAGAGATGAAATTGAGGTTCTGTAAGCGCTGAAAAGAGGGGACGAGGAGAAAAGATAAGAATGTGAGCTCGGGCGGGGCAGGATTGGGAGAATGGGGCCGAGATGAGATGAAAGTTGAGATTGAAGAGAGGATGAGGGAAAAACAGATGAAGTGAGGAGGCAGGGGGATCTCGAGCATGAGAGAGCCCTAAGTGGCAAAGGTAGAGATGTGGGAGCAAGGGCAGGAAAAGCCAAAAGGACAGTGGGAGAGGGGAGCAGAGGGGATGAAAGGAGGGAGGAAGCGAGATGTAGAGGAGGAGAACAATAAGAGCAAAGTGGCAAAACGGAGAAAGATGAGCACGATGGGTTGTGGGGGGGCTGCTCCTCAGAGACGGGCCATTAATAATCCATGGATTCTTAAGTACTCCTATTGAGGGAGGAAATCACTCCTGTGAGCCCGAGAGTAGCCCGGGCTCGTCCTCAGCGGCCGTCTCACTCCCTTTGTTTTGCCTCTCCTCGGCTCTCTTCAAAGCTCTCGTTTAGGGCCGCGGCGTGCGGACAGGGCAGCCCTGGGGGGTTACTGCAGGTCACAGCGAGCCAGGCGGCCGACGGCGTCAGAGGCCCGGCCACACGTGGGGTACACACACGGGGATCAGGCCAGGGCCATCACCAGGCTTCCTCCACCCAGCCTCTGGATTTTTCCTATTTGTGTTCTGAGGTGCATATTCAGTGTCATTGTTTTTCCAACCATCCCCCGTCCTTGTGGTTGCATTTAGCTGTATTTAGATGTTTTCCATCACTTGCAGCTTGTAAAACATGTTTTTCGGTAAAAGACTCTGTGGCCTCCTGTCCAGGTTTGCTGTTGGTTTCCAGACTTCTTGTTATTTCTGTGCTGCTGGTTTACTTCAGCTCTGTGTTTCTGGCTTTTTTCTCCAAGACCCCGTTCTCCCCGTGCACTTGGATCTCTTCCCTCCCTCGCAGTGGAAAACATCTTGACGGCTCGCCGTCCTCGAGGAGCTCGCAGCTCGACAGTAGTTTTGAGTGAAATGCGGAACATATGTGCACATGTGCACTTGACTGGTTCCTGTTCTCTTTCTGAATGTTTTATGTCACTGGCTGTAAAGATTTTTGGCTGCTGCTGAGCTCTGTGGAGACATTCTCTGTGACCACTGAGTCATTTCGGGTTGGCTGCCCGAAACGGCTGTGAAGTAATCCGACGAAGGCTTTATGAGAGCTAGGAAGCCCTTTTCAGATCCATGTGTGGGTGAAAATGATCAGGCCGCCTTCGCTCGCTGCACCCGTAAAGACTTGATTACAGCATTTGAAAGTGGTTTGCAGGGAGGTCCCTACTCCTGGTGCCGGTGGTAAAATAACAAATCAGATTCTTGTCAAAGCCTTCAGTGTTCAGCGTGTTTTATATTTTGGTTCAACGGGCTGCAATGAAGCGAAACCGACTGTTTCAAGATGCTACTGCTCACACAAAGGAAGAGAGACACAAAGTCAGATGACAAAGGTCCACATCAGGTCATTTCTCTGCTAATTTCTGCCTGCCGGCTATGATGAATTAGCTAAATCATGGGCAAATGTGCTGGAAGGCGAGCCATCAGCTATTAGAGAAGACAGAGGAGAGACACAAAGACAGATCAGGCTAAATATGGATGACAGGGAGGGGCAAAGATTAGAACAGAAGGGGGCAGAGAACGGGGAGAAAGACATGGAGACTAAAGGATGGAAAATAAATGGAAGGCACAAAACAGAGAGAAGGGAAAAGTGCAAAAGAGAGGGATGAATAAATGCAACAAAAGGAACCAAATGAGGGCTGCTAAGAGAAAGAAACCCAAGGAGGCAAAGTGGGTCAAAAAAGCAGAAATAACTTCGAAGTCAATGAGAATTGGACAGAAAGAAAGAGAGTAAAAGAAAGCAGATGTGATGTGTAAAAAGGAAAAAAAAAAAGGGACAGCATACAGAATGAAGAGGAGCGGAGTAGGGGGCCTGAGCCCGTCAGGCGTCGCCTCGGGCGAAGCCGCCGTCTGTAAGTGCCTGTGAGGGCGCTGCCTGTTTCCAGGCAGCAGGGGCTGGATGCCTTTCCAGAGCTCTGCCTCTCAGCTTGCTGCTCCCTTCCTCCTCCTCTTCCTCCGCCACCATCATTCCACCTCCAGGTAAAGAAGGTGTGGCCGAGCCCCCCTCCTCCTTAAAGATTTTTGCAGCGCTGAAGATCTCCTCTTTCGCAGTTTCTGATGGAACAATCGAGGAGCAGAAGGGCGCCTCATTGCCGTTCCCCTCCCCTGCCGTCCCCCCCGTGCAGCCTTGGGCTGAGTGAGCAGTCTGAGCTTGTATTCAGCCAACTGTTTAAAGTCTTTGGGTGGTCCTGAATGAAGCCGTTTCCCACATTTCCACTCAACAACACACATCAGAGGGATGCCAGCATCAGCCCATCAGAACCCGGCTTGATCCGACCCGAAAACCCAAACTGGAGATTAGACAAGAACATTCTGAGGATTTGATGGGCAGCATATGAAATCATCCCATTTCCTAGAACGTTTGGTTTGGTACACGTGGGGCTATTTAGGGTAACCCCAAGTTTAGTCATCTAAGCCTTAAGGGCACAACACGCCATGTTTCTTTCTTCCTCTTTCTTTTTAAAGCGTTTTAAAGGCTCCAAATGACTGTTAAAGCTGTTGACATTTTTATTTAAAAGAGGCTAATGCCGGTTCAGATGCTTCACCGGGTCTGCCTCCCAGGTCGGAATGCAAATCGAATCCCAGAGTTCGCCCCATCGACTTCCTGCTGACAGAATCCATCAGCCAGCCGACGGCCGCCCAGACAAAACAAACCCTGCCAGTGTTTCCTTTGCCCCGCGTGTTCACTCCTGTGGATGGCTTTTCTGTTCCTGGCATCAAAGGCACACTTCACACCTCAAAGGCGAGCATATTCATCATGCATATGAATGGAACATTACCGGCTTGTGTTACGCCCGGTAGGTAGAACTCATAAGCTCCAAAAGTGCACCAATCACTGCCAGGATTTTTTAGCTCCTTCTCATTTCACAGCTGCTGTTGCAAAGTTGGGGCTCGGTGACTTTAAGTCAGCAGCAGACTGGGGTTTAACCAACCGTGGAACGCCTGGCCGTGCGTTTGACCTCCGAACCCACTAATCTTGTACATCTGAATCCCAGTTGTGAGGCAAAAGGCTGCTCTTCGATGCATCCGGCTCGTCTGACAATAACAGCACGTCTGGCCTCTTTGTGGAACTCTTCAGCAGCTGGAAACTGTTGCAATCACTTTTGTAAAAAAAAAAATGTAAAAAGTGGGTAAAAATCCTCATTTTGTGTGAGAAAGAATCTTATAAACTCAGAATCTTTTATCCTCATTTTTGAAAGCGTGAAGCAAGAATGAGGCATTTTAAGTTTTCTTTCCATTTCAGATGGATTTCTTAGCCTTATATTCTGTGGATGTAAATCACTTCTGAAGAAGCATCTGTGCCCATAGCATCTTTTTGGGCCCTAAAGCCCGAACAGTTTTCTGAAACATCCCCAATCTGGTAGCGCTATTGTACCACACCGCCAATACTTGTGACATAATTGCTGCCTGCACATTGTGGCGCACACAATGTCCGGAGTTTTCCTGCGAGCTGCTGTTTTTCCTCTCCCCCCTCACTTCCCCTGCTCCCCCCACCTCGACTTCCAAAAAAGAAACACAATGCTGGCTTGTGTGGCCGCCAAGTTCGCGTCCAGCCACGACAAACGGCTGGAAAATGCACAGCGAGGCTTTCAGGCCAGCACAAAGAGAAAACTCCAGAGCAGAGGAGGCCTGCAGTCCGGGGGGAGGATGCAGGGCTGCCGGTGGGAGGAAGGCCCCCCCTCCACCCCGTCAGCAGCCATCATATCAGCCCCTTCTGTGGCGTCTCAAACCGATAAACCGGCCAGGCAGAGCCGAACACGCTGCCCACACCCACAGATACACATCTGTCCCAGCACGCCGGCTGCACTCTGCCGGCTCCGGCCCTCTCAGCCTCTCATCTTCCCCCGCCTCTTCAGAACCAGCCGCTTCTCGGGAGCCCGTCGGATTCCTCGGCTACAAAGCGGCCGGAGAGATCCTCAGTAGCCTCCCCGGCTCCCGTCTGAGCTCCCAGATCTGCCTGCGGGGGACAGCGTGCCCGGACCAGAGTCGAGGTCGCGGCCTGTGGTGACAGGCATCCGTTTTCTCTCTGCATCCACCTCCATTTTTTAATCCCTCACCACTCTTGACAAAAATCTAAAAAAAAAAAAAAAAAAA
>CAJRST010005557.1:10585455-10596080 GCA_907169785.1 Menidia menidia | reverse complement strand
CCCCCCCCCCCCCCCCCCGCTCTAATCCACACCGGCCCTGACCCACCAGTGACCCATCGCTGCCTCCCTGCTTTGAATCTCGCGCCCGACAACAAAAAGCAGGACCCCTCTCTCTTCCCTGCCGCATAAATCCTCCACGAAAGAGGACCGAAGCGCCACTTGAAATCGAGTGAGCGGTGAACGGTCACACAGCGGAGCTCCATCACAGCTCAGCCTGGAGATGGAGGGACTTCATTGTTCCCGTTTGGACGAAGCAGTGGAAAATGGCAGCGGCAGCCGGGCGGGGGGGGGAGTATGAGATGAGGAAGGTCAGAGGTCATCTCTAACAAAGTGATACACGAGATTTTGCGGCTGGATCTGTGCAGCCGGGACACTTTGATGTAATGCAGCACCGCAGCCCCCCCCCCCCCCCTCAGTAGGTTCATACATCATTTCATAAACAGAGAGGGAGCAGCCGGAGGCGCCACATCTGCAGCAGGTAACATTTTTCAAGGGCCAGTTGGCAGGACTTTGGTTAAAAGGGCCATTAGAAAAACTGCCACCAGGATGGGAATAAAACAAACATCTCTTTCCTCTTTTTTTTTTCCTTCCTTTTTTAAAGGACCGAGCGGCTACATTCGTTCACAGTAATGTTTTCTTTTGTCATCTGGATGCGAAACCCAATGGGAAGGTCATACCTTGTCAAATTTTATGACACAGCGGAGCAGCCACAGATGTTATCAGCCGCCTGTAAATGTCACAGCAGACTTTACAACTCCACGCTCGTGCCACAGTTTTCCTATATATTCCAAGGAGCTGATAGTCAAGCAGTAGATTAGCTTCTGGAAAATAGATGTCGTGGGCTAATGTGGGGATCGAACCAGGCTTTAAATGTTTGGATGAATTCAAACTGACCTTTTATTCCACTGATAAGAAAGCAGAGCTGCAACCTTTGAGCTGCATTCGGGGGACCCAAATACACCAAATTACTGTGAGACTCAAAGGGGAATTTCATACCCATTAAACCCAAAAGTCAGATGAAGTTGGCATTCGGATGTTTGCGTTCCGTTTGCTCTGTCGGAGGGAAGAGTTCATCGGAAATTCACCGTTCTCAGAAATTAGTCGGCTGCAGTTTTACTGATAGCTAAGTCACAGGAAGCAGATGAGGTAGTTTTTTTTTTGGGGGGGGGGGTTTACCAGCCCAAAACACTTCCTATGACTTCATGCTTTACTCTCCTTTCTGCTTGAATGTGCCGACAAGGGGAGGATCTCTCACAAACACATGAGCCGTTTTCGTAGGAACAGGCTCTCTTACGCCACTTGAGCTCCTTTGGGGCCGTAGCCCATTAAGTGTGCACATAAACTGTCAAATGGAAGGAGCAGAGGCATCATTAATGCATGAAACATCCACCCACAGACACAGAACCCCATCAACATCACCAGTTTTGGGCCAGTCCTGCCTGGACTCCGGTTCAGAGGACATTAAAGAGGGGACATTTCATTCGTCAGCTCCAGTCCTGAGGGGCTGGCGGCTTAGACGATTCGCCGCTCCAACACACCTGATTCTGATTAAAAGGATGTATTAATTAGATTGCTAAGCTCTGCATAAGCCTGCTAATGGCGGATTTCGGCGAATCAGGTGTGTCCAAGAAAGGAAAGGTCTAAAAACCTACAGGACGGCGGCCCTGGAGGGGCGACCTCCTCCACCCCTGCTCTGAGCCGTCTCAAGCAGGAGACTTTTTGGCCAAACGCTGTGAGGAGACCCCTGCTCTCAGCAGGCTGCCTCTGCGCGCTTTGACGTGGAACGAGATTTAATGTAAACAGTGCTGATTTGTTTGTTTTTTCCTCTGGAAACAGGATGAAAAACCCCATTTCGTTGTGTGAACTTTGCTCGACGCGCAGGAATAAAAGGGAATAACTAAACCTCTGATTTGTGGGAGTTTGACAGTGACTCGGTTTATGATGAGTCTTTCAACGAGAAGTCCACCAACTTTTAATGGCCAATATCACAACAATGGCAGGCGAAAACCGAAAGCTATTTGTTTGGGTGTTACTTCCCGGCAACACTGTTAGAAATGAAGAATCTCTAATCGAAACGGAAAACAACTTTTGGCAGAGCAGCAGCTCATTTCAGCCAAATAGATTAAAATGCCACATGACAACAAGGGCTGCAGAAAACGAGAAACACAAGGGATATGTGACATCTTTGTTAATGCCAATTTGACTAGTAACATCTAAACAAATGATTGGATACACAATGTTAAGCTCAGATAATACAAATTTGTGCTGTGAAAAAGGTCCACAGCCTGCGATTTACTGCAGTCCAAGAGGCTTTTTGTAATTCCAACTCATGTTGATTTTGTAATTACTTTGTAAATATTCTGCGGCCCCAAAAATAATCAAAATTCATGAATAAAGTAGCATTAAAGAATACTGAATTTCATTTAATCCTTTGGCACAATGAAAGGTCAAATAGAAAAACACTACACTTGGCTCCAGGGTGTCTTAACGACCTGTGGAGCCAAAACAGTGATGTCATGCGAGTTAGCATAACTCATGAGGGGGATTACATGAGGGCCTCATAAGAAACGAAGCAGAGATTGTTTCATGACTGCAGCCGAACGCAGGTCTTTGTTTAAATCCAGGCCTTAAGCCATGCGTGGACGCCTGTTAGCTTCATTAGCATGTTTCCCTCTGTCACATGTATTCCTGTGAGTGCAGGAAGCCGTCCCTGCGAGGTGACGCAGGAATACCGAGCCGACAACAATGACCGAGCACGGGGGCGTGACCTCTCATTTGTGGAGCCTCCATTCACAACTGAGAGGTGCGTCTGTGTGACCCAGATTCCACTGATTCCTCACATTTAAAAGAGTCCCAGCGATGCTGATTAATCACCCGACACGATGAACGGCAGAGCTGTGCTCGCAGCTTCATAATCCGGATACATAACCACAAAACTGGGGGCCGTTTCCGCTTTAGACCAACAGACTGATAAAACCTGTTGTTAGTTCCCTATTTTTAACCCCTTCATGCCCAGTGGCCACTGCAGCGGAAAGCGGTTTTTCCTGTGTATATGCAGGTTTTTAATGTTTTAAATGCTCATAGGCCACTGAAGGGGACACCGGTCATGCAACAAAAATTAAAAGTCCACAATAATATCCTTTTAAAGAGCAGCTCAGATGGACAGCAATGAATCAAAGGGGTTGGAAGAGAGCTGAATGCAAAGTTCGGCGTTTGTCCATTGTGTTGACAAAAGTCTAAATACGTTCAAATTGTAGCATTCAAAAAACATTTGCTGCCCACTGGAGTGGTCATCTGGATAAATCCAAATTTTTCACTCCTTAAGAAAATGAAAAACACTGAACACAGAGTTCCTGCATGAAAGGGTTAAAGCAGAGGTAGGTATGTAGGGATCCCGCCAGTCCAGTGGAGCCATGCTGACGTCAGAGGTTCTGGAGGAGTTTGCATACCTTCACATTGGGCTCAAACTCATCCAAACATGTCTGAATCTTCTTCAAAGCAGGCAGAAGTTGAACAAAAGTTTATTTCAAGAAATTTGACCTAATGAATTGAATAATTTGTTTCCTGTTTTCTTCCATTTGTGTTTCCATCAAAACAGCAAATTAAAGCGTTATAATGATCAAACTGGAAGGATTAAACATCACTCTGCTCACAAAGGGTTAAACACCTGCTGTTTTTTTTATGTGCCTTGAAGAGAAGTGTGTAGGTGTCTGTCACCAGTCCATCATGTTTGTCCTTCAGCGGTGCACCTGAGCTACATTTTCCTTCAGATTCCTTTGGTTGTTTAACATGAGCCTGCTGGGGATACATAGAGGCCACGCTATTTCATTTGAAAGATTAAAAGCATCTTCCTATTTCGTCAAACAGCTAAAAAAACACGGTTTAAAAAATGAATGGAAGGATCTTCAACTTTAATCACCCCATCAGCGAAGCTTTGCCATGATTTCCTTCGACTGTTCCACTTTCAAAGGCAAATGATGCACTCGGTTCTGCCCTCACACTTTCATTTCAGCCCTCTTTGGCATCTCGACTGAACAGAGATGAACTGAGGACAACAAACTCAGGTGGAGTTAAAGCTTGTTGGGTTTTTTTTTTTTAAATCCCTTTCAGGACTAAAAGTCAAAGACCTGCTCTCTTCTCTGGATCTCCTCTCAAAGCCGGATAAACATCTGTGTGAGTGTAGGCAGCATTAAGCAATCCCAAACTGATGGTAACAGTCATAGAGAGGGTCATGACAGGAGTCACGATGCTCCAAAGCGTTTACAGGACAGGAGAACAAACCCACAGGAGTGCATGATTAGTGCCTCCCGCCATCTCTGACCTCCTGTAGGAGTCTGAGATCGAGAAAACATGAAGAAATGAGCGGATACAGTCGCATCACGTGTAAAGTCTGCGACGTTCAACTCCATAAAGACGGGTTTTTTGTGTTGAAGCATCAATGAAAACAGCAGCAAATGTACCATGAAATGATTCAGTTGAACTAAAGCCACCTTAAAATTACAAGCTGGTTACAAGCTTAGTTAGATGGCTTAGTCATACTTTTTAGAAGGAAAGGCGGATAGAATCAGGTGTTTAAGGGCAACTCTCCTTTTTTCTTTCTTTTCATGGAGAAAAAAAGTCTAAATGTGAATGAAAGAGTGTTAAAAGGGGGCTTCAGGCCGAATGTGTTTGGGAGGATCAATAAATATGTAAAGATTGTGAAATAATTCATAGTTTTGCCCTGTTTCAATGTCACTACTTTACAATCTGATGAATCTGTAGGATTTTCCCTCCATTCGTCCTGAAACCTCTTTACCTTCCTGGCTTGTCAGAGCTTATGATGAATCGTCTCCCCTCTGCGCGAGCCCAGATGCATGCATCTGTAAACGCCAGCGGATCATGCGTGCTTCGGCGCTCGTCGCTGTGCATCCATCACCAGCCACTGCGTCCGGCCACATCTCACCCCCCCCCCCACACACACACACAAACACACACACACACAGGCATCACCTCGGATTCCGGGGGACAATTAAATCAGCCCCCCGGAGGGCAGCCGTCTGGCAGAGAACAAACAGGCGTGTGAGTGCGGGGGCTCTGAGGAGGAACGACCTGTGCGCCCCGCTGTCAGGCGGGCCTGACGGGGCTCGATGGCCCGGGTGGAGCTGCTGCTCCGCCTGTCCATTACGCCCTGACCTGCCCGGTACTTATCAGCCCCCCCCCTTTACTGGCAGGAAATGTTCCTCCAGAAAACAGAGCAGATGCCTCGGTTTGACTTGAGTTACAAATCCGTAATCACTTGTTGGCTCTGGAGGATTTCGAGCCGGGCCTTTCTCGTTGGGTTAAGCGTTTCGGTCGGGGGCCGTTTTAACTCCGCTCTCCCTCCTGCCAGCCGGGGGGAGCGGGTGTTTTACTCAAAGGTCAGTTGATGATAATTGGCCGGGGCATGCCTTTGTCAAACTGCCAGTGCCTTTTAAACATGCGAGTCAATTAGAATCTGCTGAGGAGTGGATTGAAAGCCTCGGCTGTAGTCACGCTTGCAGCCTAATGCCATTTAATGCAGAGGGAAGCCGCAGGCAGCTGGACATCGGAGTCCTGTCATGATATATAAGAGTGCAGTTTTAAGTTTTTCAGGCTGCTCCTGAAATGGAGACCATGGAAAATGGACCCAGTGGTCTGGTGGTGCTGTGACTTCTCCATGCTTTAACCCCATGGACTCCTATCAAAAAACACCAAAAATGACTGACCAAAATAAAAAATGCTGCATGCTCTGAGTTGCTACATGGAAACACGACGTTTCGATATAAAGAAAACTCTCTGTTCTTCTGAAACTGTCAGGAACTCCCCAGGTGCCACAGAGATAAGAGTTATGGAGCTCTAAGGTTTTGGTCTGCCTACAATAAAATACAGTTTTCAGGATGAATAACTCCCCCCGTGCCTTCATCTGAGGGGGTGGATGACAGGATGGGGCTGGAGGCTCACCGTCATCGAACATCTGCTTCAAATTTGAAGAGGATAGCCCAAAGTCAGAGATTTGTTTCCATCCAGGTGTTATTTCTTTACATTTTGAAAATGTTTAGCTAAAATATTCACTCATTTGCCATTTAAAAAAAGTGTAACTGCCTTTTGGCATCACCACAAACACAGCCCGTCATGATTGTGTAATAACCATCAGTTCACGATGCAATTTAGACTCCATGTGGGGAGAATTAATTTGTTTATATTGAGCAATTTAATGAATACAGGCCAATGAAACATCACCAGGATTGAGGGAAAAGGGAGAGTTTCGCAGCTTATTTCATCGATAAAAAGAAAAAGAAAAATGTCAAATTCATAAAACAGCTGACTCAGCAGTCTTTCATGAGGTGGCTCTATATCCTGTAATGTCTGTTGAAAAGCAGTAAAATATGACTTCTCTTTTGGCTGCTTTTGTTCAAAACACATAAAGGAATTGAGGAAAAACTATTTGGTCCAACAGGACCAAATATGGCCTCATGACAAAATGAGTTTAAGAGGCTTTTAATCGTGTTTGGGGTGAAAAACGTTCAATCAAACCACAGAATAAATGAAAGGTCAGTAATTCCCCGTTTCAAAGCCCTGCACTTAGTTACCTCTCCAGCTGTTGCAATTGGCTCCTCGGGGTGGCAGCTCTTAGCATTTAGCTCCTGAATGGACATCAAGGCCTTTGTGTGACATTTCTGAGCTGCCTGTAATGAGGCGTAATGGCCTGTTTTTGTAAACGTATGCAGGGGCCTGTAAAGAAGCGGAACCCTATGGCTCAGCATGGAGCCCCAGCAACCCGCTCTCCCCTCTGGAACTCAGCTGACCACGAGGCCAGTGTGGCGGCTGCACGCTCAGCGGGAAGAATCTGTGCGCCTTACAGCAACAGCGCCGCCGGCCCCGTGCCCTTTATGTCGTTCAAATCCACACAGCCGCTCAACTGGACCAACAGTTGAATCCGTACGAGAACTCAAACGTCGCCAGCATGATAAAGTGTACAGGCCCGGTTCATTCTGGCCAGCCGTCCAGTCTGCGGAGCGCCCGGCGGCCAAAGCTGCGCCCATCTGACGCTTTCACCAAACCCAGATTTGAAGATTTCAAAGTCTCCAATCTGAGTTTTTCAGAGGGAGTTAACGGAGGGTTTCAAAGCATTTGGATCGCTTTGTGTAATCTGGGGAGGCCTGAAGATGGCAAAGCCCAACGGGGTGCAAACAGGTCGCCATGGCGAGAACGCCATGGATGTCGGATGCTTTTTTTTTTTTTTTTTACTGCAGCCAGCGGGGCGGTCAGTTTACCGGCCAATGCTCCAGAGCAGCTGCGAGAGCTGGAAACAGACGGGGGGGATTATCATTCCCCAACCAGATCCAGATATCCCCTGTGAACGCTTGTCTGCCAACAAATACAGAATCAAGTTGAAAACGAGTACAGAAAAGTTCCACTTTGGTAAGTCTTGTGCTCTATTAGTGGATCTCTTGTTTGTATGGCCTAGTTTGTGTGCTTTTTTAAACAAAAGTCATTGAAAAAATACTGGTCTGCATGAAAAAAACAAAACAATAATCGAGTCATTTTAAACCATTTAAAGCCTGAAAAATAGAGAGGAAAAATAGGAGTCCGACGTCTATATTATTATATTTTTTTTACATTTATCATTTATAGGTGAAAACTATTGTCAGGTAGTCTTCTGCCAGCTGTTATCAGGTAAATCTTAGTATGTACAACAGAGTTTTGAGCAAAATTGTTGCCATTACATGATGCAAAAGGTCTGTATACATAGGGAATGATAGGGTTAAAGATGAACCACTATAGAAAGATTTTAAAAGGGAGAACAGCTGCAGAGGAGGTAAATCGTCCTAAAAACAGGGTGTTTGAGCCCTGTTTGCGTCTCCGAGGAGCTTCCCTCTGCAGCACTGAAGGCGTTTCCTCTCCTGGAGCTTCGCCTCTTGCTGCTGTGGATGCGCCGGCTCATGCAGACTCCTGAAAGGTGCGGAGCCACCACGCAGCTCTCTCCCAGCTTGAGGTCTCTCCAGGAGGGGAGAAGTCTGCAGGCACGTCCCAATCAGCGCCGGGAGAGATGGGCCCATTAGAAAAAGCGGCTTTGCAACCAAAGAGGCTGGCGCCTGAAGATTTTCTATCAGACTCAGCTATTGCTCATTCCAGATGAATAAAGTGCCTCTCCTCTTTGTGAGAGGTAAGTCATCCTTCTCACTATTTTTGCCTCAGCCCCATCGCGTCTCATCGCAGCCTTTTTGGACCCGCATTTCATTTGCCAACAAACTCTTTCACCCCCTGGGTCTGAATGGAACCACCAGCCCACTTCTTGCATGTTGGACAGGTCGTTTAAGCGCCTTAAAAGCAGTTTGTGCACCTTTTCCTCCAGTTAAGACTCACCAAATAGGCTGGGGTCGTATAAAAATGAGCTTTAATGCTCAAGCACATGTAATGAAGGGACCTGACACAAATTACCTTGTTTTTAACATCCTATTTAGCAGGAACGGGTCAGTCTAAGAGGTGTTTTTGCTAGTATTAAGCAGCAGATTTCAGTCATTTTAAATAAAGTTAGAGGGAAGAAAACTGCTTTAAAAAAACTCCCTGGTGGTTATTGATCTATTTCTAAATATATTCCATTAGAAAAGATGACTGGGGGGCCCCAGCGGCTTGCTGAGCCCGAGCATTGGCAGCAGCAACCTCCCAGTATTTTTTCTGTTTTCGTGCATTTGCAGCCACACAAAGCAAAACAGGCCAGCTAGTTTTTCCTACCTCTTCTAAACAGCTCACGCTAACTTCTTCCTTCCTCACGACCTTGTTGTTTTATTGGTTTTTCACAGCTCGGTGAAATTGTGAAGCCTCATAAAGAAAATGCTCCCTCGGTCTCTCAAAAGTCATTTCTTAGTCTGTAGTTAGCAGAAATCCTGCAGCACAGCACTGGTGGCTTATTTTGCCCGTGATTTGCGTCCCAACGCTGAACAAAAGATGGCTGATTGGCATCGCAATCATTTGTAAACCTTCATCTTTTTTCCTAAAAGGGATTTAAAATGATTTCTGAAACACTCAGTTGACAAAAAAGGGAAAAAAAATCAAATATAACATCTTTGAAATGTTCAGAATGGAGAGGAAAAGCAGAAAGCAGGCAAATGATTAGACTTAAAACAGGCTGATTTTATGTCCCCGTGGCCACATTCCCCAGGCTGAAATGAGCTGGTTGGTCCATTAAATGGAGGCACTCAAACAGGAACAATATTAAAGTGATAATTCAAACAGTGGTCACACCTTGGATGTGATTTAAAGCAGAACAGCTGCAGATAGCGTGCGGCTTTCATCTGTCTTTCCCGTCTCCAGCTGAGCCTTGATTAGAGTCTGACAGACCAACAAACCAAACTCATCTTTGTTTTACATCCTGTTTCAGCATTCCAGCAGCACGGCATTTAAATATAGAACAAACAGGCACTGCTTTCATTTCCATGCGCCGACCTGAATTCCTATAGCTCTGAGATTAACTCAAAGGGGCTGAGAGAAGATGGAATAACTTTGAAGCATGGCGGCAGCGCTAGCTGTGGATAACCGGCGTGAAGCGGGCCGTGCAGTCCGCATGCAGGCGGCTAATTACTGCGGCTCGGAGCTCCGGCCGCGGAGCACAACCCCGAAGACCGTGGGCATCGGGAAACAGGAAGCAAAGCTTCCCAGTTGTTGGAACTAGTGTTTGCTAATTGATTCCATTTCCTGGATCCTGAGACGGCCTTTGAGCAGACAGGATTAATCAAACGCTAACCACTTTGGCCTAAATAGATACAACCAGGATAACCAGAAACCTTTTTAAAAACATTTCAACCAGAAGCTCGCTGAATTTCAGCTTTTTACAAAGCCAGAGCTGTTAAATCAGTACAGGATCTTTTACTTTTCCAATAGTTGCATATGTACAAACTGTATTTTATATCTAAAACACATAAAGTCCTCACAAAAGACTATTACATTTTTTTGGCTGTTTAGAAGGAACAACTGCCTCCAGGCTAAATGTCCTCTGAGCAGAACGGACTCGTTTCCAGTAATTAAGACATTTTTCTTTTTTTCAGTGTTTTTTTTGTCGCTCTCAGCTGTCTTTGTTTTTCCTGTTATGCAAAGTTTGCAGCTGTGGTAGTAAAGCGTTTTATAACCTGCTCTGCTATGTTGTTTGGCACCAGTAAAATTAATTACATACAATGTAAGCCTAAAACATATGAAGCATTTTAGTTTGTTTTTAAACGAAAACTTAAGACCTCCTTTTTCCTAAAGCCTTCAGGGTACTATGTGTTATAAGGGTCTTTATCCTCTTTTTTTATTCAATTCCGTTTTTCTAACATATTATTTCTTATTTTATATATATTTTTTCTATCATATTTATTTTATTTTATCCTGTTAATTTGTAACATTTTTGTCGCATTTTATACGATTTTACTATAACATATTTTCTCCTATTTCATTTAACATATTTAATCTTGTTCAGCCCTGTTTTAGTCTAACATATTTGACTTAATCCTGTTTCATTTCATTTCCCACTCTTCTCTCTGGTGTTTTAGCTTCTTTGATACTGTCAGTGAGGGATCAGACAGCATTTTGACTGTAAAACATCCTTACTGTGGTTTCTGAGGCTGGGACACTGATGTTAACATTCTGCG
>CAJRST010005557.1:10560507-10585445 GCA_907169785.1 Menidia menidia | reverse complement strand
AGCCTGTGAAGGTGTGGCTTCATCCTCACATTTTAAATCATGTGATAATCAGGCTCTACTCAGAATAACGACTCCCCCGGCGTAACGGCTCCTCTGATAAAGAGCTCCTCTCTGTGATCTACTGTCATCCACTGTTATCCTCTGGTTTCTTTTCAGCCATCTGCAAATAATCACCTTTTTGTGCTCACAATGCGTTTCTTTACCCGCCACCTCCCGTTTGCTCTGCAAACACTGGCAAATTAAAGCATACAGTCATGGAGAAGCTGGCAGAAATGCCGCTGCTGTCTGACAGGGTGAAGCAAAGGCTGGGCCACGGCGGCTGAAGGAGCATGTGAGTGCACGGCGGCGGCGGCCGCCGTTCTGCTCGTAAATCATCACACAACGCTGTAATTAGTACGAGCTGCGTCGGCCGTGATTGATAGCAGGGAGGAAGACAATCACTCAGCTACAAGACGGGCCCTGCATGCAGATTCATAGGCAGATAGAGGGCAAGAAAGCGTGTAATCTACGCTCCTTTATTTCACATCCAGAGACAGTTCATCAATAAGCAGAGCCGGCTTTTTTTACGCCCGTGCTTCCTTTCAGCCCTGCACGTCCTGAGGTGTCGCCCCTTAATTGAGAATTTTTTGTTAGAAACGCCTACAAAACAACAACAATGGGAACAGGTTGCTGCAATGCTGACAAGACTTATTAAAAGAGAGCAGGAGTTCTGCTCATCTATGCGAGGGAAGACGCTGTTTATCGACAGCTGCATTGATCAGAGCTACGGACAGATGAGGTCAGAGGAGATGCTCCATCTTTAATCTGCTCCTGTCCATTAAAAGGTGCATATGTCAGGCCAGCATATGTATGCATGATAAAATAAAATAAAACGGCACGCCAGCTCAGGAACCTGAAGAACCTGATAAAACAGGGTTCTTAGAACGCCTTTCCTGCTCACAGTGTGAGATTTCTGTCGTCGGGACACCAGGCCAACAGAATATCAGGACACACAACCAGAACATTCTACCCAGCAAACACCGAAGGCTGCCACTGTGCTCTAACAGCTCCGTTCCGCCGGCTATCGGATGATAGCAACCACCGGCTCATCCATCTTCCCTGGCTCCAAGCCATCCATTTGTGACTGTCTAACCGCAAAAAGTTGGGAACAACCAGCATCCTACACGGGCGGCTGTGGGCCGGCTGAGCTATGACTGAGGTCTGAGCACGATAGTGACGGGAAAAAGCTCCGTCCGGTCACCAGGTGCTTTTCTCTTTTGTTTTATTTTGCTTTTTTTTTTATCCGTTGTTTCATCCGTCTGTGGAGATCCACTCGGGCGGATTCATGCAGCAGACATTCAGAGAGGAAATGCTGACTCATGCTGGAGTTTGACCGAGCGACAGCAGTCCAGTCAGCTCCACTGACACAGAGGCTTCCACTGACCCGGACGACAGAGAATCTGCACCAGCGGCGGGGATTCAGCTTACAGAACGCTCAGAATCTCCCAGTAAACACAGAAATCGACATGATGTTTTACATTTGATTGCAATTAACACCAAGAGGAAACAGGTTCTCTGTGAAAAACAGCTCATGAAAGCGAAAAATAATTGTTTGTGAAGCAGACGGCTTGGCAGGATGTTCCAGAGAAAACAGGAGCAGAACCTGGTCTCTGCTCTTAATGAAGCTCACCTGGGGCAGGGCTTTGTCACCGTGGTAACCCAAAGGGCTGCTCTGACTGACAGCCTGAAACAAGGTGTGACTTTTAAAGCTTAAATAATGAAGAAAAAACAGGCTGCCGTCAATGGAGGAGAAGCGAGTCACCTTCATTGTTGCTGGAAAATCTAACCAAACGGACGGCTTGTTAACTCCACGAAGGGGTTGCGTGCGTTTAGTGAATTCTGGTGGGGACAGGCTGAAGCTCCAGGGCTTATTCATCCACTCAGACAAAACCTCACCCTATCGTTGCATATCTTTACTAATTTTGGGGGAAAATCCCTAAAAGAACCCCCCCACCCCCCCCCAGAGGGAGGCCTATGCACTCAGAAATGAGGCCATCTCACCTCTGGTCGTCTTTACATATTCAGGACGGTGCAGGAGCCTGACAATTGGGGGTTGTCGGTGTGATCGATTGGACGTTGGCCGATATGACAGATTGCGGTGAGAAACCCGAATTCAGCAGAGAGCGGCATCTCATCTCAAAAGTAACAATAATGTTTACGCGCGGAGCCGGAAATGGGGGCGTCAGCGGGCCGACGGGATGCAAAGTCAAACCGAATGACTTGGGAGCCAAAAGACGAAGGGGGGGGGGGGGGCAAACTGTTGATCTGCTCTCTGTGTGTGATCATCTGTCAGCGGATGTGTGATCGTCTGATTTTCTGTGCGGCTGCCTCCTCCCCTGAGTGCTCTCATATATATTCATTCATCTATTTTTACATGTAAAACACTCCAACTGTCGCCGGCTTGTCGTCATGTTTCAACCTGATCACTGTGCGGAAACTGGAGAGAACAAAGGAGTGAAGCTGATGGAGGGACAGACTCACAAAGCTCCAGATGCCGAGAATGGGGGGGGGGTGAAACGAAGAACTCAATCAAGAGAGGCTGAGAGATGAGGAGAGGCAGATAAAGAGCAGAAGGAGAGAGCAGAAGTCGGTGCTGAGGACTTACCGCCGCGTGACAGCCTCTTATGAAAGTCATCACATTCAGCAAATAAAAAAAATGGAGGTAAGTGAATAAAAATCCCCCTCAGACACATGCCAACACCCACACACAGGCAATAATACAAAGAAATGAACACACATCTGCCGAGTAGGTAACACTCACATGCGTCGGCGCTATTTAATACAAGTGCTCAAACATTAAAGTCCGTCTGCACACATTCAGGGCAATCTGGGAGCTCCGTGGCTGGATGCCAGTGTCTCAGCCAATAACTCTCTGGAAGTGGAGGTCCTGATAACACACATCAAAGCCAAGAATTCCTCCGCCTCCCTGACCTTCATCCGAGATCAGATGAATGTTCAGAAGCTCGGGTTTCGAGATTGCATTTGGTGAAAACGTGTTTATTCTCCCCTCCACCTTTCCTCCTTTCATTTAAGCAGATAAAGGGGAAGCACGACGGCCTCCTGCTAATAAACTGCATTTCATTTGGACTGTGGGAGTTTTTTTCGAGTTTGAGCTGAATTGAGAGACCCCTGTCAGACGTACACGCTGCGCCCAGAGCTCCAGATAACCAGAAAAAGATGTGCTGAGACCTGTTTGACTGTAATCTCTGCTCGGCGCCGAAGGCTCCACGCTGGGGGCTGGACTCTCACACACGCTCAGACAGTGATGCGGCTCCACCTCACACACAGGTCAACGCGTAAGGCTCATGAATATTCCTCCCAACAGCATCAGAACATTTGGGGCTTAAGTCCATGGATAGAGAGGGGAGGAAAGGCACGATTGACCCCACAAAACATGCAATAATAGATTTCATGGCGACGTCATTCGCGTTACAGTTTAAGTTGTTTTTTAAGCATTAATTTATGTTTCTATTCTGACTCCTGATCATTCCTATAAGCTTTCTTGCTCTTATGATAATTTTTCTCACATAATTTTCACTATGTAAAGTGCTATTAGAAGTCCTTTAATATTGCAATTACTGTCTAGAAGAGTGAGTTTTCATCGCAAGTGGCTAATGAGAAAGGCCAACCTGCTGTTAAACTGTGATTTCATTAGAAATAGCGATCTGAACCATGAATCAAACAAAAGCGCTTAACTTTTGGAGGATTTAACTTCTCAAACATGAGGACTGACTGACTTGCGTTCTGCATTTAAACACTGGGCAGCAGCAATCATGTGATCTATAAAACTTCCTTACTAGAAGTACAAACCAACATTACAAATCCTGAAATGCTTTTCCAAAGCTTAAGACACATTTAGAATTCAGAAAACAGATTAACTAGAGATCACTGTTATTTTCCATTACTACACATTGAAACCCCGGCTCTTATCTTAAATCAAAAGGTACCAGTGCTGGTTGGCACCTCTGGGCCACCGTACTTTACTGACCTAATGCAGAAGCCCACGGCCAGCTAAATAAACCCCAAAAATGGGTGGTGGAAACTTTTAAAGAAATAATGACTGGAACCTCAACATCACAGTTGCCATGAAATATAAATAAGGTTCCCAAAAAGGTTTCTTATTGGTGTTCAGACCCCTGACCGTGTTTCAGACTCTGACACAGACTCTTAATCACGAATCCAGCTGGACGTGGAGCTCACACACATCGGAAAGACAACGCAGCTCTCCCATTCATAATCAGCTCATTTTCAGTCCTGCTGTGACAGACTATTTGCCCATCGATGGATGGCCAAACGCCACCCTATGCTGCTGTTCTCTGAAGGGTGGGCACGAAAGCAAGATGCCAGCGAGAAGCTGAAGGCACAACGCTGCAAGAAATGCAAAAAAAATGAGTCTATCGATTTGTTTCTGCGAAGCTACCTTTTTTTAGGGGGATTACACTTGCTAATTATAATCTTTTTCTACCATAAAATACGATACAGCGCAACGTTCACTGCTCTGAGCGATGTGAGATGGAGCAGATCGCATAGTTTGTAAATGAAAACCCAAATCCCGGAACCTACTTTCAGCCAGCATCCTGATGCTGGCCGCACATCAGCTGGAGTACAAACACCAACAAGTGTGCACATTACCTCATGAAAAACTCTGCTTTATTAAGTCACCGCATGCTTTGATGGAGTGCAGGAAAATCCAGGCCCTTGAAAGGGAGCGCGGCTGAAGATGAATCTGAAACGTAAAAGCAAAGAGCCGCAGGAGGGTGAAGCTAAAGCGAGAGAGGAGGGTCAGGGGAGAGACGGGCGGCGGTAACAAAAACCTGCAGCCAGAAACCAGGAACCGCAGATAAAGAGAGGCTTAAGTGGGAGAAAGAGGCGAGGCAGAGGTGTTAGGTAAGGGGTGAGAGATCTCCACTGCAGACAGCCACTAAAATAAACAGGGCTCGACCTGCCCCGCAGTGTGGGAATAAGGTCTGCTGGAGAGCGGGTGAGTTCATGGAAAAACAGCCGAGGGAGAGCAGGATGGAGGAGAAAGAAACAGAGAGGCAGTTCTGTTGCATACTAAAGGATTAACCTTGTGGAGCAGAAAGGAGGCGAGAAAGGGAAAAAAAAACTAAGTGAAACAGGGAGGGTGGAGAAATAAACCAAGATAAAGAAGCTGAGAGGCTGAAAACATGCTTAAAGCATCGCTGACGGGTGAAAATGTTACCTTCGTAATAACCTATGTAATGAAAAAGTAAGAGAAATATCTCCTTTTTGCCGTCACCGAGCACCAGCAGCCCCCGACGCCGGTCCAGCTCTGCCTGTGGGTCCTGGGAAAAACTCACCCGCCTCTTTACATGCTTTCAACCTGATAAAGACGTTATCAAAAAGCTTAAGTGACAGTGCTTCAGACTATCCTTGCTCCTAGCTGGGAGCATTCATTCCCTCTGAATGTGAAATTTAATAAGATGCTCCTGAGCTGGAGCGGCAGAAAAATGGAGCTTTGGGTGAACGCGCTGAAAAAAGACGGCCGCGAAGAGAAACGGCTAAAATGTCGGCGATGGATGAGGACAAGGCTGAAATATTGAGACAGAGGGGAAAGGAAAAAAACCCAGAGGAGGAAGACAAACAGAAAGAAAGAGGGGACAGGAGGAGGAGGAGGAGGAGGCCTGGGCCAGAACACCAGAGCCACAGACAGACAAGAAGGGGCAGATTGCCAATTTAGCTTTCACCGGTAATCATCCCCACTAAGCCTTTCTCCGAGCAGAGCAGCAGGCACATTCCCCCCCGTTTGTTTGCTCTCAGCCTGGGTCACGTCTGGCCGCATGTCCACCCACACTCACAAACAGCCCCCCGACAACCCGGCGCGACCACATCGAAGCCGCCGGCGTGGGGCCGCATATCAACAGCGCCGCCGATCAATGGCCGCCAAACCCCCACAGGGCAGCAGGGGCCTGCGTCTGGTTGTGCACTCCGGGCGCCGTCCACCTCGGATCGATCAGAAAATATTCGCAAAAGTTTGAAAGGAGAAGTGTTGAGGGCAAAAGGAACAGCGGCCGTGTCGGAAAGCCACCGTTTTATTAAGTCCCCAAAGAAACTCCGGTCAATACTTTCACATCGGCCATTGATCCGAAGATGGTGTAATGTAAGGAGCGTCTCCGGTAATGAGCCCAGGGAGGATCATCACCAAATGAGCTCCAGCAGGAACCCAGACACATCAATGGAGCTTTTTTTTGTTATTATTGTGCGTCTCATTTAACAGGAAGCAGAAAGCCACGCAGAGTTGACCTTTGGTCCTCAGGTGGTTGCTTCGCTACGTCAGAACGACACTCAAGTCTGAGCGAGTTGTGGAAGTTCAGACAGCAGCTTTAGCTTTAGCAGCTTTAGCAAAGGAGAACCTGCCGAATCTCCCTTTAAGTTCTGCTCCAGCTGCTGCCCCAATGAGCCACTCCGTTTAGCCACACCTATAGAGGGAATTAGCCACCGTTCATTCGGAGGCTAAGCTCCCCTTTGGCGTCTTAGTTTTGGGTTTTTTTGCATTTTTTACAGTCACATGTCAAAAATCAAAGCGGCATGCTGAATTCATTTGACAGTAAACTAGCCTCCAGCTAATTGAATAAGTGTTGATTTAATTTTTGGAATAAGCAAATGAACGCACGCTATTCTTCCAGCTTATTCTCGTTTTCAAAAAAAGATTATTCACACTATCCCTTGATTTCTCTTTTTTTTTTCTTTTTTTTTTTTACACCCAATCTTCTGTGTACGAGCTTCTTCCGTTACTTTGGCAGAGCTCATAAGCCCTGCTGAACATGAGTAATTCTACTCCCACCTACATCATCTGGTCGTTCCAAACTCAATTTCGCACTGTGTCAGTGGGACCAAATGAAATTAAACGCATTTTGCAAGTCCAGTTTTAGTCGGACTAATGCAATTATTAGAAATATCCTAACATTGTGCAAACACACAGGCTGTTGTGGCCAATTCAGAGCTGTGCACAAAGCCTGAGAGACCCAGACTTCATCATCAGCCCCATTCACGCACGGCCATCCGTGCACGCGCCTGCAGCGACCCTCCCGTCAGCCAAAAACGGCGACGGCGGGGAGGATGCTCTGAGGTCCCCTCCCTTATTAGAGAGCACGCTGACAAATCCCCTCTGTAAGAGCGCCAGGATGAAAGACAAAAACTTAAAAGAGACCGCAAAGGAATCAATAGAGACTTAAAACTCCAGCTTGGGGATTTCTTTGCTGGGTTAGAAGGAAAAAAAAGACAACCTTGGTTTTTCCATTCATAACTAGTGCGTTTGGTTGTGGCCAATGTGTGTCCGAGGGTCAAGGGCAGGCCTGTTATTCCAGCCGGAATTATTATTCCCAGCTTGAAACTCAAACCAATCAGCAGGTGAAAATAAGGCTGATATAACAGAGGAAGATGATGTGATTAACTGATTAGAAGTGGATTTGGAAAAAGGGGAGCAGAGGACAGGAATGGAAGCATGAGAGGAGGGGGTGATGCAGAAGGGGGTAAGGACTGAGATATCAAAGTGGAAAGATGCAGAATGAAGATGGCGGGATCTGAGGGAAAGGCATGAACCCGGGGACCAGGGCGCCGAATGGCATGTGAAGGAGAAAAACCAAGTGGAGAGGGGAGAAAATGACACGGGGAAGACAATGTGAGTCAGAGAAGGGGGGGGTGGATCCGCTGAAGAAGCCCGGGGCCTGACAGCAATTTGCGTGGTGCGCTGTTGCCCATTTATGGTGATGGAATGCGTGCACGTTGCTGCTGTGGTGACCTGCATCGATCTGAGATCAGATCGCTGTTTAGCAGACAAAAAAAACACACAAAAGAGGAACGCAGCAGGCAGGTCTGCAGCGACCGGCCCCGAAAAGTCGGAGCGAAGACACAAACAGACGTGACCGCCAAGGACACACAAACAGACGAGCAAACCCGGGGCCCGCGCACACGCGCACACACATAAATGTAGGCACAGCAAAGGCGAAGCAAATGTAAACCAATGCAAAACTTTCGCTATCTGTGTTTCTTTGTGTTTGTTCTGGTCTTTCCGGTGCCAAATCATGCATGAAGCCAGAGGATTTCAGCACATTTTCAGACACTTCAGGCACTGAGGATCTGAGGCTGTACATACTGCCAAATTTAAACTATCTATACTAGTTTCTACTTATATTCAAATGTATATTTGGATGTATATTTGGATGTGTATTGTGGTGCTGAATAATGTGTATTTTTTTACTTTACAGGTGGAATTTCTGAAATAAATCAATGAATTAATTATATTTCAATGGGGGAAAATTGACTTTTGGCTACGTTTGGACCATCAAAGCGGACATGGTGAGGAAACCTGAAACGATGCATGATGGCTGCTTTGGACCAGAAGAGGAAGAGATGCCAGACACACCACAAAAGAGAAGCATCTCTGCAAACCAGATGTTCAGCTGCAGGCTTTTGAGTCATCATTCAGGTTGTTGATCGTGAGAGTTTGCCTATTCCAACCTGTCCCTCCCCTTCTTCAGATTCATTCATTCGTTCAGATTCCAGGCGTGCCTCTTTTTTCCTTCAACATTGTTTTCCGACTATTTAATCTCCGGGGAGAGATTAATGAAGTCTGATTAAGTGCAATGATTTGGATCTTTTTTCTCTCTTTCTTTTTCTATTTTAGGCCATAGAACGGTCAGATTAGCAGGTTGTGTAATTACTCCTGAAGGGGGGGTTGGGGAGAAGTCTGTCATCACACACCTGAATGTGGAGCACTGCTTTTTAAATCTCAGCTGAACAAATTAGCTCCTGTCAGCAGAGCCAGAGGTGACCCACTTTCCAACCCAAAAATCAAGCTTGTGCCTCCAAACACGCACGTGGAGAGGGAGTTTTCTGTAAAGGCCACAAACCCGAGCTCGTCCTGGGTCCTGAGCGCGCTGCTTTCCGGTCCCTGTGCGCACGTTGCGCTCAGACCTGATTAATCCCGCTTCTCATTAATCAAAACCGACTCGCGGCTCTGCCGTCAATCTGCCCGCTGTTGTTAACTTTTTAATAACACACAATCGTTTATTGGATTGGGCAACAGCTGCTGTCCGTGCCGTTCTTGTTAATTCTTTTAGTTTGTCCTCTCTGCACCAAATACGGCACCAGACTAATTAACTCCGAGGACAAATCCCACTCCCTTTCCTTAGTGTGTGTGTGTGTGTGTGTGTGTGTGTGTGTGTGTCTGTGTCTGTGTGTGGCGTGAAGCAGCCGAGGCCACGCACAATGCCCGGTCATTTCAGTAGTTTTGATTGGGCCCAAAGATTCTGCCAGAGTTCTGGAGGTCAAACCGCCCTGACTGTTCTCAGGAAAGTGACCGGTGGGGTCCACAGTCCCCTTCGGTTTGCATTTTGTAGACACCAACGCTTCCCCTAATGTCTGGACATCAGTGTGGTGCTGCAGATAACAGATTAAAGCTCATAATCGTTCCATCCTTCTGCGAAAAAGACACCCTCGGTACACCGGGTCAGACGACCCCAGGGGTCGGGGGGCCGACAAATCTGAGTGTCAATTAGCAATTGGTGCTTTTCTTCCCAATTAACCAAAGAAACCAGCAGAACGAGCAAAGGGGATGAATGTGGCCGCCAGCTACAAAGCTGTGCCTGGAAGAATGATCTTTTTTCTGTGACCGGTTTGTAAAGCCAGCGGTTTTCCATCCAAAGCAGCTGCACAAAAAGCAGCAGAGAGCAGCTTCGATGGCATTTGCATCATATCTGAAACGTGGATTCCTGAGACCTCCTGCAGCATCATGCAGGCAAAGCTTTGTTTGAAACGGCGTTTTTGTTTTGTGCAGAAAATATTGATTAAATCTAATCATAAATATGTAAATTGTTTTTTTGTTTTTTTGTCATTTTTTTTACTAAAGACTCAAACGAATACTTCTTTTGATTTTTGTATCCATTTTCTTTCCTCGGACGGGCTTCAGAGGGTTAACATTTTAAGATTATGGAGCCCCTGAAGAGCTGCTGGTGATATTTTCATATCTCCAGCACCCAGGATAAATGTCACCGATGAGGAGACCACGCTGCTGTCACAAATAAATTAAAAAAGGAAGAAAAAAGGCAAGAAAATGTTTCAATACTTTGATTTGAAATAAGTTGGTCCTGAACACAGACCAGGGGGGAATTAAAAATGCATGCCAAAAGAAGGGAAGAAAACATCTTTTCACCACTAAACGAACGTACAGAACCACTTCGAAGCTGTCGAGTTATACATAAAATGAGGAAGGCTTCTGTCCGGGAAAATTCACTCAAGTCACAACTGAGAAGCTAACCGATACTGGCCGTGTTTAAAAAAGGGGGATTTTGATGTCTTTTTCAGCCCAGACTGTTGTCCATATTGATTAAATGGGAATAAATACTGGTCATCACCAAATAACAAAGCCCTTCATTTCCTAATTAGTGTTTTTTTAATGCAAAAAACACTCATTCAAACCTCAATTAAACAACCAGAGAAATAATATCCTTGTGATCCCATCTTTCTGCTCACCTGCTGAGCGAAACATAAGTTAAATAAGCACACAGGATTCTGCTTTATTCTTGTGGTTAACCACAAAGAAACTACACAACTCCTGGATCACAGCGGGGGGGGGTTCGCTGAATTTTCTCCAAGTCATGTCTAATTAGTCAACCTTTCTTTTTTGTTGGAGTTTTTTTTTTAAAGGCTGAAACCTTTATAAATATTGCTTTAAGAAAACGGCAGTCCTGAATAATAAAGCTTGCTTTTCGTTCATTATCGAGCAGCGTTGGACTGAATTTGCAATGAACTGTGGCTGTTACTCCCCTACAGAATTCAATAGAAAAAAAGCTTTCAGAATAGATTGTTGTTCGAGTGAGTGTGAGGGGACGATGTGTTTCCCGTCTTCGCTCAGCTCTGGAACGCGCTGCATCACGGAGGATCGTTTTTCCCATCAGATGGCTGATTTTGGCTGAGCCCCTTCAGTCTTTTCACATCCGTCAATAGCCGCCAGCACGGTTGTTTCTTCGGTTTTAAAAAGCCATGAAACGCACGCCTTTTCTCAGAGAAACACCCGGCTCAGGACTTCAGCAGGCGCGTGCACAGGTATTTCTGTCTATCATCCACACATCTGCACAAATATGGAGCGAGGAGACCCGGCGTGCATGCAAACAGGCACGGGGAAAGACACACTCTGACACACATCCTGCCTCCGCCCACATCCAACAGCCTGCAGAGGCGGAACAGACAGGAGCCGAGCGAGAAAGACATGGGAAACGACTTTAAAAAACTGCTTTTATCAGTTATCTGCGCGAAGAGACTGCGAGTGGAGAGCTGTCAGGGGGCTGCTGCTGCTGAGTGCCTCCACCAGGCTGAGAGTGGCTGCCAGCGTATCTGGGCCCGAGCGGCAGCCATTTCTCATGTGAGGCACAGACTCGGAGAGCAGAACGAACGGAAGAGGGGTCGTTGCTGTGTCTGTAAAAGCCAATTCGCAGGTTCACCTCGGTCTGTTTAACCTCGGCTGCGGCTGCTCTCTGAGAATTAAACATGAAAGCAAAACTGAAGGAGATGCCGGATACATGGAGGAGGAGAGTGTGTGTGTGTGGGGGGGGGGGGTTAGGCCCCTCGCACCCCTCTCTCCGACACGCTGCAATCCTCCTGCTCTGGCTCTCTCTGTCATTTTGTGAGGAGAGGGGCCGGTGAGCTGACACTCAGCAGAGAGGCTGGGAGCTGTCACTGCATGCTAACCCCAGCGTCCCACTGAGAGGAGAAGAAAGAGCCAGGAATAGACGCGGGGGGACGCCGGTTCAAGCAGACCTGTCAAGTGAAACGGAGTGAACCCAGAGCCCTGAAGTGCTTCGTGTTGCAGCGAGCGGACGGCTTTCCCTCTGCGCCGCCCGCCCGCCATCGCCCAGACCCACACGCGCTCGCAGCTAATTGTCATTTAACCCGTCGTGCCCACTGCATATTCCCCTCTAACAAGCAATTACACAATGCTCCCCATCGCCTCCAACCCTCCAAAGATAAGCCCGCTGCTGCCTCCCGCAACAGCGTCCAGTTAAATACACCAAATCTATGGGAAAAACATTCATGTCTTGCACAAAAAACTGTTTTACTTTTATTCTGCAGAGAAAAAGAGGGTCCAGTAATGGAGCAGCATCCAGAGTCAGCCTGGGCTCCTCTGTGCCTGCCAGACCTGATCCAGGACGCACCATTCACTCCACACAGTGTGAAGAGCCGGGCTTTAGTCCATTAACTTCCCATCACAATGAATTTTTTCATCATTTTCAATCATGGTGAAAAAAACCTCTGTCAGTGCTATAAAACTTGCATGAGGTAATTAACCTTCCTCTCCATCGACAAGAGAAAGAAAGAAGTGTTTGTGCTATAGAAATAGTTGCTCGGGAGCAGATCTAAATCCTTGGGAGATTTGTGCATTAGGTGCTCTGATAAATACCCAGAATGAGTCCCAGAAGGAACATTTAAGTGGAAACAGTGAGAAAAAATGTGGTCCGCGTCATCCACCATCACGGGTCCATTTCCACGGTAACGCCGCTGATAATCGGTTCCACATCATCACCGGAACCAATAGCTGGAATTGGATATACTCCCTCTAATATCTTCTCTAAAATCAAATCATGTCAACTTTCCAAAACTTAGCCGGGATCAAATTAGAGACAATCGTTCTGAGCAAAACTCCCACATTCAGGACCTAATTACACCCTTAAATGAGCATCAGTGTTGTTCTTGTTATGTTCCTCTAGCAGTCCGGGATGATTTTTATCATCTGTGTGAATTATCTGATGAGCTCTGTTAATACAAAATACATAATTATTGTTGTTAGAACAAGAAATTAATTAGAAAGTTGTATGCGGAGCTGAGAACTGTTTGTCAAACATGCCCATCAGTCTGGGCTGCCCTTCATGTCTTTGTTAGTCAGATTTCTCTAAAACAGATGAGAGAGATGCCAGTTTCAGAGCTCCCCTCGTCTCATTTCATTCTTCACAGAAATAAATAAACTTTTAAAAGGCATGGATTGCGTTTGAAGGGCGGCCCGTTTGACTTCTGCAGTCCTCAATCAGTTTTTCTGGCAGATTTTTGTTGATTTAAGCGCGGTTGCAGCTCTCAGCTCTGTTGTCTTTCATCCCTTTTTGGACGGCTTTGCGCCGCTGATGAGTGTGAGGAGGGAGTGATGCTCCAGAGCGTCTCATTAGCACGCTCGCCTTCTTTCAGCTTAAAAAACGTCTGATTCAATCCAAACCATTTAACTTTTCCCTTCAGACGCAATCCCTTTGCGCGCCTGCAGGAAGAAGCCTGCAGGCTTTTCAGCCCAAAGGGCCTCAGAACGGGACAGACGGCCTCAGAGGGGCCAGACGGCCTCAGAGGGGTCAGAAGGGCCTCAGAGGGGTCAGAAGGGCCTCAGAGTGGCCAGAGGGACCAGTGCGAGACACTCAAACTCGAGCACCCTTTCCTCTCCGCCCGTCCGGATGTTTGCATGGCTGCAAACCGGCTACAATTCAAGCATTTTGCTCGCATCCTCCAGTCGATCCCCGGGGATAAAGAAATCATCCTCGCATTTCAAAAAGCCCACAAACTGGAAATTGACTCGGGGAGCGTGGGGGCGGATGGGTCAGAGGCGCATAAGTCATTTTAGATTTTCCAATCCAGACTTCTTTTTAATGGAGTTTTCGGAGCTGAGCGGGCGCTCGGCAGGAGGGAGGGGGCGGTCAAATCCCTTTTTCAGTGATGGAAGGGAGGCGGGCTGATTCAAACTGGGGAAACAGCAGTGCGGCTCTCCATAGTTGCACAACTTTTAGCAGAACAACCAGCATTCGGTAAATGACCTTTTTTAACCCCAGACCTTAGGGAGTGACCCCTCGAGCGTGCTGGTGGGACGTGGTACTGAAACGTAGAGCCATCTGAAAATAAACAGCAGCTCCAACAGACGGCGCCGATCGGCAAACATGACGCCAGCACTCACACCCTCCCCATTCAGACAGAAAGCATCTGATCCGGCACCTCTGTCTGCCTTTGGCCGAGTAAAAGTCAGATAAAAGGGGAAGTTATTGTTATGAGTGAGATCCCTTACAGAAAAAAAAAAAAATCTGAGGGTCACAAAGGGGAAAATGCTTCATTTTGGGTCACTTGTGTGACGATAACTGCTACTGTAATCATGTTTGAGTACTCAACACCCAATAATTTGGTATAGTAAAAACCCAGGAACCCAGTGTGAGCAGCATGGTATCATAACTAAATTTATTCCGTTTAACCCTATGAAGCCCCAAAAAACAAAACTTATTTTATCTTTAATATTTTTTTAGCTCTAACAAAACAAAACACACATCATTTACACGTTTTTGCATAAAATTCAATCAATATCAATTCTGCACATTTGTACAACAAAGCCAAATGGCAAATGTTTAATAGTATTTTTTAAAGAAAATTTGACCAAATATTATTTCTAAGGCATTCAAAGGTTACGGATTTGTTTTTCAGCGCTTTGGATTTTTGACATTGTTAGAAGGATTGTGATTAAAAATGCACACATACAGGCGTGTGAGCGTGCCGACACACGCCGCCCGCTCACTTGCAGGTGGTTATGGTATTTTGCCTGCAGGCTATGGACCACAGACGAGAAGCATGTGGAACATTCAACGGGAGCGGCGTTGGCGGGTATTTGTGAGGATGGGGGGGGGGGGGGGGGGGAAAGCCGTTTGTGTCGGGTTCCGTTAGCCTGAACGCCAGTTGTTATGCAAAAAGTCACAGCAGACATGAACGTCTCCGTCTGTAGAAGGTCAGCACGCCCCCGCCAACACCGTCTCAAGCACAGAAAAAGCTCTCCCGCTTTATTCTCCGCTCTGCTCTCCAGTTCGGAGGCCTCTGGCACATGCAGCTGCACCCGAGGGCCCCCGTTCTCAGGTGGACTTTCATACACGCTCAGACCAGACAGGATAAGCTGTTTACAAAGCGGACAATGGATATTCCCATTTCAATTTCAATTTAAGTGAAGAATAGCAGATTATTGCCTTAACTCTCTGGTAATAGTGCCTTTGCTCCTTTATGGCTAACCTGCTTTAGTATCCAACTGACTTAATATTTACTGATAAACCATGACTTCAGACTCGGACATCGATCGTTTTAAGCCCTTTAGAGATTGTTCGTCTTTAATGAGCAGACCGTACAGTCGGAAAGTGGACTCATTTTTCAACCAGAGCATTCTTCATCATTGCAAACAGGAGAATGACGGTGAAAAAGAGCAATATAAGTGTTTACTCCCAGGGGGTAAAAGTGGAGCTAGGAGATGGAATTGTGCGTCGTTAATGATTTCTGTAGGTTCTGTGGCAGTTTGGTCCATCTCACAGAGGAGGGGGGGGGGGGGGTTGGGCTCTCCCTGTTATGGATATGATAGGGAAAGAGCGGGAGTGTGTGTGTTTCAGTCTGTCAGAGCGGCTCAGGCCCTCACCCATCACACACTTCACAGCTAGTGGCTGCATCGCTGCAGCTAACAGAGGGACCTTGTCACGGGCTCACTCGAACGCTCTCCGCCATGATGTGCTCCCAGCCACTTCACCCTAACACTCCCAATCACGGCCCAACTCAGTCCCCACCCTGAACCAAAGCTACAGCTACACCAACTGCTGCTTTAGCAAAATGTCTGACGGCTGCAGAACATTTGACACCAGTTACAGAAAATACAACTAAAACACATTGTAAATTATGTAACGGCCTTTCTCTGCAATAACGGTCACTCATCATCAAAAAGAATGTGAAATTACAATATTGAAAGATGCAGAATTCCCTGTTTTTTTTGTTTGTTTTTACAGATATCTACATTATATGCTCTGTGAAGCACAACTTTTCAATATGAAGCAGGAGGAGGCCATTCAAAACGGAACTTGAAGGAAGCAGTCAGGTTATGTTTTTAAATTATTGCAAAACACACAACATCTGCATGGCGACACGTTAGTGCTATGCAAAGTTAAGGTGCACCGAGAAGGAAAAGACTGAACAGACCAAAACTCCAGCAGCGTTTGCATAAATAAAGCAGTTCCTCTTTTTTTTGGGGGGGGGGGGCTAATGGCCATCAGATGTCCTCAGCCGCTGTTACAAAACTGACTCACAACACACAAAATTCAACATCAGGTCCAAATGTCACAGAACTGGGGCTCTTTCCAACAACCTGAATCGTTCTGACCAGCGAACGGTCTGTTGGGGCAACGGTCGCACACACAGTCGCCACGTGTGACGCGGAGCCCCCTGCAGACGCTGACACACTGTGAGCTGCGAGGACAGCAACAGCAGCACCGGTCTGCTCTGCACTTTCACCGGGTTTGATCAAAGGAGACCTGGGCTGGATCTCGTTACAAAAAGAAAGGGAAGACCCAAAGATATTTGTGGCTGATGGGGAGGTAAGAGCTCCCATCACAAAGCAGCGGGGTGAAGAGACGATGAGGAAAGCCCACAGAGCCTGTTGAACAGCACTGGGCAAGCTCTCAAGTCGCTGGACAATGATGCACTATTACAGGAGATAGACCGGGCTTATGCAAATGAAAAGGTCTGCTGGCGTTTGCCCAAAGAGCGTGTCGACCTTTTGTGAGGAAGAAAAGTCCATCGTGGGTTTAAGGGAGGGATTGTGGAAGGGGAGGTGGAGGGGAAATCGGGAGTCCAGAAAAGGTTCAGGGGTTGTTCTTTTTTCCTCATTTTCTGCGGCTGTCACGCCGAATCTGTGAATCGACACCTAAATTAGTGAGGGACGGGGAAGCAATTAATCAGGTTTAGCAGCCGCCATGCCAAGAAGACGGGGCGAGGGAGGGGGCACTGCAAGATGTGAGCTGACTTATTGGTTATTTATGGGTACATTAAGACAAAATGAATCACCATCCATCTACATAAGTGACATTGTGGATATGAATGGAGTACATAAGGCTATTTTCCACCCCTACACATTGAACTTGAGGCTTATCAGCAGCTAATGTAGGCTCGAGCCACTAACTTCCCTTCCTTCTAGAACTCCCTCAGACTAAAAATATGTAGTTTCCTCACATCAGATAAAAGGTTTTGCCTCTTCTTATCCGCTTTTAGCCCATCGTTTCACTATAGAATCTCCAATGAGCACAATGGAAACAGTTAAGTCACCAGACCAAATGTCGACGAGGGCTAATTAAATCCAACAGATCGTGATTACAACTTCTTTATCCAGCGGAACACAGGAGGAAATCTCTCACCCTGCTTGTTTCCTATTGTTGCAGCACAGTCAAAGATGGGAAAAGAGGATGTAGCATGAGCTGGAACTGGATCAGGGCACAGAAGTGAAGAAAATCAATCAAAACCCGCAGCAACAACAACAACAACAGCAGATCTGCAACTGAAAATCAGCCCTTGCAGGCGCTAATGAGGCTATCAAAGAGCTACAAACAACAATTACGTTATTCTGAAGGCAGTGCGCTGGGTTAACGGCCCGGTTCCTTTAGGTGTGAGAGTCAGAGAAAAAAAAACTAAGGGCGGGGGTGCTACGACGGGGCTAAACGTTGCTCCTTTCAGGCCTTTATGTGGCTCAAATGTCTGCGGTTGGGATGCAAACGGCTAATTCAAACAGAAGGAGGAATAAACACATCTGACATCTAACCACAGCAGGTCGGAAAAACAAAACAACCAGCAGGTTTTCAGCCCAATCGGGCTCTCTGATTGGTGGGATGAGGAGCAAAGGTAAGCTATGAGTCTAAACCCAGAAAAACAGGATGCACAGAACTGACCGACATGAGAAATCTGTCCGATACGGCTCAGAATTACAGGCTTCCGTTTGTACCGAGGGTATTTTTAAGCCTGATTTTCACAGTTTGGAAGGTGCAAAACAGGTAGAGTCTCAGGGGGGGGGAAATATGTAGTTGTAAGCAGAAACAAGCAGAGGAAAGCTGAGGAACTGGGCGTGTGGGCCCATTTCTGCAGCACTTTTCCGCCCCCTGGTCAGATGGGATTCTCAGAAAGGGCCACAGTTCTGTCCTAAGCCTCCAGCTACTTGTGTGCACCGCTCTGCAAATTACTGACCGAGCAGTGTGGGAAGAGGATATAGAGTAAGTCACTCCGGAGAAAGGCAGCAGTAATGACTGTCCCCAAGTCAGAGGCAGGGATCCCTCTCAGGTGAATTCAACTCCAAAAATAAACCCAAACACTCTGGAATGACGAAGTCTTCCTAAACGGTGCGCCTCAGAGCACCTCATGCAGTAGTAAACAATCCAGAAACAGGCCTCCTCTCATCACAGACACCAAATCATGGAATCAACAAAGGGGCTGGTGACCTTTCCTGTGCAGCAGAGTGAGTCAAGGTCTCCCGGTGAAGGCCGGCAGGAACCTGCGTCCCGCTGCTGACATAAAACACAGCCGCTTCCTGCCATTCATCCCACAGCCGCCGAAGATACTGGGGTCTGTGCCAGGAAAGAATTCCAGAAACAGGCAGGCTGGCAAACTTCACCGTCACATCCATGTCTGCTTTGCTTCTCTTCTTTTAATTTTCTTTTTCATGCCTTTGTTTGCCAGGCGGTCCCCATTCATTTGCCGCCAGCTTTGGATTCCCCGTCGCCTTTTTTTTATTGAAAAATGACAACAATGACAAAAACAACGGCAACAAAAAAAAAGAGATGTAATTACATCTGGCGCGCGTTTTGGAGGAAAATGTGGCGGCAAATGGGCTGTGACTCTAACCGACATGGGCGTCCTCCTTTGACGTGCGCGGGGCTCGCACAGACCGCAGTCACGTGCACACGGGACCAGGAGCAGCGGATGAGAAGTCCTGCTGTCAGAGCGCATGCGTCTGACGGCAGACGCACACAGCCAGCACGCAGAGGTGGTCCGGGGAGAGCGGGCCGAGATGCTGAGGCGGCCATTAGGCCCAACACGTCCACTCTGACGGCCGGCCGGTCACCCTAACCCCCCCCACCCCCCTCCCACCGCTTCTGGCTGCTAACAGTCTCCAGGTTTCATAGCAGGGTGGTTATTTTTAGCCACAGAGGCAGAGATGCATCAGCTCCATCTTTATTCTCCACCGGTTTTTGCATCACGGCGGTGGGGTGTTAAGTTTCTACCTCCCACTCAAAAAGGAAATCGGAGCCTTGGCCTGTCCTGCCCTGCATCCCACTGGGATCCCAGGTCAGGGTGTAAACTGGGAGCCGTGGGTCTGACCATCACAGATCACATTTCGGCACAGCCTCTGGGAAAAGCTGATCCCAGCTGTGATCAATAACTGCTGTCGTCCCTTCACATCAAAAACAGCTTTGCTTCATTTACTTGAATTTCCTTAGGGATTAATAAGTTCTATCTGATCTACAAAAAAAGGAAGAAAAAAAAATCAATGCGAGCGATTTTTTAAAATGGAAAATATGATTGAATATGGAGCTCTGGAGGCTGTTAACTGCCCACAATCGGTGTGCAGGAAATCATAACCAAAGCAGCCACAGAGGGAGGTCAAAGGTCACACAGTGCCTAATGAATAACTTTCATTATGCTAGATATCTGCCTCCAACAGTTAAAGAATGGGAGTCCAGGAATAGAGTCAGTCACATTTCAAAGACAATTGACAATGGCCTGACATTTTTAGAGAGAGCACTTGAGCCGGGAAAGGAAATTGACTTTTTCTCCTGCAGGCCTCTGGGATCAGCACTTTCCCTGCATTAGAAAAGGTTTCGCTTTCAGTCTAATCACGCAGATCACAACAGGATAGAATCCGTGCTTGAAGTGGCCAAATGACACCAAAAGACTGCTGGCAAGTGGCTGGATATGGTTCAGTGTCTTCTGATAGGCACGACACCCAGCTTCTGTCTGCTCTTAGGAGCATAAAACCACAGGCTGCGAGTTGTGTGTGGATTTTCTGGGTAAAGACTTTAAACGATTCCTCATAAATGCTCAAAAACATTTAAAACAGTTTAAATTGGAAATAAATGTGCAGATCTCTGTCTCTCAGGAAGCATCAACTCTGGCTAAAAGCTCTTTAATGACACATTCTATAAGCGCATATTAAAAAGAAACATACACAGCCAGTTTGTGTTAAAATACAGTGTAATTTTAATAAAAACATAGCGGTTCACTCAGATCCCGGGAGAATAAGCATCGCACAACTTTAAAACGCGTCGTTTTTCTGCACTCTGAACGCAGACAATTTACAAGAAAACCAGGAGCACTCTGCAATTGACGTCTTTTTCTGGAGCTGATCTTTTCCAGCTTTTGTTTTGATTGTGAAGGAGAAACTGATTGAACTCTCTTTCGCTCTAATCATACCGTGGAAGTGTTAGACAGCAGTCATTTGAGTTCATTTCATTCCTCCCACTGCAGCGTAATATTCTGAACCTGTGTCGATTGCACAAATGCTGCGGGGGCAAGCACAGATCTGTTGAATGTGAAGAGTAGGGCCGGCTGGCGGCGTCCTATCGGCCGTGTTATCGACGTTTAGAAAAAAGGGGCACATTATACCCCTTTTCACAAGGTGACACAATTTCCTCAGGTCCTAATGAAACGTCTGTCACGCGCTTTGGTTGAAATAACTCACTGAGACAGAGCGGCAGCTCATTCTTCCTCCATTAATTTACACCTCGACTCAAAAGGACCTTTTCAGGCGGCCGAGTGATTGCAGGACCACTTTCGGCCTTTCGTGATATCTGTTGAATTTAATAACCCTCACGGAACGAGAAACCATGGAATAATCAACCCTTTAGAAAAACACTTGACTGACAGCTGCTGGCTTCCTTCACTTTTTAAGGCCAGGTTAAGTTTGTAAAAGGCTTTAAAAGATGCAGCATGTGACCCTCTAAAGGACTGGTTAATAGCACCTACAGCTCCCGTCATAACATGCTGTGACAAAGGCTCTAACTTCCTCTTTTTGGGACCTCTATTGCACAGTTAGATTGCATTTTGTTTGGCTTAAAATGGTCTAATGTTGTGTATAAGAGAAGACATGGACAAATATAAATCAGAGAGATGGTAGACTTTACCAGGAGTAACCGAACTGCACTTGAATGCAACGTCTCCTGACTATAAAACTGACATTCTGATGAGGTCACATGGTGAGGGTGTTGTGGATTTTGTGCGCTTATCGTAAAAATATTTGTTAATTTCATTAATGAATTGGATTTCCTCACATTTGGTGGACAGACAGGTGGAATATTTAGTTCCAGAGAGGTGGAACGGGCTCTAAATGCAGCCGATCGTCCAGCCTGAGCACAGAAACACTAACCTGAAGTCTGAATTCAGTGCCTATGCATAACAGAGCCTCAGAGCAAGCCTGAATACAGCAGCATATTTCTATAAAACAACATGTGATGTCAACTTTGCTCTCTGTTAAAGAGCTGGCGGCTAACAATGTGAACCTTTGCTTACATCAGCAGTCTGTCTGCTCTTTATGGTTGTAAACCTGGTGGTGCGTTTGTGGCATAAAGAGCAATAAAGAATATCACTGCCAGGCTAGATTTCCCCCATGGGATCTGAAAGTAACTGGTGAGGCATCATCAGCTCGTTCATTTCTGCTACTTGGTGCTTTTTTGAACTAATCATAAGATCTGATTATCACTGCTAAGCAAATACTAAACCAAAACCGTTTAAAAACTTCCCACTTTTACAGAGTACGCCGAAAGCAGCATCTGATAAGGAAGCAAGCCATACAGACAAAATAAAAAAAACACACAAAAAATGTCCAACTTCTCCTAAAAACTACTTGTTTCCATTCCGTCTTTAAAGGTCATCTGAATGTAAATATATTTAATCACATTTTTGAGTCAGCAGTGACTCCAGATACCCAAATATGATGTTAAAAAAGCAGAATATCTACATTCCTGTAACTGGCTGCCTTAAGCCATCTTTAAGCTTCAGTACAAACGCCGGCATCATTGACAGCTAGCACCAGTGCAGGTAATGGCCTTTCTAGCTGCCGACGTGGTTTCATTTGCCCTCCTTTCTCTCCCTCAGCTGGAAAGCGCCCTGCCTAAAGGACCGGCGACGACAGGAGTGAAGCAAAAAAACGTCCCTGTGCTTATTAATCGCCCACATGGGAGCAACGGGACATGTCACTAAGGCCCATCACAAGCCGGATCCACTGCTACTCTCCCACTCGGACGCCAGTCCCACTTTGTCACCGGAGAAGGATCTCTGAGGAGGTAGCAGAGCCGGAGGAGGAGGTCTCCCTGTGGCCTGTGAGCTCCAGACAGACAGAACAGGGACGTTTGTCTAAACATTTTCACACTTTTCATTCTCCCTCCTTTGCTCACTGGCTCTCCAAACAATGAGGCCGTGGCACCACGGATGGAGGGTGGAAGAGGAGACCGGGAGGGGAGGGGAGGGGGGAGCGCGGTGGAGGCTGGCACCCTTTTTAATTCCACCAAAAGCCGCTCCAACAAAAGGGCCCCCACCCGGGAGCCGGCTGGCTCAGGACAGGGCCCCGAGCGGCAGAGTGGGACACAGAAGGCCGGCGGACCACACTGAAGAAGAGAGAACGGAGGGGAAAGCGGACGCATGGCGGCCAAAGTGGAACCCGGGAGGGAGGCCCGTTGATGGGGTCAGCGTTGGCGTGTTTGTGTGCGCGTTTCTCAGGGGTTTGCCGAGGCACTACCGATGCGCGGAAATCCCCCTGAAGCCGGGCAGCCGACAGTGGGAGCTCTCCTCCGGCCATCCTTGGCTCGGCCGCATTGTGATTCATAGGCCTGCTCCCGTTGCCACGCTTTGTAATCCCTCTTCACCGACACCTGTTAGCTGAGCAGCCACAAAGGGAAGCCAAGGTGTCGGCCATGATATGGGTTATTTCCAGATTTGTGACCCAGAATTTACTTAGTAACCCATTTCACTCAACGGAGGAACTGAAAAATAGGGGGGGGGGGGGGTGTTTTCCGGGTGCTGGTTCCCGTTTATTAACTTGTGTAAAACGACACCTTTGGACTCTCAGCAAAGAACTAATGACGTTCTTTAAAGGCACCCAGAGAATTCTCCCAAAGCCAGACACCTGATTCTGGGAAAAAACTACACACAATGCACATAGCTGCACAACAAAGGGATGGCTACGATGACGGCTGTATCCACGACAACGAGGCCAAAACATCTAAATGACCCTCCAAGCAGGCTTCCAGCCTTCGAGGTCCGACAGGATGAAGACCACCCTGACCTGACCGAATCTGCAATGAGAAACCAGCTGGTCATCTACTGGATTTATTCCTACAATCAACAAACACTCAAAGGCAAAACATAAGGAGGGGGCCTGAAGTTAAACAGCGCTTCAGGCAAACAAATAAGTGTGATGTAAGACCATGTGCGAAGGGCTGCAATCAGAGGAAATACAGGTTTCATGCAAAGCGAAGAATCTTGATACTTGGAGAGAGCCGTCGCTGCACATGACAGCGCAGACAAAGATAAAACAAACTGACCTTAATACTATCAGCCCCCAGCATTAATATGGACTTTGTGCTGATGTGAGTCACTCATGCACTCTCAATTAGCATCAATGGGTCTGCTCTCGGGGGATGATTATCACCACAGGGCCTCACTGGGAAGAGCCATTGACATTTCAGACTTCTACTGTAGGTCACAACCCAAAACAACTCATTTTGGTCCCAACATGACTCCGCTTTGTTTATGTAACGTGCTGGGTCTCTGTTCGGCTGGAATTAGCATGCAATCAAAACCACTCCATTCATGGAAACAGAGCTCCAACTCAAACGTGACAAGCCTTCATTTGCAGAGTCCTGAAGAAAAGAGTTGTAAAAATAAACTTAAACGTGCAAATATACAGGGGGGGGGGGGGGGGGGGGGGGCACCCCCATCACCTGGGGCTCAGGAAACAACAGGAAGCGCAAACAGGATTTAATCAAAATGAAAAGAATCCATTCACTTAACTGAGAAAAATTACTGGCGTGGTTAGACAAACTGCCCTTTGCTTTCGAAATAATGGCAAATTCCCCCCTCCAGCTCTCTTCCAGTCATTAATCAACTCAAACATGGTGCAAAGAGAGCGGCTCGCAGTCACGGCACACACTCCACTCTACTGAGAAGCTAATGCATGCATTTTTTCAACCCTTTGCTCGTTTATTAATATCAATCACAGCCATAAAACCTTTGTAAAAAATATATATTTCCCCCTCTTTTCCTTCCTCTGGCTTGAATACAGATTCATGCCAGGAAGGGGAAAAGCCAAGAAAAGACTGTCCAGGTTTCCGGCTCCCCTGCAACATTTCCAGCTCCTCTGAGGGAATCCTAATGCGCTCCCAGGCTGAGATCAAAGCAGGGATATTTCTCTGGGTGCTAAACTCCAAACGCACCGAGCCCCGCATTAGTTAGAGGACTCTTTGTCGAGCGGCTCGTTTTGGATTTGGTGCACGAGCCTGCCTCAGCCGGTCAGCCATCGCTTAGGTCTGGCTCCCTGCGCTGACCTGTGGGGAGAGCACCCCGCAGAACCGCCTCACGGGGGGCCTGGAGCAAACCTGTAGAGGGGTCCGCACGCCGAGCGGGCCGTCGGCGAACACGCCAACAATAACGCGGCGCGATGCAAAGCAGATGATGAGTCATTAATAAAGGCCCTGGATAATCAGGCCGCGCGCGTGGCTCTGAGAGCGATAATCATCGGCCGCCTGCTCTCCCAGCGATAAGCTAATCAGCCCTCCGTCTCCACCGAGCCGTCAAGGGGACTCATCATCGTTGACATTTCAGCTCAGGATGGAGCATCGTGGAGGAGATTCTATGAGTAGGGGAGCGTGGGGGGAGGGGGGGGCACCTGAAGTGACTTAATTATCATTGGTGCACAATGATAACCTCTCAACTCTCGTTTTTCCTTTCTTACCCAAGGGTAAGCTGGTTCTTTTGTCGCTGGGGTTTCTCCACTCCCAGTGAGGCCTGTTGCTGAGCGTTGGGTCATCTTCAGGGTCTGGCAGCTAGAGGTCAGCCTTCCTGACCGGGGAGGGCCGTCTGAGGCCTTC